>CM071934.1:25515489-25942494 GCA_016081115.2 Rehmannia glutinosa
AGTTACGTATTGCTTATTTGGCGAAAGACGCGGCCTCTCCGTTACATCTCTTTGTCAAGAAAACTTTTATCGTGTCTTGTTGATGGTATATGCCCGCATATCTAATGATCAAATGAATCATGACTTATCACGTTTGTTTTCCGCTCTATTTTCTTATAAGTGTCATTTACCAATCATTTCAAAAATAATGTTGATTAGACCAAAACTAAATGCATAATATATAAATTTTAAAACCATCAATTCTTACCATATGTAGAGATACAAGTGTAGAAATTGCTTTTAATCGAAGAAGGGAATGATGTCTTCCAGTTGACATAAAGTGTACGATCATGGCGAAGACATCATAATCTAAGCAACACTTTACATTTCCTATCTTTGAAGAGCGAAGCAACATAGCAATACACATATATAATGTGTTTGGCATACTGGTTTAATCCAAAGTAGGCTTTGTTCTTTATCCACACCTTCTTCATTGTCAACTTCAAAATCAGCATTATGACATATGTAGATTCTTTATACCAAAATGTGTGTTCATTATTTAAATTGAAAAATACAATAATTATATTCATTTCCATCTTTCAACTTTATTAAGTGTTTAGGCCAAACAACGAGATCCATCGCTTCCAATGCTTTGACATTCTGATCGGTAAACATAATTTTTCATCCACTCTTCCATCAATAGAGACACATGCAAAGTTATTGGGCAATTGATTTCCATGGAGAATTTGATTGGGTCGGCAGAGCTTTATAATGTTAGCAGTACAAATGCAACTACATCATAACAGTACTAAATGCACCACATCGCCGATGCTCGATTCCAATGTCATCACGCTACTAATTTATCTTTAGAAAGCATCGGGATTTGTCGAGAAACTTTGTCATCATCACCATCCTTTCATCATGTGAGGGACTCTCCTTTCATCACGGGGACTCTCTTTTTCATCATGTGAGGGACTCTCCTTTTCATCATGGGGACTCTCTTTTCATCATGTGAGTGACTCTCCGATCCCCGATGGTCATATTTCATTGAATAACTTCCATTCTACCGTCAATTTTAATAGCACTCCGTATTCTCATAACCACCGCTTCTAGTCTCTTGATGCGTGCATCTAGTTCTAAATTTTTCTTTCTTGTCTCTACTTTCATTTTGTTGTTCAATGTAGAGTTTTATCAACACTTGTACTCCTCCGATGACGTGGAAGAAGCATTGATGGAGTAACATGACTTCCAACTCCCCTCACACGCCTGTGTTTTCTGATTCAAGAGCCTTGCAAAGAATGCCGCTTCGATCCTTCAGAATCAACTTACCATCCTTCCTCTGTTGAATATAATCATCCTATAATGCACAAATATGCAAACAATTTACAATGATTATTGAAATAAAGAAATCAAAAATCGTAATATTTTCTCACAATCTTTAATTGGTGATTTCAATTGTTCGCCTTCATGTTTGCCATCTTTGAGTGCATCGACCACTTGATCGAAGAATAGATCGATTGATTTCATCATCATCACATAATTGGTCGGCACATGTTAAATAATCTCCATTTAATAATGTGAACTTTGTGTCATAAATTAAGAAAATTCAATATAAGTTACTTACGATTTCTTCAAGATGACGCATATCCTTCGGGATAGTCTATGGGGAAAATATTAAGTTTCTTCTCTTGTTGTTTAACTTTCTTTGTTTCTCTGAGAAAAATTCTAAGTACACAAGTTAATCAATAATAGAATACAATAAATACAAAAAGATTTTTACCTTGGAAATCCTCGGACAAGCGACTAATAACAAAGGTACTCCAACAGTTGATCAATAGTAGATTTAGGTGGAGTTTATCAGCTCAGGATTATTGATCCTTTCAGGCATGCGAACTCATTTGTCGACTTGGTCTTGTATTGACGCCACTTATCGCTTTGAGCTCAAACACCCTAGGCTTCATTTGGGGTCAACATCGAATACGAGCTATAACAAAAAAAATAGTTGGTAAAGATTCACAACATGAGTTAAAATAGTAAATTAACAATAGTAATTTTTTTGTAACTCCATCAATCATGCTCTAAACGCAAACATCATACACAATATATATTACGGTCTCGGTCTTCCAATCAAAAATGACATCTTAATTTTCTCTCGAAAAAAATGAAATTGGAATATTAAAGGGCAAAAAAGTTAAACTAGTCAAGTCGGGGAATAAGCCCAGTCAAGACACCGGTTTGTACCCCTAATTTAAAAAAAAAAATTAGAGACCCCAATTTGTACAAGTCAAAACATAAAAAAGGAACAGTTTTGAGAAGTATCTTGATGTTGGTTGTTCTTCTTGACATTTCATTTAGGAAACAAAAATCCCACTTTGAAATCTATAGTAATTTCGGTCATCTGCCATTACTAAGAAATTTATATCCAACTCATATATTCATGTTGTTTATAAGCTCGTAAAATAAGCAAAAATGTGACCAATCAACCGTGTGACCAAAATCCTTCACGTGTTTTGAAACTGCATTTATATCCACTAAAATCATGAATTACACAAATAAAAATCTATTTTATAATCACAAGAACTTTAAAATTAAACGAACAAGAAACAAGTACAAGCTAGAATCTTAAATGAACAAGAAGCAAATCGGCAATTGGTGATCAGACAAGCATAAAACTCTCATGAAGCACAATCAAACAAATGGCGAAACAGACGAATGTTATCCAAACATGCCCAAATAGCCAAGCACATAGACCAACTAGGCAAACCATCAAAGCAGAGTAAAGCGGATCCACGAAAATCAACCACCAAAAGAAATTTATATCCAACTCGATATATTCTATGCAATTATTTCTCGAGAGGAAATATTGTTAAACAGAGTGAAAAAATTTAATTAGAAAGTAGAAAAACAAAAAACAAATTGAAGTCAAGGCGAATATGAATACATTTTATAGTCATTGGGCTTATAAAGTGTAAAAGATGCTTCAAAAGTTAGAGGAATGCAACTAAAATGATTGAACCATTAAATACTTACATTCCATGATTCCCGTATCTTGTATTTGACTCATGTGACATGCTTCCAACTTTTGTAGGTTATCCTCACCTTTTCCCGGAGCTTATCAACTGATATAGCTGCATTCCAACTCACTTTTCCATAGAATGACGAGTGTATTGAATCGTGCACAACTTTCTCTCTTAATACTCTGCGCTCTTTTGCATAGCAAGACAATGCATGGTTTTATCACCTCCGGTGTTCTTGATGTTTGTGTACTCTTGGAATCCAACTCAAGGACTCGTTCTCAATCTCATAGTCGATATCACGTTTCTTTTCTTTACATCACAATTTCTTACTTCCGATCAAATGTCTCCTCATCATCCTTATTTGCCTTATCTTTCCCAGGCATCATGTAGATTATTACACATATAAATAAGAATAAACAAATTAGTTTGAGACAAAGATTATATTCTAACATATGTAATCACAAGAAGATATGTATAAATCTAATGTTCAAACAATTGATCCTCAATCATTCTGATATTCTAACAGAGTTATCAAGTAAAAATGAAGAGTTGATCAAGATTTTTTGATTAAATGCTATTAACAAGTATGTTCTTGATTTATATTCTAAAAATGTTTTTAGTTGCAAAATAACATAAACTAACGACATTATATTCTAAATGATGCATTCTAAAAGATGTATTTAGTTATCTAAATACCAAAATGAAGGTGTACCACACTAAATGATGGAATTGTCAACCAAGTCCCATCCAATCTTCCGAATGCGGTGGTTCATTTTCATTTGTTCCATCAATATCCGTTGAACGCATAGCGAAAACATTGATGGTGAATTACATCATTTTCGAATCATCGCCATTGATGTAGTCAAATGATACGATCTACTTGGAGTGGAAAGGACAACGGCACTATGCAGTCCCGAGGTCTTCAATATAGAAACCCTGCTTTGCTTGATTACCTAATATAAATTGGTCGGATTTAAATCCAATCCTTTTGAGGTTTTGAAATGTAAATCCAAGATCGTCTACTTTAATTCCCGCTGTTGTTCTCTTTACCAATCGTGCATTTGAATGTTGAAATCGAAGTTGTTTAATTCGAGTTCCCATATTTCATCAATAACTCCATAAAACACCGTATGTCCCATGTGATTGGATTTTTATCCTTTGCACTAGATACTTGCATGATGTTTGCGACTATACTTCTCCCGAGTTTTGAGCAATAGCCGTGCGCTATCACGCTCCTTTGTATGATAAGTAACCCCATTAATCAAGTAACTAGAATACTTCAATACTTGATTGCTAGTCCATGCAAACACTTCAACTTTTAGGATATTTGCATATTGGAAAGATTACCTCATCCGCAACCTATAACAATAAGTATGTTGAATGTTACGATTTTATGGATTTAAAATATTAAGACTTCCATCTATGTGATACTACATGATAGTAATGTTACTTACTCCGATCACGCAACCAAGTTATAAATGATTTGTTATGCTCATCTAGTAGTTATATCCGACTTGGTTTTCGTCCGTATTTTGCCTTCAAATATGCCACGTGTTCACCTGAATAATTTAATTATTAGGTAAAAATTATGGATTTAAATTAAACGATATATTAAAGATTTACGAGTTGAAGAAATTACTTGATATAAGGATCAATCTCTGGCCGTTAAGCTGTCATAACGATGTGCTTACTTCCAATCCTCGCTGGCTAACAAGTTGTAGTTCAAAGACTTGATAAAGGCCTCGTGAGATCCCGGGTTCTCGATGTCGGGGATGAGATTTCAATTGTGTTTACATTATCTAAGTAGTCCGAGCAAAATTCAACGGCCTTTCCGGCAATATAACATTCAACTATGCACCACTACGGCCGACGATTTCTCACATAACTCTTCAACACCCTCATATACCTCTCAAATGGGTACATCCATCTATACAAAATCGTCCACACACCTTGAGCTCCACGCACAAGATGAACAATAAGATGAACCGTGATATCAAAAATGAAGGGGGGAAATATTTTTCAAGTAAACACAATGTCGTCACAATCTCCGTTTGCATATCATCCAACTTTGGGACATCTATCTTTTTGTTGCACAACCTATTAAAGAAGAAAAACAATCGGGTGATGGTATATCTAACATTAATAGGCAAACACCACGGATGGCAACCTAGGAAGCAATTATTGCATTAAAGTATGGCAATCGTGTGACTTCAACCCCCACAAGTTTCAAGTCTTTCATAGACACCAAGTTTTTAACATTTGCTGTAGTACGCCGTTTTCCCATCAAAGAGCTACAACCTTTTCTTTCTCTTCTTTGCTTAATGTGTAACAATTCGGTGGTAAGAAAGTCTTCTTTCCCCCATCTCCGTGCAAGTTCGGTTCTCACTTTCATAGCTACAACGTCTAGTCTCATTGATACTCCGTCATTTGTTTTCCGGAATGTCGAGTAATGTTCCGATAATACTTTCACATACATTCTTCTCGATGTGCATCACATCTAAGAGTACGTATGATACATGTAAATGCTCCCGAATTGAGATCAAAGAATATAGATTTATTCTTCCAACATGGTTTACCATCTTCTAGGCTTGATTGATTAGTGCGACTCCAATTTTCCCAAGGGAGCACATAATTTCATCAACTTTCTTTAAAACATCCACGGCCGCTTAATGGTTTTGGTGCGGGGTCAAACTCTTGATTCCCATCAAACGCCTTCTTTTGCCTTCGATATAGGGTGGTTTTCACAAGAAATCTTCTATGGCGATAAATGACATTTTCCGACTATGTTTCAAATTTCTTTTTGCATATGTTTTTCTCACCCACAAATAGGACCGCATGATATCCTTTCACAATGCAACCTTTGTGAGTTCCCATAAGGTTCGGAAAATCATTAATTGTCCATAATAGCATCGCTTTGAGTAGGAAACTCTCATCTGCAGTAAGTATCATATGCATTAATACCTCTTACTTCCCATAAATATTTTAAGTCCTCAATCAAAGGCGCTAAGTAAACATCGATATCATTACCGGTACGCTAGGACTAACAATTAACATAGTGAGCATCATAAATTTTTGCTTCATACACAAACCACGGTGGAAGATTATATGTGATCAATATAATCGGCCAACAACTAGTAGTTAAGTCAACATACTATGGGGATTGATCCCATCTCATAAAACAAATGTTTCAATTTCTTGGTTAAGTAAAATCGGCCATTTGTGGTCCACTCTTTCCCGAAAAGGGTGCATCAAATTGGGTGGCGCAAATAACCATCACGAACTCTTTTATCATCATGCCAGGTTAACTCCTGATACCTCCTTATTTCAAACATCCTTTGAAATCTTGGGATAAAGGAAAGTACCACAAATCCTTCGCAGGAATTAAAATCGCATATCTTGGAATTCTTGCAACATTCCATCTTGAGACACCCCTGGTAGGGACAAGTAGTACGATCCCATCTCCTTCCGATATAGAATACATCTTTTGGGCGGCATTAATTTTATTGTAATCCATCCCTAATGCAACTAAACTTTTCTTTGCATCATACAAGAACGAAGGCACGGTTCATTATTTTCGGAAGCATGTCAAAAACAAACTAAGCAATTCACTAAAGCTTCTATATCACTCCAACCGTATTTTTGCCTTGATTATATGGTTTCACAATCATAGATAACTTTGTGAATTTATCACATCCATGGTATAGAGGTTTCTCAACATCCTCGAGTAATTTTGTAAATTCATTTGGATTTTGGTGTTTTCATATGCAACATGCACCATGTCTACAAGTTCTTGTTGAAATGACCCCGCTCTCGATTTTGCCATCACTAGCATTCGTTTCATTCTTAACTTTACATTTTCCCCGCCATATCCATGTATGGTATGTTTTATCTATACGCTTTGATAACAAATGCAATCTTACAACGCGTAACATTTCTATTCCATATTACGCAAACCGCACGGGGACATGGAATTTTGTTGGGATCGAGAAGCATTTTGTTTGGCAAATTCATAAAAAGGACTCCACTCCAACCTCGAACTTCGTATGACAACCTATCATTTGACATCGATTTGCATCCATATTTAGGTGGTAGTTTAAATACATGAAAAATATAGGTTGTCATTACTTGTCAAATGGATAGATGATTAACTTTGGGCAGGATGCAATTTCACAAAGTTCAAGTTATAATTCCAAACATATGGTTCTCTTAGTTCAAACAGGTTGCAATTTCACAGGTTGCAAGCATAATTTCATAGGAATCGAAGTCAGAACTCCAAACATACAAAATATTTTAAACTAACCGTATTGTGGTGGTAGAGAATCGAAGTACTCTAGTTCTCTTAGTTTCATTTTGAACAAGCGATCGATTGAGATTTCTTCGTGCAACAAGATGTTGGTAGATTTAGGGTTTTGTTTTTTTGTGTAGAATGGATTTAAGGTTCTTCAAGCTTGGGAAGAACGATTGGGAGGAAAAATTTAGGGTTTTTTGGGACTGGTTTGCAGAATTTAGGAGGCTAAAATCGATTGAGATGCTTCTAATTTTCCCTCCAAACACATGTCAGCATTTTATTAATAATAAAAATATTTTTTTTGGTTAAAAAATGCCAACTCAGCATTCCCGATCACTGTTACCGTCTACAGTAGGTTACAGGACCAAATATCCAAAAAGTGGAAAGATAAATGTCTAAATGTCAAAATCAAGTTAATTGGGGACCAATTCTAAGTCGATCCACTTAGAGGCTCGAAAAAACATTTTTACCTTTAAATAAGTAATATAGAATCATAAATCTAGGATGCAAGATATAATACTTGTATAGTCTTAACTTGGGAGTGATTCTTTGATCTTTCATTTTGTTCTCTTTTATTTTGGAGAGAATAGTATGAAAAATTTATTTTGAAATGAGAATGAATTTTGAGAATGCAAATGGATATAAGATGAAAATGTGATGATGATAGTTGATGTGATGATTTCTTTTAGTATAATAGTTATTAGATGTGATTGATGATTTGAAAAATAAGATAGAATCGAATAGTGTATTTGTGATATGATTGCATATTAATGATAGTTGACGTGATATTTTTTTTTATAAATTATCAATATATGTGATTGGTTATTTGAAAAGTAAAAATAATAGAATAATGTAATTTTTTGAAATTGTTCTAAAACAATCACACTTTTAACTAAATTTTTGTCCGGAAAGTAGAAGGGAGCGAGAATCCTCTCTCACAAGCAAGTATTACTAAGTCTTAATTGCCTTCTTTTCAACATAAGAGTATCATGGAATTTATCTTTTAGGTACCTTAATCTTGTTCTAGTTCATCTAAAATTCAAGAACAATTCACCACATTAATAAAGATTTTAACTATTAGTTATTCTAGAAGTGAGCAAGAATTGACCACCAGCCATTTGGCTTTAGTGGTATCGCCTCCTTCTTTGTGGGAATCATGGATTTAAGAGTGTCGAAGCAGGCCGGCCGCGGCTGCAAAAAACCGCCACGCCTTGGCGGGGCGGCGACGGGATGGGGGCGCTAAGTGGCGGGCGAGAAAATCTCAGCCCAACTTGACCCGTTTTGGGTTGCGGGTTGAGGCGAGTCGACATGAAAAAATAAAAAAATAAAATAATGAAAAAAATATTTTTATTTATATTATTAATTTTAATGAATTAAATATTCTAATAGATAACAAGTACATATTTTATAAAAATATTGTCACTTTTATAAGAGATAAAAATATAAAATATCAATTATACTAATTTTTTTGTCTATTTTATCTAATTTTTTTTGCTAATTTACGGCGGGCTTGCCCGCCAAGCTTCCCCAAGCCCGCGGCCGACCACTAGCCATCGCCCAGGCCCGCCCCTTGGCGGGCTACTAAATACTTAACCCACCCCCTACCTTAGGCGGGACGCCGAATTTGGCAGCGGTCCGGCCTTTTAGCTTGACTCCTCATGGATTCATCCCGATGTTGTGTGCGTGCGTAAATAAAGAAAATCAAATAACTAATAAGTCATTTGCACTAGTGGTAAGGAGAAGGCGTGATCTTTGTGGTTTAGTTAAAGTCACGAGGGCATATAGTTGAGACACACGCCGTGATTTACGTTCTTTACGCCTTTAAGACCAGGAATTACATTCCTCTAGGGAGCCTTAGAGGCAGGATCGTATATATAATCTATCAAAATACGTCGGACAAACCAAATAAAGGACATCTAAGGTCACTTTGGATGAAATAATTTCATGAAGGTGGTTTCCAAAATGTTTAAAAAAATTGGAGTCCCATCTTAGACGGGCGGAGGTAGGGGACACCTCGCCTCTCCCCCCAATTATAATTTATATGATTTTTCGTATATCGGCTCACCCCATTTTTATTCCCCTCTCTGCCCAGAGATGAAATTTGAATGTCTTTGATGCCAAATACATCTTCCACGTCATTTCGATTAGCTTTTTAAATAATTATTTTTATGGTCCAGTCAGTCAATTATCAAATCGATTTATTTATAATTTTTTAATATTTTTTTTTTGCAATACTAAAGTTTTAAAGTTGATAATTTTCATATGCATGTGATTAATTGAATTTATGCTATCGTACATATTTTTCAGTTGATTATTTATTTGTTTTTTATCTTTAAAATGTATTACATATAAATAATTTATTACATTATCAACCCGATTATGAAAATACTGATTTCAATTTTCTTGCTACTTTTATGTATTTGTTTATCTAAAATTTGGAAGGAGTTACTTTACCTGATTGTGCATGTACACAAGTAGTAGAAAAGGATGTGATATTAGAGTGTAGCTTGAATTCTAAAAAGGGGACCTAAAGTTTGGAGCAGCTTTTAAAAATATTTCATTCAGCATGCTAAAGTGCCTTCAATTATTTGTCGCCCATATCTATTAAGCGAATATTTCCTAGCATTTATTTGTAAAAGGAAAATGAATAGAATATTAGTGGAGTTGTTTTTTTCCCGACGAAATAATAAACAAAATAAAAAATCTACACACGATAAATTTGAAGTCCCCGCGATTAATATTTTGCTTAAGCCATCAACCCTAAAATTTAAACACCAAAACAAAGCTAATTTGTGATAATAAACATATATGGTTCTTGTAAATATTTGCTAGTAAAAGTAACAATAAAACGGGATAATTAAACACATATAGATCTTTGTTACATAAAGCGGCAGGAGCAGACGGATCATGGATTCATGGGGTTACACATTTGTTTTTAAGGGTTAATATGCCATTTGTATTATTTTAAGGGATACTTACAAAAAAGATCCCTAAGGTTTGGGCTAATCACTAAAAAACCTAGAGATGTTTTAAAATTTCAAAAACCCTTTAAATTTGATTTTGTCTTAAATATTATATTTAAGGGGTAGTTGTAGTATTCCTAGAAATTCACGGGAGATTTGAAAATATTTGTTATGAATGGGGAAAATATTAAATGGAATCAAACCTTAAATTTTTTCCTTGTAATTTTCAAAAATCTCTAGACTTTTTGTAATTAGCCCAAACCTCTGGTTTTCTTTTTTTAGTAATTATCCCTTATTTTAATGATGAAAAGGGATAGTTATTAAAATTATGGGTCATAAGGTGATTTACCATAAACATTTATTAAAATATTTCCAATAATAATAATAGTTATTATTATTATTATTATTATTATATGTAAAATGATGAATCTCACTTTACGTGCAACTATTTATCCACTTTAGAATTAAATTAAAGTTTACTATTTAAAAATTATGATTATTCCAATAATTATGATTATTCATTTTCTTCATCATCCGAAGCGAGAAGGCAGAAACAGAGGAAAACTACTCAACTGTTCTCTCAAGTCTCAACACTTCACACGCAGCGAAATCGATCCAGAAACAAACTTCTATATACATACACAGAAGAAACACACATAAACGCGTATATTGTGAGAGGAACAAAGAAGAGGAAGGGCACCGAATGATGGTGTCGTACGTTAGCGCGTTGCTGTACGTAGCTGGCGGAATAGTGGTGGTGGGGATGGCATTGCTGGTCGCGTTTCAGGAGAAGCTCGTCTACGTCCCGGTGCTGCCTGGATTCACTAAATCCCCTATCCAATCACCCCAGAACGCCTCCGCCTCCTTTACGAGGACGTCTGGCTCACATCCTCAGACGGCGTCCGCCTCCATGCCTGGTTCATCAAGCTCTTGCCAGATTGCCGATGTGTCTGCTTTTGCAAATTCTCTATTATGATTCTTATTGCAATGTTTATGAATCTAATTTGAAAGTATGAGACTTGGATCCACATCGGTACTATGGGTTACCTATGTGGAGTTTATGTAGGTAGGCTCTTCGAAGGACATATCAATTTTCATGTTTTTCGTTTTTGTTTTCAGGAACGATTTCACGTGAACTGGTAAGTTTATTTAAAAAATCTGCTTGGTTGCTGAAAATATGTTGGTAGATTGATTAAGTTTCATCTATGAAGCAAAACGATAATTGGTAAAAGTGGTGTGATCTTGTTGAGTTGGGGCATTTGGCGCATTGATTTTGATGCAAAATACACTTGATGTCTTGAGAGTGGAATTATGGTAAACTAAATTAAACAAGAACAAAGTATACGTCAATAACAAAGGAACTAATGGAATTAAGGAGAACCAATTTTTGAGAAAGAATATATAAACTGAAGACCTCAAGTAGATTCCGGTTTCTTGGGTGGACTTAGCTTGAAATTGTGTCTTATGTTGAGTTGAGAATACAGGTAGGACTTGAAACAATTGGTGCATAGGTTCTGGTCTGTACCATTATACCATTGTTATTTTTGGTGGTAATTTTTCTTGTATTGATCGTGGTTCAAACAGAGTAGGATTGAAAATTTCGAAATATTTAGTTGATGTTAAGTTTGTCCGTTCCTTTTGCTGAGATGGCTGCTTAACAGGCTTTCTCCTTTCTGCTATATGTGTGTTTATGTAAAATAAATTGGATTTCTGTTTAGAAATAATGTTAAGCTAATTTCATTTTGGGAGGAATTTTAGCTGTAGTTAGTCTAAGAATCGTATATCTATTAAGATAATTATTGGCATTAGTATGTGAGAATAAATTCTTTATACTTTTAGAATCTACTCAAGCGATGAACTATCTGCTTTGTAATGGTTGATGTTGCCCGACGAAACAGAATACCAATCGAAATTGTGTAGAATATTTGTGCACTGGTGATGGATTCATACTTGATTTCGTTCTTCTGCTCTTATTTTTTAGGTCAGATAGCTTCACATAATTTGGTATAGTTGTTGAAAAGGGTCATTGCATTTTTGAAAATCATATTACTATATATGAATTACGAGTTCAATGATAAATTCAACTGCAAAAATGAAAAGAGAAAAAGGATGTCCAATGATAATAGTTGTAAGTGGAGCTTGTGTCAAAAGCTAAATCGTCCGTGACATGGCAACTGCCATTGGGTGACTCCCCAGTATCCCATGCTTGTGTTGTTTGTTCTTTGTTCTGATTTTGGTTTCTGTTGAGAAACAAAATCATCGAATAGGTTTGATTATCAATAAAGCATCATTTTTATAGCAGAATATTTATTCCAAGTAAATTGATATGGGTGATTTCTTCCATTAATGTATTTCACACATCTATTCAACCTTTATGTATTTGTGAATATAAGAGAAGCGGAAGTGTTATAACCTTTTTGCATATCTTCATCGATGTAGGCTCAATGACCGAGTTACATTATATATTTGTCTTTTTTTTCTCTCTCTTCAAATCTTAACATGGTTCCACAATAGATTGTGATCCTGCAAATTCCTTTTCTTTTATAGGATGTTCATTTAGTGCATTATCTTGGTTGCACTTCCATTATATTGTCATGGCATATTTCATATTAAACTGCATGATGCGTTATTTCGTGCCTTTATCTCACCTTGGGTCTTCAACTACAAAGCTACATTACATCGAAGATTCATTCGTTTTATTTCAAGTTGAACACTCCAACAAATTATTTTAAAATTGTGTCCAACTTGGGGGTGTTGAGAATCAAAATCGATCAAAATAGATTTGATCATCGATAGTGCATCATTTTTAGGATAGCTTAATATGTATTCCTTGTAATAAAATATGAGTAATTTCTTCCATTAATGTATTTCGCACATGTCCGTTACACTATATAATATATATGTAGGTGATATTATAATCGTAAATATAAGAGAGAGGTAAAAGTGTTATAGCCCTTTGAATATTTCATCCGTGGATGTAGGCTAAATCAACCACGTTATATCATTATGTTTTTCTCTCTCTTCAACTTTCGACATTTTGCACTTGATAGCTAGTTATTTTTGTGCATGCTAAAATCTAAGACGTGTTGTCATATTGAGTTTGCAGGTCCAACCATTCTCTTTTTCCAGGAAAATGCAGGAAGTATCCTTTTATTGGACTATTGCTTGAAGATGACCATTTATTATACAATCACTTCATCTGGATTCCTTTCAACATTATGTTTTCATCTCTAAGTGTGCATGAGAGTATATTTGTTTCAGAGTCCTTCATTATTGACTACAGACATCGCTCATCGTCTTGAAATGGTTCGGATTATGTTACAGAGACTACAATGCAATGTTTTCATGCTTTCTTACAGAGGGTAAGTGATTGATGCCTTCTTCATCTGCTTCTTCTCTCTTATATTGATGGTTTCTTCGTGGCCTTGTATTGATGTGTTTTTTTAATAAAGTTATAGTACCTTTGGTATATATGCTGCTTATATTGTTCTGAAATTTTTATATTCAGGTATGGGGCTAGTGATGGATTCCCTTCACAGCATGGTATCACAAGGGACGCCCAGGTGTCTGCCTTCTAGCCATTTTGTTTCGCTTGTGTTTTTATCATTTGTCAGGTGCTATTCGTTTTATTGGGAGGATGATATATATAAATATATACTGTGTGTGGGGGAGGGTAGGGAGTGGTCCACATGGATGACTCGACACATTTAGTTCAAATTCCTTCCATATTCCTTTTTCAACAGGCTGCACTGGATCATCTGGTTCAGAGGAAAGACATTGACACGTCCAGAATTGTAGTCTTTGGAAGGTCACTTGGGGGAGCTGTTGGGGCTGTTCTTACCAAGAACAATCCAGACAAGGTAATGACTCTAGGGCCATCTTGCCTTATAAAAATGTCACAGGCTTTTAACCATTTTCTTTTCTTATTGCTTGCTTTGTTTTTCCCGGCGGTTGGTTTGGTCTAGGTGTGGTTTGTGATTGTTATTTTATCCTTGCTCAACTGTAGAAATTCTTGATATTATCATGGCCACTCTTAGATATGGCATCCATTTCAGTTGTAAAAGTTACTAGCGCCCTGGGGCTATTTACAAATGGCCAATTAAGATACTGGAATTTATTTTTAAAAAAAAAAAATTTATTTAATGTTAAGAACACATTTGGTTACGTTTTGCAGTGATCATGGTTTGAAAGTGAGTGTTTGGAAAAGGAGTTTTGAAAATGATTATTTAGTGAAGGGTACATAATCATTATTACATATGGAACTTGAAAATGTGTGCGGGTGCATATTTTGGCAATTTCTGATCAGTACATGCATGAGTTGAATAACAGTGACAAAAACTGTAAAATATGTATGGTGTTAAGCGGAAAGTTATCAAGTTCTGCATGTGGAATCAATAAAAATAGGATAGAGAAGAAAATAATGTAATCTGAATTGTTTGGGATACAGTATGTTGCTGGTTGGCTTTTTCCATTTGCTTTTAGTATGGTTTATGCTTCAAGTTATTTGTTTCTCCTAGACTCCCATTTTTGTTTTGTTCTGTATGCATAGTATGGTTATCTTTCTTTTGTCTTCCCCCTTTTTTGGTATCAGTGCTAACTATATTACTCCCACTTGCTGTACTTTTATTTTCCTAGTTCCTAGGCAATCAAGTTATGATATTACATACTAGATCTGACCAACTGCCCTCCTACCTCTAAATACTTATTCCAAGATGTAATTTGAAAGTCAAGTGTTCAATCCATCAATTCCTTATTGCATTATCTGGAATAGTATTTCCGTGGTAGTTTATCATTTATTTGTCATTGTTCACCCCTTTTACCTTGTAATTTAGCTTTTCATTCATACCTTCATGTTTTTTTCCTATTAAATCTATTCTTTGTGGCTTGTTTCAGCAGTGAATGTTTTATGGTTTTGTTGCTTGAAGTATAATGAAGTATACAAACCTTTATTCACATTACTGTATGTGTTATTGCAGGTCGCGGCATTAATGTTGGAGAACACTTTCACATCCATACTGGACATGGCTGGTGTTCTGTTACCCTTTCTGAAGTGGTTTATTGGAAAAAGTAGCTCAAAGGGCCCCAGAATTCTGAATTTTCTAGTTCGTTCTCCGTGGAACACCATTGATATTATCAGTGAGGTACAATTAACTGGAAGCATTTACTGCAAACTTATTATTTTACTGGTGCTTCTTGGAGGAGTATGATTGTCAATGAGCTCGAGATATCCTGAAACTAATGAGTTCAGGTAATAATTTTCAATTCAAGCCACGAATGAGTTTTACCTAACCAAATTTGAGCCAAATTATACTACTTGAAACATTTTCTTGAGCTCATACTGAATAAATTATTCTGTTATAGGATGAAAAAACATATCGAAAATATTTTATAGAGATACTATTAATATTAATCTTTCTTCTCCTTTCCATTTATATGTTTCTATTTTGAAGTCTTTTGGTGGAGATACTTAGCAAATAGGAGCACTTAAGAATTAATTCTTAGGTTTCTATTTAACTGGAATTAAGCCTGTAAATAATGCTTGAAAATATGTAAAAACTAATGGTGGTTGCAATGGTGCAACACAAAAAGCAACTTGAAGAAGGCCACGTCAAGCAAAAACTCACTACTCCTACAAATCTATGTCCAAAATCATAAACCCAAAAAAGTAATTTTATAAGGGCCCCGATTACCTGAGACAACTTCTCATGTGTGGACCCGTGTGTCACCACTCGCGTGCGATTTACCAACTCAAAAAGCTCAAAGTTGCCAGCCCAACTCCTTTGCTCAAAAGCTCGGCCACTACGATCCAACTCCCACTTTGCTCTCGTTTGATTGTTTTATTGAGTTGAGTTTGATTTTCACACCCTACTTTATACTATATGGCTTTAAAACCGCCTTGGGTATTAATTTCTTCGAGTTAGCTCAAATTTTTTGAGTTGGTGTTTGAGCCAACCGTTGCACCCTACCTAATTGAGTTCATTGCACTATAATAAACAAAAAGAATTTTCTATAATGAATCCGTTGAATTCATGTTAAAATCATGATATACAACTAAGGGTGTCAATTTGGGTGGTCCGGTTCACAATCGAATATGCCAACCGAACCCGACTGTTTATTTCTCGGGTAACCCGAACCCGACTTGTTTAACTTTGTCTAATAAAATTATTTTTACGTACACTAAATAATTTCAACCTCGAACAAATTTAAACATTTTAAAATCAACTATTCAATCAATAAAAATATCATAATTCACAATATATAAAAAAAGCAATATATTTACATAAATAACATAACATACTAATCATATTTTGAGAACAACATACAAAAAGACATACAAAATTATAATATCATACATAATTAAGGAGGTTTTAGCATTTAAGTATTAAGGACATACGCTTAGTTTTTTGTTTTTCTTTCAATTAATTATTTATTTAGTTTTCTTTTAAATTCACGGGTTAAGTGAGTGATTAGGTTGATCCGAATCGCTTTAATTGATTTGGGTTATTTGGGATCGTCCCAATTTCGACAAGGACACATGAAGCGTGGACCCATATCCATTAATTTCTTGTTAGGTTAGGTGGTTTGCATGTCGGATTTGCATGTCGGGTCCATAATTGGCACCCTGTATACAACCCATCGTAAAAATCCATTATAGTATTGAATGAAATTAAATGCAACTTGTAAATGATAGGAGAGGTAACTTTTACAAATTAATTAACTTGACAAGTGACAATTAATAGGTAAAATTTATTGAATTAGGTAGTACTGGCTGCAGCAGTTGGCTTAAAAACTAACTAAATTTTTTTTTGAGCCAACTCAATAAATTAATAATAATTGTGGAAGTGGGTTTAAAGTCGTATAATACAAAGTTGAGTTTGAAATATCAAACCAAACTCAATAAAACAAGATATGAGAGAGCAAAGTGGGAGGTGGATTGCATGTTGAGCTTTTTGAGATGGCGGAACGCATGCGCGCGTGTCCCATGTCCAGCGGTTGGTGGTGAACCTAACCTATCGTCGGCCACTAATTTAGAAGTCAAAATTTTCAAAATTACATATTTAAATCTTAAATTTTAAATTGGAACATATATAACATTTAAAGTTTGAAGTATTCATTATAGAAAAAAGTCATACATATTTTACAATTTCGTAGCATTAACAAAATTATAAAACTTAAATATTTTAAGATCTAAATTTTGAAAATAAAACTATAATATAAAAGCTAATCATTATATACTTATTTCTAATAATCGCTTATATGGTTATAAGCCAAAATTTTCAAAATTATATATTTAAATCTATAAATTAACTCTTAAATTATAAATTTAGCATACTATTTAGAAATATAATTTATATCTAAAATCAAAATTCATGACATTTTCTTATTTTTAGAAAAATATCGGAAAGCTAAATTAAGTAATGGTAAAATAAATAAATAAAGAACTTTGTCGAGAAACATAAATTGTTTGGTAAAGTTAAATATGTAAAGATGAGAGATGTGAATTTGAAAAATATTTACTAGTAAGAGGTATTAAAAAATAGACGAATATTACAATTATATTTATATATATATTTTCTTAAAAAAATGGCTAGTCTAGTTGACCTGCGTGCTAACTCTAATGAGATTCAGGCTAAGCGGGTCGGGCCAAAAAAATGCTCTAATTTAAACGGTCCAAAATATATCGGTAACTAACCCCTCTTTTTCCTGGTTTAAACGGGCTGGCCCATTTAACATCTCTATTTATGATTGTGGAGATAAGTTTGTAGGTGTAGTGGGTTTTTGCTTTTGAATTGGCACTTTCAAGTTACTTTTCACGTTGCACCATTGCAACCAACCTTAAATACAATACCATGTTGTAACCTGTGGTTAGAAGGCTTTTATGTTACATTATATGTACACGCCTTTTGAATTAAATGCTCTTGTCATTGCACTTTCGAGATTATTTTTTCTGTAATGGATTCTGTTTAGGCTACTGCCATCCCGATTGTATTAGTGTTATTGTCCTTAGATTCCTACATTCTTATATATTTTATGGATCTTTTCAACTTCACACGGCATAAGTTTTGGATTTCTTCATGTAATGTTTCCGTAGCATGAGGATTGAAAATGGTCCATCTGTCGTTGTTCAATTACGAGCTACATTTGTGTTATTTTGTGTAATGCTTTAAACTGCAGATCAAACAGCCAATCATTTTCCTCTCTGGACTACAAGATGAAATGGTTCCCCCATCGCACATGGAGATGTTATATGCTAAAGCAGCTGCACACAATCGGCAATGCTTATTTGTGGAATTCCCCTACGGCATGCACATGGATACATGGTTGGCTGGTGGTGACTGTTATTGGAGAACAATTAAGGAGTTCTTAGAAAAAACAGTTCCAGATAAAAAGACACTGATTCTTCTAGAAGGGGTAAGGTTTGGATTTCTTGTTCTTCAAACTCCTTTTACCTTGCATCTTCCAATATTGATTATCAACTTCAAAGTAGTTCATTGACTTCAACCTCCGGCATTAGTTTTCAGAAACTCCCTCGAAAGAATTTTTCTGTAGAATTAGAATGATAAGATATTGATTGCATTCTCTAGCCAAAATATCTCATGTTAATCCAACTTCCATATTGTGAATAATATTAATAAGTTAGTAGGACTGATACATTCCAGTTTTACTGGAATATTCTTTTGTTCTTTATTTGACTCTTATAAATAGTTGTTTATTATTGTCCTTTTTAAGGGTGGTGGTGGATAAAATAGATACTGCAATGTTTTTCATCCCTTCGTTTTTGTTCAGTCCCCTCATAATACCTATGCCATATATTAATTCAATCTCTTCACTAGAG
Source organism: Rehmannia glutinosa (assembly GCA_016081115.2). Classification (NCBI taxonomy): domain Eukaryota; kingdom Viridiplantae; phylum Streptophyta; class Magnoliopsida; order Lamiales; family Orobanchaceae; genus Rehmannia; species Rehmannia glutinosa. The sequence goes on from CM071934.1 coordinate 25,534,573, forward strand.
GAGTTAAGATATCATGTTTGTGGTCCCCTATTCTTGGCAAGGATTCTTTCAAAACTTGTGATGCTATGCATCTAAGTTAGTTTTCTGATTGAGTAGGTCATTTGAATACCTTTTCTTTTCTTTCTCTCGACTTTGGCTTTGTAGTAAATTTTAGTTTCTTCACACTATGGTTAGCTCTTCCATCTTTACATCATTTTGCAGTTCTCTCAGAGGCAAAGTGATCTGCTGGGATCTGGAGTTTAGGCCCATTAGGCCTCTTACGGTGTAATCATTGGGCATCCTCTGATTCAACAGTTGTGCTCTTTTTTGAATTTTGCAGTGACCAAAAGCTCTTTATGATTATCTACCAATGCTGCCACTTTCAGAGCTTTTCTACCGATCACACGACTTTCAGAAGACAGGAAACATCTGATGATTTTGGTATGTATAGCATGTCACTGAAATACTGCGAAAATCTCATCAGATTGATTGTATTGTACGAATAACAAATTGAAAGAATCTCATGTTAATACTTGGGAATTGGAGTCAACTTCTTGTACCTATCGTCCCTTTACATGAACTGTGATATTGCTTGTTCCATACACTACCTTCAATATGAGGCCACCTTGTATGTGATAATTGTATATGTTGCACACTGTTCAGTTATATTATCCCTTATGTTTGAGAGAAATTTCCTGGAAACCATTGAAAATGTGTTCAAACACAAAACATAGAGCTGGATATGGAAAGACAACATACACTAATGTTTAGGGATGGGGTGGGGGTGGGGGTGGATGTAATCCCCATCCTTGTCCCCGAATTCCCGTCCCCATGAGACAAACGGGAGGAAATACTTCCATTCCACGCCCCACTAATATCCCTACCAATGTTGCCCTTTCTTAAAAATAATAATAATTATTCTTAGGGATGATTACGAAACTACCCCGAGGTTTACCATGATTACAAAAAACTCAATTATCTTTCAAAAATACAAATACTATATTGACATTTGTTTCTCTCATGAATCATCCCTCAGGAGGAGAAATTGTTAGGTAAATACAAACTTGGGGAGTATTGTAATTTTGAATGATAACCGGAGTTTTTTTATTATTAGAATAAACAAATGGGTGTTTTTGCACTTATCCCATACTTTGTATTGACGGACATTGAGTTAAAGGCGTTAATAACGTTATGGGACTGCTTTCCGAGGTGGTTGTTTATTTAATGATTGATAAATTGTTGGAGTCGTATACAAGTTACAACTGATTGTTGGATTGATTCGTACACTCATATTCAGTGGCAAGAACCCAACACATAGTAAAGAAATGTGACCACGCCCTTATGACACTCGCTCTTGCAATTCAGAAGATTTGGTTCTTGTACAGCCAACAATAAATGTCAACGAGGTTACTAAACTCAGAATGTGATTTAAGATATTTGGTAGTGCATTTTGGTATGAGAAATCACATAAAAGTATTTGTTAATCTTAATTACGTTTAATATTTTCGCAAAATAAGAGTTTTCAGTTTCTTAAGGTTGAAAATGACATAAGCAAATTCGATGGATAATGGCCGAAACAAAAGCTTGCTGTGGTGGGCCATAATGTAATGGAATATTTTGACAATATAAGATAATCTGAAACACCATACCTACTACCTGATGGTATGATCTAATTTTAGTCAAGAAAGAATCATTTCAAGATCACTGCTAACTGACCTTCCACGCCTTCTTGCACAAGACTAGGAGGATTCCGGCGTTAGACTCAGATGATCAAGTTAGTAAGGGTTTATCCGAAAATACTCAAATGAAAGACCGTAATAATATATATGAAAAAGATACCCCAATCTCTACCTTCTTCTCTTATTTATAGCTTTCCCTAAGGACCTCATGATCCACGTGTCTCTTCCCCGAGTGGTTCTTCCTTCCAGGTGCCAGGTCATACATTCCCAGGCATTGTTTAATGAGTAACTAAATGTCGAGATTGACCTTTGTCTGAATTACTACTACAGTCCCATCGAGCGTATGAGCATTTAAAGCCCCAGTGTCGTGCTTTGCATCCCATTAATGCCCCACAGTCTTACAGGATGATTAAATGCGCATCAGTGGGTTAAATATTTGATGACTTTATGTCCCTTCGCCGCTTTTCGGAAAAGGTACTCCAATCATAGCTAGTTAATGATTGTCAAGTTTCTCGACTTTTGTCATACTGACCTTTTTCAAGCCTCAATAGTTCTTCCTTATATTAGTCCTTCTAGATGCGGCTATGAAGGTCCAGGGAAGCACCAGACGATCCTTTCATCCTGCTAAATTTTGATATCATCCAGTCCGGGAAGACTCGAATAGGGGTAGGATCAATATATATATATATATATATATATATTGAAGAATACATAATCCAACATCCCAATTATCCTCAAATCTATCATAACTCGTATGCTACAAATCTAATAATGATACGAAGATATTAGAAGAGCGATAAGTTCAAAGTGAAAAATCACGCCGAGTGAACTACAAATCTATTACCATCGCATATTGGAAAATAAATTGCTATTTAAAAATAGAATATGTTATATTAAAATTGGATAGAAATGTAATGGAATTTCCCTTCATGCATTTCATGGTGTGGTCGTCCGCATTTTACACGACATTGAGATTTTTGTTCCACTTCCTTATTCATGCACTCTCTATTACGTTGTATCGTATGAATGACACATATACAAAAATAATGTTATAACTATATATATGTCTTTCATCCAATCTATGAAATATAGAGTAAAATAGGAAAAATGGAATATGTCTCATTTTTTTTAAATGATGGCATTACCCCAATTGAGCTGTGAGTTATTTTGTCAAGTTTTGAGATTAATCGGCTTGTGTCAATAGCGTGGTGGGACCACAGAAATAGGGTGAGCCGACACACGAAAGTGTGGTGGGTTGGATGAAAATCCAAAAATCATATAAGTTATAACTTTTTTTTTTTAATTTCTTAATAAAATTAGGTTTAAAACAGGGGCAATATGGCCTCCTATCTCCGCACTATTTTGTGTCTGTAACATTCTTTAGTTATTGATAGGAATGACAATGGGGTACGAGGTATGAAACGGTTTGGGTAAATTCGAGACCCACCATGTTAAGAGAAAATTGAACCTAACTCCGCCCATTGTGTAAAATTTATTTTGGGGTAAAAATGAATTTCAAACTTGTTTTGTGCGTATTAATTATTTAATAACTATGATAATATGATTAAGAATGAAATTTATTTATTAAATAAAAGTCATTTTTATAGTGAACTAAATCCTATAACATTAAAATACGTCATTTCTATATAATTCAAATAGTTATTTTATGTTATTAAGCACAAATAAAATTTTCAAAATTTAACTTCAATATTTTCCGAATACTTAGAAAGGTAGAACCAAAAATAAATTATTTTGTCTTAGTTGGATGTAGCAAAGTTTATTATGTCTTTATAATTTGAGGAACAAAATGATGTAAACATTAATTAGAGGGGCCGAAATGAAATTCCATTCTTTAACTTATCCACTCCCAAACACTCCTTGGTTCCGCCATCCCCAAAACGCCCCCACGAAATCCATAATTTCCAGTCATGCCCTCGCTTTTCCCCCTTTTTTTGTCCTCCCTCTCCTGATTCCTAGTTTATTTTGAAACCATTACTGCAACAACAAAAAAAAACACACACTGCACCGTGTTTGTGTGTGTGAGGCGTACGGGGGATCTATGGACGGTGGCGCACACAATAATCCTCGCACGGTGGAAGAGGTTTTCAGAGATTTCAAAGGAAGGCGTAATGGCTTGATCAAAGCTCTCACCACAGGTATAATTTTTTTGTTGTTGTACTTTGTGTTTCAAATTTTGTCATTTTTCTATGTTTTGTCTATTCTTGAACTATAAACTGTATATAGTTTTTCTCTTTGTTTTTGTTATTCGAGCTCTAGGGTTTCTGTTTGTTTTTACTGCATTTGGTTTTACTAAATTTTGGGTTTGTTTATTGTTTTTCCTTTTGCAGACGTTGAAGAGTTTTTTCAACGGTGCGATCCTGGTGAGTTTTAGGGTTCCCTTTGACTCTGCTGCCGTGAATTTTTGGATTCTGGGCTTTTATTTGTTGACTTAAGTAGCTTATTAATGGTTTAGTGCACTTTTTTTGTTGTTGTTGATTTACAGAGTTTATTATGTAGTGGATAAATTTAACAATTGTTGTTAACCTTGGTTTATTTATGTGGAGATGGTGTACAATTTGCACTCAGTTTTGTCAAACATTTATAAGATATACACGAATAGCGTGGTTTGTATTTTATAATGTTTGGTGTGGAGAATTTGATAATAGCTGTGTGTCATTATGAGATAGCATTTCAAAATGATACGTTGTCCATCATATATTTGACGTTAGTTACCCTTATAAGTTTTTAACAATTGTTTTCTGCCATGGATGATCACCCACTTGGTAATAAATTTATCTGGGCTATTCTTTATGGTAGTTAGTGCTATATGGAATTGTTTGGAGTCTCAAATATATAGAATCTTGGAACCTTTGTTGCGCGTATGCTTTAGTCGCATGTTGTTTTTGCTTTTGAGTGTCTTCACATAGTTAACATCTCTTTTATTTATATTTTTCATTGGTGCTTTTGTTGGTTGTACATGTAGATGTGAATGTTCAATTTCTAACTAACATAGGAATCAAGTTTACCCGAATAGACTTTTTAAGTTTGAGCTGAAACGGCTGATAACTTTAATTAACAACTAGTAAATGTTTAGCTTGCTAATGCAGATTAAATGTTCTCAATAGGTTGTCGCACACTTGATCAATACCAAATCCGGTCAAGAGAGAGAGAGAGGGGGGCCCTTTACGGGCACCTGAGAGCGAGGACAAATTTTAAAATGACATCTTTTCATTAACATGATTAAAAGTTATATCTATTTATAGATTGACAGTATATCAACTATTATTCTGAATGCATCTTTAAGAGTCAGTTTGCTACTCTTTTTCTCTTTCTTTTCTAGCTGTAGCCACTAATTGTTTGTCCTCATGATTCGTTCAAATTCACCAGTACTGCTCTTCTATCACTGACCAGTGTGTGTCTTGTGAGTTGCTTGTCAACAAACCATATCAGTGATATTTGATGTACTAATTAGTCAATAAAATATGCTTGTGATTTGGCTGTACACACTAAATGATATTTCCTCTGTGAAAACATGGAAATGTTGCAGAGAAGGAAAACCTGTGCCTTTATGGATTTCCTAGTGACCAGTGGGAAGTTAATTTGCCTGCTGAAGAGGTGCCTCCTGAGCTTCCGGAACCCGCTTTAGGTATTAACTTTGCCAGAGATGGGATGCAAGAAAAAGACTGGTTGGCTCTTGTTGCTGTCCACAGTGATGCTTGGCTACTGTCTGTTGCTTTCTACTTTGGTGCTAGATTTGGTTTTGACAAAGCTGACAGGTAGGATTGTTTGTAAGTTATGAACTTCTTAGAATGTCTGTTTTTCTTATTTTTTATTTTTTATTTTTTTGTTGTGTTTCCTGACATTGTGTAATCATTGTTTCTTTCATTTCTATAAGGCTAACATTTAGCGGATGACATTCTTTACTTCATCCAGAGAGTTGACTTTATCTTTAACCCAAATTTATCATCGCCAATGCTGCTTCACAGTTGTTATCTACTTATCTCTGTCTTCAATAATTTGAAGATTCACTTGTGTTCCATTTTTCATTCCCATCCCTTACATCTCTCCCTATCTTTTCCTATTCTCCGATGAATATAAGCTTACTTATTTTAGATACACTTTATTCAAGCATATATAAGCACGGTCCTATTCTCCCTTTTTTATTTTTTATTTTTAAATTGAAATGCTTATGTTAATTGCTTGTGTGACATTAATTTACAGTAATTGCTTGTGTGACACTTATTCGAATCCTATATGCACCATTCTGTTAGATAGAGGATACCATCTCTGCAGAATCTGTAACATTGACTTGTAAGAGTCCATCCTTTAAACAAGGGATTTGAAGAGATGTTTAGCTCTACCAAGGGTTGGTTGAAAAAGTTGATGTGACAACTAGCTGAAATTTATTCGAGGTTTTATCTTTTTTTGTGTTGGTATCTGGTTGCAGGAAACGCCTATTCAACATGATAAATGATCTCCCTACGATTTTTGAAGTTGTGACTGGAGCTGCAAAGAAGCAATTGAAGGATAAATCATCTGTCACAAACCATAGTGGCAGCAAATCCAAGTCAAACTCAAAAATGGTAAAGAAATTACCCTTTTTATTATTCAGGCGGACATGGATTTTAACGTATCAATATAAAATTTAATACTATTTGTGTATTTGGTTTATGTGCCCACTTATTATGAGTCTAAATATGGCCTGAGTATAGGATAAGCTTTTCTGTGCAGGCTAGTATACAGATCTTACATGATGCAGGCTAATGATATATCTGTAATAGTCCATTTGTTTTTAATACTTTTGTAAGTCGGGCAGATTGAGTTTATTTCCATTCGCTTTGTCTTTTCTTGCGGGTCATCCAGTCCTTCCAATAAATTGGATAATTCTCCCATTACATATATTCTGAATTCTAAGCTAATCCAGTTGTGTCCCCATCAACCTTCTGAACTATGGATTGCAGGAGTTTTCTAAGTCAGTCTGCACTCTGCAAAATGAAGTTTGGAACTGAGATCAAAATTTGGTCAAGTATTTCTGTTATCGTCTTAATTGATCTAATATAGGTTGCTGGTATCCATAGTGCCTAAAATTCTTGAAACGGTTTCTCCATTGCTGCATAACTTCCTGTATCATGTCATTCCACTTTATTTATGAACTGCTAAAATGGGTATATTCATCCTACATCTTTAGAATGATTGTTGGACCAAAAGACTTCCTTCTACTTTTCCATCTTTTACCTTTTATTTGCTCTTTTTCTCATTTCAATAATTCAATGTCGTTTGCATTTTAAGAATTAATGTTGTTTTCCTTTGTTTTTGTTTGTCAGTTTTACATCAAATCTGTATTTGTTCCTTGTCTGTAAACTGATATCTTCTGATATGGGAAATGATAATCTGTGTGGTCTCTTTATGAGGTACATCCAAATTTTGCGCAACTTATTTTTGTTGAGGGCAACCATAGTACCATGTTCAACAAGCTTCGACTTGGTTTGGTGTTCATATTCTTTTGAAGATGAGTTCAAGTCACGAACTGTTGTAAAATTTAATTGAGGATTATATCCTTGTGAAGTAATTTCGTGAGCTATCTTTTTAAGGAAGGATTACCCTGGTCATTTATTGTTTGGTCGATTTGGATATAAGATGCCTTGTTCATTTTCTGTTCCTACGTCCAATGTTTGTTTCTTATGTTTGTACCTGGGTCTGTTTTTCTCTGATACAGGACTGTAAACAAAGGTTTGTCTTTTCTGTTTGCATTACCAACTCAGTGTTTTGTTGTAGTTGATGTGTTAACTCAGCATATGATGTGAGTTGTATGCTTGAGGACAAAAATAAAAAACAGTGAAATGTTGTGAGGTGAACTCAAGTAAATGATGTTTCTGCGTCTTGCATATGTCCCACAGCAACCACTTTATACCCCATTGTTTCCTTTATGGTAGCAATTAACTGTTACTTTCTGAAGTTAATCCATGTTACCTTAATTCCAGAACAACTTATTTCGTGTCTTATAATCAATCAGTTTAACTCTTAAATGCTTTCCTCAAGTTTATGCAACCTGGCATTTTTTAATCTTAGGGAAAACTGCCTAAGCCCCAAGTCAAAGATGACGATGAGGGATTGGACGAAGAAGAAGATGAAGAGGAAGACGAGCATGGTGATACTTTGTGTGGAGCATGTGGCGAGAACTATGCATCTGACGAATTTTGGATCTGCTGTGACATATGCGAGAGATGGTTCCATGGCAAGTGTGTTAAGATCACTCCTGCTAGGGCTGAGCACATCAAGCACTACAAATGCCCTTCGTGTAGTAACAAGAGACCTCGGCCTTGACAAAGTTCCTTTGCTGCTCGGTTTGCCTTTCTTCTAATTGTATCTTCTAATTGAGCAGAATGTTTGCTAGTCTTATTTACCGGGATAGTTAGCTACCTTCATATGTCTCTTTCTTTTCAGATGTAATTGTTCGTTGTAGAGATTTTAACTCTTGTAAGATCTGTGATTCTCTGTCAATTAACGTTTATTTATGCAGTTTACTTGTTATGGTGCTCAGTTAGCAACTAGTTCAGTTTATCTCTATGATTTTAACTGGTTGCTTTGGTTGTCCCCCTTATAGACAAGGTTTGAGATTGCCTGTTAGCACCTGCAATGGGGCAAAATGTAGTTGTGATAGTGTTAGGGGTGTAAGTGAATCGAGTAGAATCGAACACTTTGTAGTGTTCAAGTTTGTTTGAATTTTTATCGAGAACGAATCAAGCTGGAACAAGCCTTAGCTGAGTTGAACACGCGAGTTTGAGTAGTTTGATATTCTTATTTACTAATCGAGTCGAGCTTTACTCCAATCGAATTAGAAAAATGTGTTCGAGTTTAGTTCTATATGTTAAGTCATACATTTTTACCATTATCAAGTTGGTTATTTATGTGTTTACCTTACCTGGGATGATTGTTATAGATTTAAGCCCAAAGCTGAAGAGAAGCTTCTAAAAAGAATTGATTATTATTTCTCGACATCCAAAATTGCATGCTAAGAGCCCAGAGTTGACTCTAATAATAATCAATTCTTTTCAGAGTTTAGTATCCACAGGACCACACGATTGCTTTCCTTTCATTTGGTTGGACGGATAATTGTCCATACATACTTTCATCGAACTCAATGTTTTGAGTGTTGAGGTACGAATTTGATTTGCGTACAAAAGTTTGAAATTTGTTGTTTTGACTCGGTAGCAATTTAAGTCGTTTTAGCTAAAAATATATTAAATTTAGGGAAAAACTTGCGTGAGACGGTCTCACGGATCTAAATCCGTGAGATGGAGCCCTTACACAAAGTTTTAAAGGTTTTTTTTTTCAGATTTTATTTTTCTTAGGGTTTATATTTGTCTTTTAGGGTTTATTTTGTTTCTTGTCACGCCCCAAACGGGACGCGACGAACGATTCACAACTTAAATACAAATGGACTTTGTGACGATCGGACAATACCAATGAGAACCCAATAAAACAGTCTAAATAGCGTGAAATAAATAAATAACGAATCTGTTATCACTTAAAGTCTACATTCCATCATCAAATTACAATCCGAAATTCAACAAGGTAGTAACTTAACGTCAAAGGGTCATACGCCCCTCAATTACAAACCCGAATTGATTAGGATACAAAAGTCCAACAACAACATAATAAGAAAAGAGTCCGATCAACAACAAGATGCGAGAAATCCAACAAGCGTAGTACAAGGTCTCAATCCAGAGGTTCGAAAGATCCCCAAATAAATCCTCATCTAAGGTTAGAAAACAAAGGGGATGAGACAAAAATCTCGGTGGATGGGGTGATCGGGTAATGCGAGTGTGGCGTAATTATAGTTAATGTGAGAAAGCGATTATCGAAAACGCGTGAGTATGATGCGTGGTTTCACACACATTCTAAGCGTCATGATAAATTAATTAAATAATATAATTATACAGATTTAAGAAAATGCGTTCATGGTCACACAGCACTATGTGATACAATCAAGACAGTAGGATTGCGTGCGGAAGTGTAACGCCAATCCTATGCAAGGCAATTAATGGTTGCGTCTGACGGACTTTGTAGGCGCAACCAATGCAAAGCAGGTAGCGGTTGCGTGCGGAATGCAACGCCAACCAAAAACGGGACGATAACTCCGGGAATCGTGTGGATCGACAACATTCCTTCGCTTCTTCCTTGTAACTACCCGGTCGGTATGGTCAAGACGAAGCACTTATCGCTCCGTAGCAAAGACAAAATCCCAAGAGAGTGGCGAGGCTCGGATCTGTCATAATCATGATTATATCTCGACTACGACCCGCTTCCCTTGGACAACTCCGTCCCCTCGGTTGCGGGATTAGGGCGATGGGGCCAAGAGTGGAATAGCGGTAAGAGCCGCCTTCCCATCCCCGACGTATCCATTCCGATCGTGAGCTCGACACACCAAGTTGACTCAGCAGAAAGTAATTACAATTCAGATGAGGCGTCAACCAGACATACCGAGTATTATTGATTTAGGGAAGCGATTTAGAGAATTTTCGAAAAAAACGCGAGTGGCAATTATGGCGTTGGTGGAGTTTATGGATGAAGATGATTATCGGAAGGATAAGCAACCTTCGATATTTTGAATAAGAATTGGGTGGAACATAAGTCCTAAGATTCTGATTCAAAATCGCAAGGCGGGGAGTCGCTCCGCGATCGGGTATTAATCGGTCAAATTGATCCGATAAGTCAAGGTTTTTTGGAAAAATAAAATACTTTAATTAAATCTCCAAGTCAGAGGGTCCAGGGCAAATTTAGTAAAAGAGAAAATAATTTTGAGTTAGGTCCTTTATAAAAGAAAAATTGTAATTTAGCCCCGTTTTGTAAAAACCAACACTTTTGGGTTTAAAAATTGAATAAATGAATATCCCGACCTTGAAAAATTATGAGGTCAGTTCCTAAATTCTCCAAATTGTCCATAGATTCAGGTTTTTAAAGTTTTATGGTCGAGTTTTTATAAAATCTCACATTGGCCTCAAATTTGTAAAAATTGTCAATTCGGACCTTAAGTTTTAAAAATTCGGAACTCACAAACCGGAAGGGCTTTTAATATGATTCCAGTTGGAAAATGTCACTAAGGTTGGTAGGATATTGGGACAAAAGCAGTTTTTAAAAGCAATATGTGTAGGTCCTTCAACTTTTGAAAATATCATTTTTGTTCCATTTTAAAATAATTGCCTTTAAGGCTTTTAGGGGTCCAATTGTTATGAAATTTGAACCTTGGGTCTAAAATATAATTAAGTTATAGTTAAGTTAGTATTTCCAGGTGCATGGGCTGCATAAGTCCTGGAAATTTCATTTGGGTCTTCAAGTTTAATATTTTCACATTAGTCCCTCATTTTTGGTAAAATTGTTTTCCAAGCCCTAACTACTTGGATTTTTGGAATACTTTTAAAATATGGGATTCCCAGTAACTTAAAAGTAAAAATTTCAATTTATAAAGTTTAGGTCTGGTACAGTTTTTTTAAAAATTGCAAAGTAGCCCTTAAACTTTCAAAATCTTACAATCTAGTCCTTGGGCTTTTAAAGGTTGATTTTATTTATCTTAAAACTCTTAAAACATTATTAAAATGTCCAAAAGTCATTTTTGAACCTGAGTACAGTCCCAAATTTCGAAATTTGCAGAGGGGTCCTTTAACTTTTATTTTCTTGCAATTTAGTCCACCAACTTTCCATTTTTGCATTTTTAAGTCCAAAATTGAAATTTAATCAATTATGCTCGACTTTTCCAGGTTATAAGTCATCCAAAACATAGATTTTAAAGATCATACACATGCATGTCCAATACATACAAGAATTCATCAATTAAAGCATTAAAGTGTACATGCATGCACCTAAAATTCAATAAATAGTAATTTTAAGCAACTCTTGAGAATTTTTATGATTTGATATATAAAATTGACATGCAATACATAGATTATATATATCTCAAGGCTCGTGATCAAATTTTCTACATGCATTTTAATAAAACACCTAAAAGTTGGAAAAATAATTTTCCACCCACCTTAATTTTGGAAATTGTGAAATAAAAGGATAATTTCACAATTTTTTGGATGAGGCTTCTTAGGTCAGCCCCTAAGTCAAGAAAATATCAAAATTTGGAGTTAGAAAAATGAGAGAAATATTAAGGAGAAAAGAAGGAAATAAGGAAATGAAAATGACTACACTTTACCTTGTGTAGTAGATGTTTGGAGACTAGTTGAAGCTCAAAAATTGGAAATTTGGCTCAACTCCAAAAATCTCCTAAGGTCAGCCCCTATTTCTCAAAAATGAAAAAGGGGTGTTAAAATTTGAAAAAAATAGGAAGAGTAGAAAAGAAGGGGTCTAGTACACAATTCTTACCTTGTAGTCAAATTTTCTCTACTATTTTCTTCTTCAAGCTTGAGGTCCTTCTTCAAAATATTGTCAAGCTCTAACCTTCAAAGTCTTCTAAATGTACCTCCAAAACCAAATTTAAACTTAAGTTAAGAAGGTGGAAGAGATGAACAAGGTGATATCCAAAAATGGATTGAAACTAAAATTTCTTACCTTGTAGTATAGTGGTTCGATTTTTATGGTGTATAAGGATGAAAATGTTGAATTTTTTTTTTTTTTTCTAAGTATGGAAGAAGAAAGTGAAAGAAGAATAGAGAGATGTTGGGAGTTTTTAGAGAGAAGGAGGAGAAGGCTTTGAGTATTAGAATGTGTTGATGAGAAATGAAATGAAAATTTGGTGAAAAAATGCCATAATGGCCGTGTAGTATGAGAGAGAGGGAGAGGAAATTTTGATCAAATTGTGTCTTGTAATTTGTCTCTTGCATGGAGACAAAAATGCAAGTCAAAGTGTGGGTCAATTTGAATTTGAGAGGAATAAGAAGAATGTTGGTTAAGTGGGAATAAGTTGGGGAAAATAGTAATAAAGAATTGGTGTATAAGATGATGTGTATAATGTTTGAATTAATGATATAATTATACACAAGATGACTAATATATGGTGTATGTGTACAAGAGTTGGATGATATTTTTATCCCAAATTATCCATCATGGCCGTCCACTATGAGGGTAAAATGGTAATTCCATATATTTTTTTTTTGTCCCAATTTTGATGATAATAGATGCAATATATCAATCTCCAAAATAATTAGTGATTCCCCTGATCACTTGTAAGTCTCATGATCACTTAAACTAAATTAAAGTCTTAATTCTATAAGGTAAAAGTCTCCAAAATAAATAGTCTCTTAAAATTCTAAGGTGACTAATAAATACAAAAATAGTAATAATGATCAATCAAGTGATCATAAATGAGGAATAGAATTAATGATGATCATGATTACAAGCAATTAAATAAAATGAAATAAAATACAAAATGTATATATTGTTATTAATTACCCGTCAAAATGACGCGGTAAAATAGTCGATCAAAAGCTTAAACAACAATAAGATTCAACTAATAGCTTCGGAAAAATCGGGGCTTCACATTTCTTGGGTTTATTTTTAATTGATTTGGGTTTTTAGGATTTTTAGTTTTTTTTAGGGTTTATTTTTTATTTTTTGGGTTTATTTTTGTTTTTCGGGTTTATTTTTCATGGTTCATGTTTTTAGGGTTTATTTTTGTTTCTTCATAATTCATTATTATTTTTAAATTTATTTTCATGATTCATGTTCTCAAGACGGATCCCTTAGGAGGTCCGTCTCACGGATTTAGATCCGTGAGACAATGTCACAAGAGACTTGCTCTTAAATTTATGGGATTTTCCTATTTTGGAGGAAAAGTTGATGTGATGATGACATGACAGTGACTGATTCTAATCTTTTTAATTTTTTTTTCTTCTCCACAAGATATTTTTAGTGTTTGTAATCACTAAAAAATGCACTTCTTAGTTTTTGGTTGAAAAAAAATCACTTTGTAGTGTTTGCAAATGTCAACTTCTGATTCATTTAATCTGAATCTAAAAGCATGGAGATTGATGCTTTAGATTTCTGCTTCGGATTTGATTTTTACAAACAAATAATCACTTTTCTAACTTTCACCAAATACGCTCAACTTTTTGAATATCAACTTAGGATAATATTTTCAAACACTACCAACTTATGATTATAAATTGATTTTACTTTTACTACGAAAAATCACTTTTTATAAGAGTCGAAGTTTTTGCAAACACTCCCATTAACTAGAAACGGATTTTCCACAATAAAAGCAAACCCCTCTGATAAGATTGTGATTGCAAATTTTTGTTGCGTGCCCAAAATGGATTTTGGTTAGGATCCCTAGGAGAAATAATAATACGGTTATGCTAATATTCGAGTAATTAGCCATTTTACAATTAGTAAACTGGGTTTATTGTGTCCGCCACCTGGAAACATGTATGATTGTATGGATAAATTATAAAGACCTTAATTAATTATGAAACAAGTTTGAAATACAAATATATTTATATATACAAAACATTACAATATATTATATTAAAATACTAATTATCAATATTTATTATACTAAATGTTTATAAACAAAAACAATTCTTGGACAAAGTACCTAAACTATTAGATTTGCAGTGTTATAGAACAAAAGGCCATTTCGAGTTTGTTTATTTAAAAAATGTAATATAACTATTTATATTGTTGATGGACCAACCCAAGTGGCGAAGGAAGTGGGATGAAAGTTTTTGGTCGTTGTTCGGATTCCACTATCAGCAAATTTAAATGGTTTTCTTTTGTCCATATCAATATATTTTTCTAGCTGGCTGTCATGTCACTCATGTCTACGACATTATTAATTTTCCCTCCAAATATGAAAAAATTCCAATATTTTGAACTTTTCGACCAAAATTTGAATGTCTAGCTAAAAAGACTTTTGAGTTACTAGTGATTCAGAAAAGAATATACCAAATTGACTACTTAAAAGGTTCAAAATTTAAATTAAGCCAATTTACTATAAAAAGAAAATAATGCAATTTTTGCTTATTGTAATTATCCTTCCAACAGGTTGGTTGGATTTGTTACATTTGTAAGCTGAAAGCCTCCATCCAATGGGAGAGGGACAAAGGAAGTGCTTGCCTATGAAAAAAATTTCACCCATTCCACTTTTTGGACAAAATTTTGAAGGAACATGTGATTGCTTGTGAGTTTTTTTTTTTTTTTTTAAATATACTATTCACTTTACTCATTTTTCAAATCATCAATCATTTCCAATTACAATTTAAATAAAAAAATATCACATCAACTATCATTATTATACAATTATATCACAAATAAACTATTCACTCTCTCTTATTTTTCAAATCACCAATCACATCTAATCACTATTATACTAAAAAAACTATCACATCAACTATCATCATCACATTTTCATCTTATATCCAATCACACTCTCAAAATTCATTCTCATTTTTTTAAAATTATTTTTTCACATTATTCACTCTAAAAGTAAAAATGAGCGGAACGAAAGGTCAAACAATCACTCCCAAAAGCATGTAGACCTTGTATATTCTCATTTTCAAAAATCATTTTCTTATTTTATTTAAAACTTGAAATCATGTGTACTCAAAAAAAGAAAAAAAATATCAACTTTGCACCATGAACAGAAATTGATCAGCTAATATATTCAAAAAAGTGTACAAAACTGAATGATAAGACACGATGCGGTAAGAACACCTTGATGACTGAAATAAACAAGTTATCATGATTCATGCCTATATGTAAGAATTCACAAATATTCTCAATGATCGCATTTACAGATGAAACATCAAAACAAGACTAATTATTATCATGTTGGGCACATCCACGTATCAATTCGACATATTTTACGTCGACAAAAATGAATTCTTCACATCCCCTTGCTCATCAAGCTCGAGTGTTTCAAGAGCTTTCCATTATGCGCAAACATCAATATCACATGTACAATATAATCAAAGCTAATCACTATCTGATAACAAACCATTCAACAGAAACTTCAGTCTCCTTCCGATCTACCGTAATCGGATAGTTTCATTAGGTAAAATAACGTTAGGATTCCTAATATGTGGATTAAGTGCCGCCAGTTCCTTCCATTTAGCCCCTGTCCCATGTACACGAGACGAGATGCTCCACAATGTGTCTCCAGGCTGTACTTTTGTCGTCGTTGGTGCAGAAGCAGGACCGGGAGGTTTTCCAACAGCCTTTGACTTCATTAGTGGATGTTTATTTTTCTTCCCCATTCCATTTGCAAGCAACCAACGCGACCCAGCCTGTTGCTGATTCGTCGAACCCCATAACTTCTTTTTACCCTGTTCCGTTTTCAAACCAGCAACGTGCACCTCCGTTATTTTATATTGCGGAATAAGTTCTTCTTCATGAATCTTATCTTCTTTCGGCTTTTCAATAATGTCCTCCTTTTTCGCACCATCTTCGTTAGAGTTCCTTACAAGAGAAACTGTGCTGTAGATTTTAGGTTTTGGCGGCACAAAAACTCTCTCAACTTGAATGAGAGCAAGCATTGGGGCACCAACTGGCTCGTAGTTTCGCAAAGGGTCACGAAGCTGTACCATTAAAGCAACGGTGAAATTATTACCTAACAAACCATACTTCCTACTTTTGCCACGTCTTTTCTCCCCCTTTGATCTTCCTCGAAACGTGTCTAATGAGGTTGCATGATGGGCTGCCAGTATTTTGGAGGTTCGCTCGCTAACAAGTTCGTCGTCGTCAATTTCACCAGAATCGAGTTTCATCCATTCGTCAAGAGTTAGAGACAGACCCATTAGACCATCGACATCTTCACCGTTATCTTTAATATCCAGCAGTTGCAACCCGCAAGTGCCATCCAGACCTATGGGCCCACCTACATCAACGGTCTTTCCCTTCAGGGCTGAGAACTCACCGATAGATTGTGCACTAATATTCGAAGGTGCATCTTCATCTGACATGCCAGATTGTATTCTCAAACCCTCGACTGAAAGAGCTTCAATTTTATCCATGGCTAGAGGAGCAAGATCTTCTAAAGACACGTATTCTGTGTCACTGCTACGCGAACTGGAATCAAACTTACTTGACTTCGGGACAGGGGATATCCCTTTTACACTCTTCTGCTCACTATGTATATTTTGCAAAACTTCAGATTCCATCGGCAGTAAATCTTGCCTGAAATAGGGACAAACGTGTAAAGATAACAATAAGTAATAAGAATTTTCATGAAAATACAGAAAAGGGCAATGCTCAAATAGTGACAACAAACCTCTCAGGTCCCTCCAGACTCTCTGCACCTTCCCAAACTATTTGTTCGATTGTCTTCCCAGTTATATCTTCCAAGGGCATCAATTTATTAGCTTGCATCGATAGCTTCTCAATTCCAACAGAGGCGAGACCCTGAAGTATGTCCATGACACCGAGCCCATTTCAGCAGGCACCACCACAGGATTAGACACCTGCATGATTAAGCTCCCACCACTCTTGGCATTCCTAAAAAGTGCAGGATTCATAGAGCGCACAAATCCTCCATTTTTAGTCTGCACGAAGGGACCCAAACCTTCTGCAAGGGGAGGCAACTGCTGAGGATCTTCGGGAAGTATGTCGATTGGACTGCCAAAGCCACCCGAACCACTAGGTGGCGAATGTTGAAAAGCCTTCTCATTTAAGCCCCATTCACGCATCAAAGCTTCAGTTTCAAAATCCTCCATCACCGAGGCACTTGTTTTAGTCCTGAACGCATCGGTCTCTATCTCAGACATTTCGTTGAAACCGTCGAACATTGACGAATGTTGGAAATCCTCAGAGGTGGTTCCCCAGAGAGATCCCATTGGAATGTCGTCAATATCAAAGTTTAGTAAACCTCCATTGGCCAGAGCGTCCTTCTCAAACTGCCTGAGTAGACGCTCTCTCGGAGACTCGGGCTCACTTTCAGAACTCAAGCTAAATGGACTATGCTATATACCCAGCATCTCCAAGAAATCTCTAGCCACTAATTCAGTATCATCATCCACGCTAAGTGATTTTCCCTTTTGAAGATCTTTGTAATTAGAATTAACGTCCAAGTGACTTTCCGGGGTTATATCATCAGTCTCATCCTCTTGAGAATCTAATTCTTCATTCACCAAATCTGAGGTACAACTTAGTGCCGCCTCAAGTTCTTTCATTATTGATTCCTTGGAGCACATTTCAGTTTCTTGCTCTTTATAACTGCTTGTGGTTTTTGATTGATCGTCATTTTGAGGAACAGCTTCTACAGCTGAGGGGTGAAGGGAGGCCTCCTCATCAAGGGCTACCTTAACAGCGAAGCCAGCTTCTAGACCATCTCTGAAACCCTGACCTTGAGCATTCTCGGACGATCCATCTTCTGGTTTCGCATTTTCTTCAGTAAACTCTTCTATCCCTTTGTCTACGACAGAAAACTCAGTCATTTCACATTCAGTTCCACAATTTTTTTCACCAGCATCAGGTGGTGCAAATAATTCCACTTTATGAGGGTCATCGGGTGAAGATAAAATATCAGCCTCCAATTTATTTTCAGCGGAAATATCAGATATCTCTTCATCCAGCTTTTGATAGAGTATATTCACTGAATCACACAGTTCTGACCTTGGCATTGGCAAAACCTCATGAAGATCCTTTACGTCTTCTACCGACTGGTATGAGGCATACGACCTTGAAGGAAGACTTCCCGCTCGATGGATGCTTATGTCATCGGTTTGATCTGAAGGCCCCACCATCTTTACTGTCTTTTCACTATTCTGCTGCAACCTTTTGTCGCAAGACATCCCAGTGTTGTTATTCTCAATTACAACATATCCAAAACTGACATTAATTGTTGCGCCTCTCGCTTTACCTGATAATTTAAAACTAGTTGTCCACTTCCCCGAGCTCTTATCCTCCTCCAACTCCTCCAGCTTTAGAGGAAGCAATCTCGTCAAATCACTCCGATGCTTCCCCAAATCAAGCTCAGGAGCATCATAAACAGAAACATACAACAAGAAATGCTTGGCCTCATACTTTGCCGAATGGTGGGGACCGCTCCTACTACCGTATACAGAACAAGAATGAGTCAACTGCTCCTCAAACTCGGCTACTCCTTGAGAAACCCTAATCGGGCGTGTCGTCTGCTCGCCGTCCCGCCTCTTCCAGTGCACCACAAGACACACATCGTCAAGAAAAGAAGGTAACCCCTCGATCGAATGGACTTGGAGTGAGAAGCAGCAATTGAATTTACGGTTTTTAACATGGGTTAAGGACTTTAGACCCTTCCAACTCCAAATGGATGACTTTTTATCTTTGTCAACTGAAGCTTTAGTGTAGTTGTTAGCATCCTCTGGCTTCTTTTTGGCCTCCGGCACATGGAATTTTCCGACAGACTTGGATCGACTACTAGCCGTAGAACTAGCAAGCCTCGACATTTTTTTGTCTACATAAAAGGCTTTACTTAGGGTTTCAAGGTCGTTTAAAAACTTCCCATTTCCTGAAGTCCCAACTGCCTTCTTTCTGCTATCTTCTTTTGACAACATTATCTCTTCGCTAACTGTATAATTAACACAGTTTTTTTCCCCACGATTACAAATCCATGTAAAGGATTAATATCTTACGGAATAGAATCTGCAATAAAAACCCAGAACTAAAAATTTACGGGAAGTCCAAAATTTTATATCTTTCACTGTTTCTGATTGAAAAAAGATTTTAATTTTGCAGGTCTCTGAGTAAAACTAAAGGCCGCAGAATACAAAAATGGATTTTCGGACATGACTCTAGGCAAATCAGCAGAAACTCAAAAAAAAAAAAAATCCCAAGATTAATTAAAAACATAGGATTTATCGCCGGAATGCACAAGAAAATAAATAAACTACAAGCACAATATACTTAGTAGCATTTATCTATCGGAAATGAAAAGTTGCAGGAAAAGACAAGATGAAGAATCTTACAAGTAAGAGCATTCGATGTTTGGGGCGGACCTCCTGCTTGTTAGATTGTGTGTCTGAAGTCTCTCTCTCTCTCTCTCTCTCTCAGCGAGTTGATTTCAAAGTTAAAGCAGACTTAAGAGGAACACATAGTAGTTTTCGATGCTGCCCTCCATTTCTTATTATTCTCACTTTTGCCCCAATATTAAAATTCTTCAATTGTTTTGTCAAAAACAAAACTTCAATTGTATGTTATAGCTTTGTAATACAATAATTATGTAAATATTAATAGAGTAGATTAGTGTATTGCAATAGTAACAAACAACAGTGGGATTTTTAAATTATAATGTTGTACATCGTCTCCTTTTGTTGAACTTTATTATTCTTTGCAAATTATACAATGGTTGGTTATGAATTAAAAAATAATAATGTCCAACTTAAATTATTTGTTATATAATTTTTTTATATAATATAAAGTCTCGAGAACAAATAATATCAATGACTCAAGTAGTATCAAGTAATTTGTTCCTAAAACAACATGGGAACAATTAATATGCATTATACGTAGGATTAATTATAAAAAAATATGCTTGATGTTCAGTCTTATTACAAAAGAAGCCAACTATCTTTCAGAAAAACAAATACCCTCTTAATTTTTGTTTTTATTTTTACAAATTACACTATCAAGAGGAAAATATTTGTTATGTAAATATAAATCTTAAGAGGATATTTACAAATTACAATACCTTAAGAGGGTTATTTGTAGTTTTCAAAGATAACTAGATTTTTTTTATATTAGGCTAAATGTCAGAGGTATTTGTAATTTATCCTTATACAATACGTATCTATCTTAAACTAAATTGTAACTATGTGAACTGATATATAACTAACAAACGAGTTTGAAACAAACCACACGTCTAACTTATAATTGAAATAGTAAGTCTTACAACATGAAAATTTTCAATCTTGAGTCTAATGCATAAGATAAATGCATGTCCCTGGGAGAATATTATGAATTATGAACTTTGGATCAAATACTATGAAGAAGCTAATGGAATAAAAAAAAGAGCAAAGATGTGGCAACAAATGAAATGATGCAAAATAGAATTTGTCTCTATGAATAAATAAATAAATTATTAGTAAATATGGATCGAAACATAAATCACATATTTGCACATATAGGATGGATCGAGTATACCTATTTGCAGCGGAACTGTCGATCCACATAGCCATGATTAAGCCCGTCTACAAGCCTCCGTTTGATCCATGATTAAGCCATCTACAAGCCTCCTCTTGAATTGAATCGCGAGCAACGAACAAACCCCATGGATTGTCTGAACCACGACCAGAATCACGAACCGCCTTTCTCGTTGGTGTAAATAATTACTAGAATTATTTACTTGGATGTGCACACCTTAAACCCTTGGAGACTTTGGTGATACTCCAAGAAGAAAACCGTAGAGAGAAATTTTAGGAGAGAGATTATTTTTGCTATGTAAGAGGACGATATTCTCAATTGGACTGATATTGTAGGGAGAGATATCAATATATATATATATATATATATCTCAATCCCATATCTCAGTTAGAGTCCTAATGGGAGAGGTTTCTGGATAAACCTCATCTAAATATGACCCCCTATTATCTCAAATATGGATGCAACCTAATTGCACCCAATATCTCCCACTCATACATATTTGACTCGACTCATTCGAATCACATCCTCATAGTTCTCATCTCACGTCTCTTCTTTCATACAGGGAATAAGGCGTGCGACCAAGCGAGAAAGCAAAGGTGATGAGAGTTATATTAAGTCATCACCAAACTAACATAACCCTACAACTCAATAACTCGCTATGTACCCCAAATCAAGTGGTCGCACCTACCAAGATCTCTAGATTCCTCAATGAAATAAATAGAGCATGCTCGACTCACTCAAATATGTTTCTAGATTCATGACTAGTCAAACACATTTCGACATAGTCGTCCGGGCTATGAATCGTAGAACATAAGTGCGTTACCAACTTAATTTTTCCTCGGCCCACATGCCAATTAGCTTGGTCTTGATGACTTTCTTAGACATGCTCCGGCTGCATCAATCACACATGGATATTGGATACATGCTAAAGTAGCGTCATCAAGCTTACACCTCATGACATGGTCCAAATTCCCAAAGGGTACAAAAAAATAATATGGGCTCACACAGTGACAAAGTAGGGACCCATCCAGTCACTTTCCCATAGATGGTCGCCTTAAAGCACATGTAGTATGAATACATGCTATGATGGAGCTCCCACTCAATTTAGGCATGTCACGCTCTAGACATCATACAAATCTTAGTCCAGTCGCTATTCAAGCGCCCGACCTGTGTACTACTCGTAGTCACTCCCAAAGTGTCATACGATAGTTCGCACATTCGGCTACAAACATGCTTTTATGAAGTTTGGACATACTTCATATCGATCAACTCGGATCTCATCTTAACCTCTAGTTAAGGCGACTGTTAATTATACTTATTAACCTTCCTAACTGCTCTAGCGCGAAGGTGATCATTCGCAAACCTCCTTATTTGACACAATCTTTTAAGTCTCATCCTCGCCGCTTCTTAGCGCTTGCCGGGGCAATTGCCCGTGTGAGAGGGTCAATCAAAGCCTGGTGACAATTCACAAGTTCAGTACCAAACATATAATAAGAATCCAACATATCTCATTAATCACAATATGTTCTCAAAGGCCACATAATCAATTTTACTTAATCCCTAATGACTCACATGCCTTTGGAGCATATCTCCAAACAAAAGCTCGTAAAAGGGATGAGCGCCCACACCTCTCGTAGAAGTATGCCTGAGAACAATATTAACTATGTGCAAAAACTCTTAAGTGAAGTAAAACCTCGAGTAAATATGTTTGGTCTACCATCCATGTTTGGCGCCCAAACCATACACCAAAGTGGTTTTACTATTACAAAGACAACAAAATACATCATGGATGTGCGCGCAATGCGCATCATTTCAAGATACCAAATTTGCCTCTAGAAAATTATAGACCAATTTCTTAAGATATCTTAGTATCCATTTATCGGCATCACAATAGCGCATGGATCACTTCGATATCCACTCACCAATCACACTGCTAAGTACATGACTTACTGAGTACGCACATAACGCACATCATACATTCGACAGTGCTTACATAAACTAGCTAGCATTTATTTTCTTCTTCCGAAGATATCGTTTCTTGACTAAGAGTATGATCTTTGACCATGGAGTGTAAAAACAGCCAACACGGAGTGGCGATAACTCCATGTCCTTTCCAGTTATCACATTTTTGCCATATACAATGAGAACTCCTACATATGTTTAGTGAATTAATTGACCATCGTAGACCTATCAAAATGATAGCTCGATGAAATCAATGATGACTCAAGTCACAGCTAGAGCTTCTTGATCATCAATAAATGCGTTCTTACTCCACTTCTTGAATTCATCGGGTGATCTATATAGATCTCCTGATTCAATTTTCACTGAACTATGTCAACGTCAATCATCCAGGACAAACCTAGACGAAAGTGAAAGTGGCAATAATAGATAACATATCGTGCGAATCGAGGCAATCTCACCACTTAGGAGAACATCTCGAAAAATTTACGCTCTTCTAACAAAGCGTAAACATTTCGCCTTAATCGAGCTACACACATGTTAATAAACCCATCTATATTGCACTTGACCTACTGAAACCACATGTTTCAAATGGACTTGCATCTAGATAGAAGATTAACAAGCTCTTAGAGTTTATTCTTAGTCATTCAAATTCATGTTTTCCTTCTCAACAACTATCCACTTAGGGGCATCAAGTGAAGTCACATGTTCTATTGACTCATCAACACCCACAAAAGTAATTGTGAAGGATACCCACTCAATCTCATATAGATGATAGGAATATTTCATATTCACTCCTTTTTACTCGTGGAATGTGAGAATCCTTTTCGTGTGAGACACTAGCTCCCACCGACTTAGTGTCGCTCCCACTATCCCAACGATTACTAGATGAGTATAAAATACAACATCCTCACTAGAGAAACGAGCGCTCCTAAGGATCTTGCAACTCGCATAGTTTTAAGATCTCTTTAGACTTCACATATACTCAAGAAATCCATTTGAGGGGAAAACTAAATCGTGCGACTTGATTCTCCACGTGAGAACACATATTCTCGAACTTACATAAGCACAGACCCACTAATTTGGGCTTGTTACCAAACTAAAGCTTATACAAGGTTGAAGAATCATTTGAAGACATATTTTTTATGATGTAGGCTGCAAAAAGATACATAAATCAATTTGCGCCATCATAAATCTAATCATTTTGAAGTGGTTGTCCCTTCTTCTCAAGCTCATATAGCTACAAAGTATTTAGGACCAACATTCAACTTGCAACTTTATTTTCTTCAACTGTGTGTCCAAACTAATTATACACACTATTTCCGCTCCCTATTAGTACATCTCCATCTGTTAAGAATCGCTCAAAGCAATTTGGCGCTTCTAACTGATGAGAGTGAGAATGTACTAACTTATAGCATAAAAAGCAATGAAAGAAAATACAATGTGTTAATTTTGTGCCTCACACTCATAAGTCTGCACTCAATTTAGTGGACTTAGCTTTAAAGGAAAAAATAGTCAGCTTTCATTCTTCCAGCAGACTTATCCCGCTTGAAAAAAAATAATGCAGAGGGAGATTGACCTTAGCGAGTTAGACAATAAAGCCTCCTCGAGCTAATAGTCTTCCTCCTAACCTCACGTACCACTATATCATTAGAAGATCTAAAAGAAATATTATCTAAAGTCAAGCATCACAAAGAAAAGATAGACAAGTCTTCTCACTCAACAAATATCTTACAAGTGCATTTATCCGAGTAAGACTATATCGACACATCAAGTTGCTCACACCAACTGTTGAGCTTGAGGTGACTCCTTTTAGCCTCCTCTTGTGTGCTCTATAGCTGCACAACCCGATAATAGTCATACACATTTGCTCAATCTCAAAACCACATGCTAAGTCAACTAATATCTACAATCCACCCATGGAGAGATTTGGAAATGTTAGCGAAAAAATAAGAGAGCAAATAAATAGTCAAACTTCATCTCAGTACAACTACGAGCAAAGTTACCAATCTCATAAGTGCACTTAATATTTGTTGATACTTAATTGCCTCATTTAATAAGGTGACACGACTTCTTGTCACTTTATGGATAAGGTGACACGACTTTTTGTCACTTTATGGATCAATTTATAGTTCTAGTTTCAGCTTTTGCTCCAACATTCACCCCAGTTGGTTTATGTCGGTTAACACAAGCGACAAGTGCAATCACTTGTGTATTTCTCAACTTTTTATAATCAGCCTCTACATAGGCGATTTTCATTAATAATAACACAAGTTACTAATATCCTTAATTCAACTCAAGTAGCGAATTTGGATAACTAGAGTATTTACTTGGGAGTAAGCTCATATTCCAAAAATAGAGCTTAAACTCTTTTATTAAATTTGCAACTTAAAAAAATTAAAGCGCAAAATTAATTCTTGATCCATAAGTATATCATCGGCATCTCAACTGCGATTATTTTGGGTAATTAAGTTCTTACATTTGCGGCTTAAACAAATAAAGCGCAAATACTTTCTTTAATCCACAAAAATATTGTCTGCGTCTAAGTCGCAAAAATTGCATACAGATAAGCAATTAATAAAGCATGCAACTCATAAATTAAAAATCACATAGAATATTTTTGCTTGCACCTCAATGCGCAAAAAATATAAATTTATTTTACGCACCTTATGCGAAAAAAAAATTTCATGCACCAATGTGCAAAAAATAATTTTCTCATGCATCATAATGCACAAAAAAATATTAATTTGTTGCAAAAATCTTAATGCGCAAAAATAATTTTTCTTTCATGCAACTAATGCGAGAGAAAAAAACATCATTGCTACATATGTGCAATAAACAATTATTCATGCATCATATTGCACAATAATAATTTCGCAAGCATTCTCTCTCATGCGCAAAAATAATTTTTGCAAGCACTAAATTGCGCAAAATATTTTTACATGCATTAACACTATAACAAATAGAAATGCACAAAAAACAATTCTGCAAGCATCCCAACGCGCAAAAAAAAAAACTTGTTATCCAGCTTCTACATAAATAGAAAACATGTTGGAATAATAACAAATAATCCTCTTTGGTCTATTGGTGAGCATGCATAAAGATATAATAAAAGGTCTAGGGTTCAAATCTTTGAGACCAACAATCCCTTTAACTTTTAATATCAAAAGGATACACCACATAGGCAACTACTCAGCACCACTTTATCGCCCATGTGGCGTGAGTCAAGATTTCACATCGAGATCGTGCCCCACCACATCATCACAACGTGGCAGTCTGTTAGGGATAGTGCCCTTAAAACAATTATGAATTGTTTTTTGATTATTAACAAATGCGACATTTATTTTCGAACTCTTTTGCATATTGTATGTATTTTCTTGAACATCATGAAAATCCCTAGTTTATTTATTGTAACCATAATCTTAGTATATAAGAGTTATATACAAGAGGATTAAGATTATGGATAATAAACTAAAATTAAGTCCGTGATGAAATTAATTAAAGTATGGGATCTTTAATTAAAACATCATTAATGCGGCCCAGAACATTTTGAATGTGACTGTCTTACCCGGACCGTCGATGTGGAGACATCTTAGTGGGGGCATTTATATATGATTTGATCATATAGGACTTGGACCAATTTCATTTGAATTTTCCATACAAATTCCGTTGTAGAAATGGAAAATCAAATTAAATCACTAGATGATTATATATGAATAAATCTTAATCCTGAGTGATTATAGACTCCTGTTTATTTCTATGTGATTCTTAATTTGCTCGTTTAAGTTTGTTCTACGACATTCCCAACACCTGCATTTTAGATTCACATTTGAATTAAATAGCTGGGAATATAAATTCACAGATATGGAATCCATTCTTTCTTGCGAGAAGTAGAAAGACGATTCTCTCATTTGTTAATTCTGGAACTAAATGGTTTGAGATCTCTAATTTATAATCTGATTATAAATTAACCATTCGCTAGTGAATTAATGGTAAATGAGGATAAGAGGTAATTGAAGAGGTTTAACGGATACTACCTAGCTTCAATTACGAATTGTCTATGGAGGATTGATCTATATGTAATGATTATATCAGTGAACTACTCATTTCGTAGAGTAATATATTCTATAATTATAAGAGTGAAATTCCAAATTTATAGTGGAGTAATATCGGAATTAATAAGTCGAATAAATTAATTAAAGAGTTAATTATTTATTCGATTTATTGGAGCTTGTAATTATAGGTCCATGGTCCTCGGTTCGCCTTCCTAGAGTAAACGGGTTAGAAATAATATTTCCAGTTCCTAAGGGTTTATGGAAAAAAGTTTTCCAAAATATTTGGTTTAATATATTAATATTAGTTAATTCCGGGAATATATGTATTCTACAGTTTTAACTGTATTTGGAATTAAATAAATATAAGATACTTATAATATTAATATAATTATTAAATTGATAATTATATTGGATAATTATTAATTAGAGTTTGAGTCTATCTAGATTTATGAATTCTAGATTAGATAGGAAACTAAGTTGGAGTGGGAAGCTGATTGAACTAGGCCTATAAAAAGGGGACCACATCCTCACTATTAAGATGACTGGTGATCGGCAGCCAATTCCTTTGGAAATTAAAAACGTTTTCGCCAAACACAAGTGATTGAATTCATTATTTTGGTCAACTCACAAAATCAATTCTTATGATTACGGCCATCCAACAATTGAGTATTTCAATTGGAAGCAGACATTCATAAATTCAAAGATATAGAAACATTTTCTTCGCGGGGCGGGTCCCGGGTTTGGCCAAACCCGTCCCAGACCCGCCCCGTTGCCATCCCTATTCTCAACACCTGCATTTTAGATTCACATTTGAATTAAATAGTTGGGAATATAAATTCAAAGATATGGAATCCATTCCTTCTTGCGAGAAGTAGAAAGACGATTCTCTCATTTGTTAATTCTGGAACTGAATGGTTTGAGATCTCTAATTTATAATCTGATTATAAATTAATCATTCACTAGTGAATTAATGGTAAATTAGGATAAGAGTTAATTGAAGAGGTTTAACGGATACTACCTAGCTTCAATTACGAATTGTCTATGGAGGATTGATCTATATGTAATGATTATATCAGTGGACTACTCATTTCGTAGAGTAATATATTATATAATTATAAGAGTGCAATTCCGAATTTATAGTGGAGTAATATCGGAATTAATAAGTCGAATAAATTAATTAAAGAGTTAATTATTTATTCGATTTATTGGAGCTTGTAATTATAGGTCCATGGTCCCCGGTTCGCCTTCCTAGAGTAAACGAGTTAGAAATAATATTTCCAGTTCCTAAGGGTTACTGGAAAAGAGTTTTCTAAAATATTTGGTTTAATATATTAATATTAGTTAATTCCGGGAATATATGTATTCTACAGTTTT
Organism: Rehmannia glutinosa; assembly: GCA_016081115.2. NCBI lineage: Eukaryota > Viridiplantae > Streptophyta > Magnoliopsida > Lamiales > Orobanchaceae > Rehmannia > Rehmannia glutinosa. The sequence goes on from CM071934.1 coordinate 25,562,675, forward strand.
AACTGTATTTGGAATTAAATAAATATAAGATATTTATAATATTAATATAATTATTAAATTGATAATTATATTGGATAATTATTAATTAGAATTTGAGTCTATCTAGATATATGAATTTTAGATTAGATAGGAAACTAAGTTGGAGTGAGAAACTAATTGAACTAGACCTATAAAAAGGGGACCACATCCTCACTATTAATATGACTGGTGATCGGCAGCCAATTCCGTTGGAAATTAAAAACGTTTTCGCCAAACACAAGTTATTGAATTCATTATTTTGGTCAACTCACAAAATCAATCCTTATGATTGAGTATTTCAATTGGTTTTGTTTTGTTTAATTTTGAAATCATCAATTGTAAAAGCAAATCGTGATTATGGCATGAGTTTTTCCCTTTTAAACAGTCTGCCGATTTTTGTTTAAGTCTTGGCGGTAAAGATTTAAGCCTAGTTCAATTTCCCTCATATCCAGTTAGCCCAATCTTACGATCTCATGAGTTGAGTACATCGTAGGAAAATAAAAGTTAGGAACTTAGAATTATTATTTGGGTGCCCACACACTGCCGTTGATAGGGAGGTTCGAATTGGAAGATTGCGGTGTCTACGAGCTTTGGGGATTCGAAGGATTCACGTAGAATAAGCGAAGAACAAGAAAATCGTCGAAAGAGGTAAATTTTCTTTTTCTTCCTTTAGTTTGAATAAATTTAATAAGCATGATTTTGTGTTCTTATATCTAAAACTCGATTTTTGAAATCTCTTGCTTTCGCTTCCGTTCAATTTGATTGAAAAGCCGGATCTTATTTGGCTCGGATTAGATCCGGGACCCAAATAATTTCCAACACAACCAGCGCCACATCAGGCTCTATGTGGCGGCACAACTCAGCGCCCATGTGGCGCAAGTCATCGCCTCTTATCTGCACGCCGCGTCAACCCAGCTGCAATCTAAAACAAAACGCCCCAGGCCACTGTTTGCAGCGAAAAAAAGGGAGCAACATAAACAAAAACATGGGGGGTTTGATGCTGCCCAAGTGGGTTGTGTCCAACCCCTTTGTGATTTTGCCAAGTGTCCCACTATGACATATGCATGTATTTTTTTCCAAAAAAAGAAAATCAAAATGGGACACATGTCACAATCCAACGGGAGTTAGGCGCTACCCACTTGGGTAGCATCTACTTACCCCAAAAACATGGCTATGCACGTAAACCAATGCAGATTTTTTGTTTCTTGCTCAAAAATTTGAATCGACATGACTTCTTCGTTTCAAATCCCTTTTTCATGCACAATATATCAAACTAATCGTCTTTCTGAGATCTACAAATTGACACCAATATTGCATATGTAAAAATGGAAAAAACAGGTTCGAATATTATATACAGATTCGAAATTTTCAAAAAGAATCAAATCACATATATTATTAAACTCAAGCACACATCAAATAGGCGAGATCGAGCCCTAATGGCTCTGATACCACTGTATGTAAATATTGATCGAAACATAAATCACATATTTGCACATATAGGGTAGATCGAGTATACCTATTTGCAGCGGAACTGTCGATCCACATAGCCAGGATTAAGCCCGTCTACAATCCTCCGTTTGATCCATGATTAAGTCATCTAAAAGTCTCATCCTGATTGAATCGCGAGCAACGAATAAACCCCATGGATTGGTTGAACCACGATCAGAATCACAAACCGCCTTTCTCGTTGGTGTAAATAATTACTAGAATTATTTACTTGGATGTGCACACCTTAAACCCTTGGAGACTTTGGTGATACTCCAAGAAGAAAACCGTAGAGAGAAATTTTAGGAGATAGATTATTCTTGCTATGTAAGAGGAAGATATTCTCAATTGGACTGATATTGTAGGGAGAGATATCAATATATATATCTCAATCACATATCTCAGTTAGAGTCCTAATGGGAGAGATTTCTAGATAAAACTCATCTAAATATGACTCCCTATTATCTCAAATATGAATGCAACCTAATTGCACCTAATATAAATAAATACACAACAACAATAACAAAAATAAAAATAAATTAAAGTACAAGTTGGAGAAGCCTGAAATTTTTGTATGTCTTAATTATGAAGCATGTTATTTTTGCTCGCCCCTAGTAGCAAAAGATAATTATTAGAGATAATTAAAAAAAAACTCCTTGATGTTTGGTCTAGTTACAAAGAAAACCTTAAGATTTGATTCCGTTTTACATTTTTCCCCTTCATAAGAAAAAAATATTTTTAGCTCCCCTAATATTTATAGAATATTACAGTTACTCCTTAATTTAAGACATAACCAAACCCGATGGACCTTTTTGTAATTTTCAAAAATATCTCTGGAGTTTTTTATAATTATCCCTAATTATTATGTCGATAAGCAACATCTCTCCAAAAGAAAAAGGCAACATTTTTTGGTGAGTGAATATTATTAAAATACCCACTTGGCATTATAACTCGGCTGAAGAAAGCAAACACAATTCTAACAAATAGTATTTCCTTATGTATTCCAATCATCATTACATATAAAATGTATAATGATGTCGTAAATACACACATAACATATATTAATATTATTAAAATAAATTAGTATATATTGAAAATTTTGAGATGAAACACTATAAAGATTCAAAGGGATAACGTTTTTAATCAACCCAAACTATACGGGTTTTTACACTTTGCAACCCGAACTTTGAAAAGTTACTGATTGCAACCTAAACTTCACAAAATTTTACACTTTGCATAAAATTCCGGTTTTACCCCTGGTTTCAGGAAAGATGGTTTGTAGTTTACACTCTAAACTTTAAAGTTGTTACACTTTGCAACCTGAACGATAAATTTCATTGCATTTTCTTTGAATACTCCCAAAGGTCTTGCGATCCTCGAAAATGGTATCAGAGCCTTGGTTTATTAAGAACTTTTAGTTATATTTATTATATTTATGTAATTAACAATTGGTGAGGAGAAATTACTCCGAGATTATGGATCCGGGACCGATGTCCGAGATGTACCCTTTACAGACATATCGTCAAATATTGACGATGTATGCACAAGAGCACCTTGACCAGGTTTCATATTGGGAATACCAACATGAAGAAAAGGAATGAGCAGAGCCGACGGGAAACCTTAAGGCAATGCAAAATGCGAGCGAGAATATTATTATGCGCTTCCGATGCTTAACTGGACCTATATATGTTCACTTGATGAACCTTCAAGAAACGGTTCATGAAAATTCCCATCGAACAATGATTCCCGATGGAGTACCGAGTGGAACGAGATACTTCCAGACAAATCTAAGATCTCCGAAGATCTTAGAGAAATCGAAGACGGTGCGAGAATTATGGCAACCGCCATATTCATCTACCAAGACAAGTTCATCGATCGAACCGGATGGAGACGATGGTGAAATATCGAAGGAAACTCTTGAACTCCTTCATGATATTCGAAACGAGTCAAGAACCTGGAGGACAGCCGAGTTCATCCTGGGAGGAAGGAAACGTATTGATTTTGGGGACAAGACCCTATTTACACCAAAAGGGGAAACCAACCGGTTATACGAAAGATGACCGATGAGGAGAAGCTCATTGCTCTAATCAAAGGAAAATCCATCAAAAATTAAAAAAGATGGATATGGAAAAGATGAATCTTAAAGATCTACACGACTGGCGTAATCCTTCGGCGGGATTGGGTATTGTAGATTTAAAGATGAACGCAGTGAGAATCGACTTTGGTTACTTATGACCCACAAGGTAGACCAATTCCTCCACCACCGCCACCGATTAATCCTAACGTCGAAGAAAGTACGGGTTCACATCATGGAGCTCGGGACGAGAGGATGCCACACGCCGGGGACTTCACGATCGGGGAGTGATCCACTTTCGGGGACGGAGGGCGAAACCCTCTTGCGGGAACTGCATAACCTACCTAGGAAGGCCGAATGTTTATCGACGCCTTATGGAAGATCGCACCTCGACCCAATACATCCGTATGGGTTGATGTTAAATCGGATATCCTGATTTTAAAAGCAGAAGAAGTTCTCATTGATGAATGGGCTTGACTATGAGAATTTCAAAGAGAACCCTCGATCTTACTAAGGATTCATTCATTTTACTCCTTGAAATGAGTCTTGAAGGATCGGTGAAGATTGCAGGGATATGACCGATGCTAGTACGAAAAGTTCGGTCACACATCGGGGAATCACTTAAAGGAATTGTCGATGGTATGGCTAAGCTATTCAAAATCCATTCATCGGCACGGGTTATTTCGAGGATTAGAGGATGAAAAAAGAAAGAAATATAAACAAGCCCTCTATAGCCTTGAGTTCTTGGATATTTGTCATATTGACGAATATATTAAGTTGTTCACCGAATACCTGGAAATCCAAGATTGAGGAAAAAGAAGCTGCACAACTATTCTTTGCCAAGATTCCGAGTCCCCGGAGAGAAATGCTTATCGGGGAATACAAGGGTGGAGTCAAGTAGAAATCGTGGCGAGAAAAATGTCTTTCCTAAAGGCCAAGTTATCTCGAATGGTGCTATCAAGCGACTTCTGCACGTAAATTACAAGAGATTAAGAGGAATTAACAAAGCGGTTCCTCTATGTTGCATAGATAATGACATCCCAACAAAGTGGTGGAGGTCAACCAAGGCGGCACAAAAGGAAGAATGAGCGAAGCCATCCATACCGCCGAGGAAGCGGCGAGAAAAAAGCGCGTCTTCATGGAGACCTAGAAGGTTCTGGTCAAAACAAAAAGCCCGGTTATAAATCGGGGCAAAGACCAAAGCACTGGCAGCGTAAGTAGAGCCTCATCATCGTGTTCTAATCAAGCGAGTACCATAAGCCCGAAAATCCGGGAAGAAGAACTTTCGGCGTGCTCACACCAGCTAATGAAAGTTTCAAAGATTGTAATTGCTGGACATGCGGAGCAAGAGGGCATATCTCAACGGATTGCCCGGACAATCAAAAAACGAGGAGTTAGACAGTTCGAGGCCACCCTTAAATCGAAGAAGGTTTATTATCGGGATTTAATACGGGTGTATCAATTTGAGGATATTCCCTCGGATGAAAGCATCTATGAAGAAGAGATCTATTCTCGACGATGGAAGTGACTCCGGCTCGAGAATCGAGTGAAGAAGAAATTCTTGAAAGAGACGATCGGGGAGGATATGTCGATTCCTCTCTCTCACACGACGGCAGTTTCTCATAAAACTCTTATGAGAATCATGAAGGAAGATCCAAAGCTTCAAATCTATGATGGATTTACAATCGGAGCTATGGAAAAAGCATTGGATAAGATTGGGTTTCGTAACAGAAAACACCAAATTATTCACGGGGGTAACAACCGGAGAATTGGCCATTCGATGGAGTTTACATAACTGATCGAGATGCGCTTGGTCCCTATTAAAGAAATACAGGAGATCAAAAGCGAGTTAAAAGAGAAGTTGCAAATACACTCTCATGGATTCACATTGGAGCCATAAGAGTCATTATTAAGGCAACATTCAAGGAAGGAATAGATTCGCCACTCAATCGCTATTTTTGACAAGCGAATCTCAAATCTCAAGGATTCATGCCTTGGAGCGATTCTGAAATTTGTATGCGGGAAATTAGCATTTAATGTCTATCCTAGAATTGCATACAATTTGGGAGATCGAGACTTGATGAGAGTCCTAACCCTTCATCAAGATTTCAAGAGAGTCGATTTGATGAAAGAAGGAAATAGGCCTTACTCGATCACATACAAGATTTCCTATGCTCTCTCGAATACCCATCATTCAAGTATTCTTGAGAAAGGAATTTATTGAAGTCCCAAGAATCTTTGAGGACTTTGCCAGGGTGGTGTTACTGTAAATCATTGAATCTCCAACTATTAAGGAGATTGATATGATAATTCAAGATCAACCATCTTCAACAAAAGTCGAGTCTCGAGTTGAGCCTGGAAGGATGTCTTTCCAACAGACGAATGACAAGTAGCGGCCGTTGGGAAGAAAGGAGACCAAGATGCGATTCAGCGCATCCCCGATGTTTTTAAAACAGAAGGAGAGCAAATGTCTAGAAGGATGGCGAGAGGTTGAAGTAATATTCGACATCACTCAAAAGGATAACATTTTTCCTTGTGATGTTCTATATTATCTCCAACAACCAATCGTTGGAAGGTATCGAAGCCTCAAGATAGGAGAAATTGAGCTTACTATCACGGAGTTTATGGGAAAATCCTGAGAACAATTAATACCGGGAATTGAATTTCTTGAGAACATAAACCTTGGGAAAGATTACAAGACGGAATGGAGTTCACATGGCTAATAAAAGATACGAATCGAGATGACCACTAGTCCATTCTCCATATACATTTCTATTGGAATGTTATATGTCGAATACAAGGCCGAGTATTTCGCGCCTATATTGATTGAAAGTCTTGGAATATGTACTTTTTTCAAAGCGGATGTTTTTCCTAAAGAAATTGGAGAAGATTTACCAGCTATTGCGGAAGAGATTTCTCTAAAAGGATTCTTATCCTTAACAGGGAATTAAACAAGCGAAATAATGATCGGAGGAGCGGGCGACCCATGGTACAAAGTAAAGACGCCACCAATCTATTTCCATGATACAGTGCAGATATTTTGCTAGGAAACAATTTCCCGCAAACATTCAAGCGGTTCACACAAGAGAACGAGACGAGAAGACTTATTTTCACAACCTTATGTGATCATAAGATTATTGTCCGTGAGATCGCGGAAGCATTTTACGAGAAAAATGCCCATTAATTTTCGCAGCAGCGTGGTGATGAAGCCAAACTTCGCAATCCAAAAATGGCGATCGAAGGAAATTTGGTGAAGCTTTATTATCCTATAGACAATTTGGTTCCATCCGTAAGGATCAAGATATGGGATAATAACTTGTATTCATTCGTGAGTACAAGGAGAAGAACGAGTCACCCGGAAGCCATTGCGACTTATGGATGAGTCTAATGGAGAATCCACAGAGTGATGTAACCATAGAGGAACAAATATCACTCGAGGATATCAAGAAGAAGATCCAAAGGAATTACAATGAAGATCCTTTGGCTTGGTGGGATAAGAACGAGCTTAAAGCTTCCTTAAAGGTTAAACCTGGAAAGGAGTACGAGTTCGTAAGATTCAAACCAATCCTTATGAACCAGGAGGATCGTGAGGATATGCGAGAAGATACTTAAGGAACATCTTGACCTTAAGTTAATTTCACCAGAGTTTCTCCATATAGCGATCCGAGATTCTTAGTCGAAACCATGGAGAAATCAAAAGAGGAAAGCGAAGACTTGTTATTAATTACAAAGGGATTAATAACATTTTGGAGTTCGACGATACTATATCCCAAGCGAGAAACATCCGTTAATCGTATCAATGGTGCCAAGATATTCTCAAAGTTCGATTGCAAGTCCGGATTCTACCGCATTAAGATGGAGGAAGAAAGTAAAAGTTTACGACTTTCTCTACACCACAGGGGACACTATATTTGGAACGTGATGCCTATGGGATTGGCTAACGCACCGGATATATCAAAGAAAGATGGATAATCTTTTCAAAGATTATTTCAGCTTTCATGTTCGTGTACATCGACGACATTCTAATCGCATCAAAGAACATGAAGGAGCATCTCAAACATTTGGAAATATTTTCGGATGTTTGTCACAAAGAAGGATTAGTGCTTTCGGAAAAGAAGGCGTGTCGCAACAAGACAAACATTGAATTCCTCGGAATTGAAATCGATGAATCGGAATTATTCTACGAGAATCATATTGTGGAAAAATACGAGGATTTCCGGATACACTAAAAGACAAGAAGCGACTTGAGTTTTAAGGAGTTGTTAATTTTTTGGAATGTTTATTAACAATCTAGCATACTATAGGAAGGTGTTTAGCCCATTACTCAAAAAAAGATGCGTATTCAAATGGGAAGATGAACATCAAGAAGGAATTAAGCAACTTAAAGAAGTTTGTAAAAGCTTCCAAAACTTGCGATTCCCCAAGACGAGGATGACCTGGTTCTTTACACGATGCCGCTGATGATTGGTGGGCGGCGCTTACTAAGGTCACACCAAAAGAAGAAGTGCCATGCAGATATTGCGTACGTTTATTCACCCCTAGTGAAGCAACTCGGTGGCATATTAACGAAAGAATTCTTTGCGGTCGAGAAAGGCTTTTAAAAAATGGCCTCTATTTTTACTCAAGCTAAAAGTTTACTTTAAAAATTGATAATTCAAGTGTCAAGGCTTTTCTCGAAAAACAAAATTGAATCAAAACCGAAAAGGCTCGATTACTTAGATGGCAAGTCAATGTCAATATTATGATTATGATATTGTCATTATAAAATCTCATGAAAATATTCTTGCAGATTTCTTGACACGAGATGGAAGGACGCCAGCGTTCGACGGGTCCTTAAACGAGTAAGACATCTCGGGAAAACCTGGAGAGTCTAGAACGAGATTTTGGGACGTTATGTCTCAATGCGAGTTCTTCGGACGACTTCAACAGTGACTGACAAATCCGTTTCTAGTCAAATACGAGCATGCCGATTCGCTCGAGGACAATTGTTCTTAGCGGCCACGCAAGGGCCTCTCTTCCAGCCGCATCTCCTACGGTGCAAAAAGGGGCCGAGAGAGTACGGGGCTCTAACCCGGAGGTTATGGATTCAAGTACCATAATCACAAGTGTTGCGGGTGATGCATCCCCGAGGTGTACAAATCAGAACGAATGTTGAAGCTCCGGTGTCACAACCCGAGTCTTCAAGTCAACCCAAAGACCTGGGGTAAAGAGGGAGAGTTGAATCTTAGGCCACGAGGCAGTGCAAATCTAAGGTTCAAACCGACGAGATTAAGATTTCTCCTATGCGGTATATCGGCGGCAATGGGAGAAACTAGTTACAAGACAAGGTATTAACCCGGAGAAAACAATGGTTGATATCTCGGCAAGTATCCCGAGTTTGGATGAAACCAGAAGTCATCCAAATGAAGTGCAGAATGGTATACTTTCGGAGCGTTAGCTTCAATCTATACCGTGTCACCAGGATTCCCGAAATTTCAAAATTACCGAAATGGATTGGGGAAGCAAGACGAGACTTGGGCCAATAATCCACACTTGGCCGAGGAGATATTTTGAACTGTATTTTATCGGTGCCTCTGAACCAAATAAGAAAGGCTTTAATGAAGCTTTTCATTTCATCAAGCTAAGAAGACCGGATGGAAATGCTTTAAAATATATTAAGGCGAACTTCACCTAAAGAAGGACCATGTTAGTAGGAGCATTTTCTCAAGACGGCTTCTACCGCATTTGAGCATGGGGTCTTTGGGTTTGTCTAATCAAATGGACAAAGTCAAATATCCATTCAAGTTCTTCCGCACTGACGAATGGATCTTTCCTTTTGAATTCGATGACTGGATCAACCACGGGGTTTGCGAAGAACTCTTCAAACCAAAAGAAGAATTCTCCTGGAAAACAAGATTCGGCAAGCAAAGAAACTTACCGGAAATTCTCAATATGGCACATGTTGGCCGATGGATCGACCGGATCTGTCAAGCATGCCTGCAATGAAGGAACCCGAGTTTGGGAAAGGTTTTCGACCCAAACCCGACCGACAAGACCAGGCACCGGAAAGGACAAGGGCCCACTCACAAAACGCGTTTTCCTCGGGGACCACGCAAACCAACTTTTTAGAAGATTCCCGACAACTTTCACATGGGCCGAGTCACGCTAAAGAAAAAGAAAACCACCGGGCGAGGCAATAATGCGAGATATGACGTAAGCGATGCGACGCCATAAGTATCGGCAGATTTGGAGTCCGCCTTTCAAGTCCTGGACTTACATCTATAAAAGGCTAGATTTGAAGGAAGGCTGAGGACATCGAACATTTTCCTTAGTTTTCTTACAATAAAATGAGTGAAAAATTTGTAATATTTTGAGTGTTTTAGTTTTTAAGTTTTTATGTATTTTCGTGTGCAAGCCTCATACATGAGAGGCTAAACAAGTATTCTCCTCCCAAAAGGAGATTACTAATGTAATAAATTTTTCTTTAAGTTCTTAATAAAATAAAGGTCGTTTGTTCAACATGTGTTCATGATGTACTATTGATCAATCCCCTTTGAAGAATTACTTTACGCCTTGGGTAGGAAACGAACCAAGGCCGTCTTTGGCCGAGTTTACAAGGAGTCGGATAACTTGCGATCATCTTCCCGAGGTGAGGTTGAAGTGAGGAGCCGTTTGTCAAACGATCCGGGGCGTGAATTTTCCGATCGGTGGCGTTGCGAACCACTTAACCCGGTCTTTGTTTCGGCCAAAAGAGGTATGAATTTTAAGGGATTTATTAATTTTACTAAGCATGTTGGGCCCGATATGGTCGTAATGGACTATTTTCATTTTCGTCTAAAGACCCAATTTGTATGCGGATAAATTCTTGAAATAAGATCTTGATAGAAGTATGTCTTGTTGAGTTTATAGGTCGAAACCTCGACATGATCCATTTAAAACCTCGAATAGAGATGGATCTAAGTAGGTGTAACAATGCCACGAACAAAACAAGTTACGTAAAAAATCGGGTTCTTATTTCTAAAAATCCGAAAAACAAATTGATTATGGAGTAAAAACTTTATGATTCTTGTATAATGCAATATATTTATCCTTATGGAGCAATCACAAATTAGAGTTTAAAGGGATAACTAGAACTATTGTTATTAAAGAATAAAATCTTAGGGGCAAAATGGTCCAAAAGTTGCAAAGAGTAATTATTTTCGTAGTACAGGATGCAAAAGGTTAAAAATAAAAGTATAGGTTGTGAAGTGTAAAAAGGGGTAAAGTTCAGGTGGTTAAAAATAATTATCTCAAGATTCAAATTACTATAAAACGCCCTTCACTCATTTTTTTTGAGGGAAAAAGTAAATATCATAGATTAAGAAATCGTCTCGGACATAATTTGGTTCGCCAAATGGTGAGGATTATCCCTGATAATTGGCTCTAGAACACGAAAACAAAACGCATGACGAGCTAGGCAATGTGCTATAGAATTGCCTGTTCTACAAATTAAACTAGTACATACGAAAATAAAATCAGGAAAAGCCTTGAGTATATCAACAACTACATTGCCCAGGTAGGAGAAATCTTCCACTTTTTTTGTAAGCCTGTTGAACAAGGTGCTACTGTCTATTTCCAGAGTAATATGCTGCAAATTTAGGTTCTTCGCAAGGTTCAAGCCCTCCAAACGTGCCAAAGCTTCCGCCACCTCAACTTCGTACTCCGCCGGCAAAAGCTTCATCATCGTCCGAATAACTTGCCCTTTATGGTCTCTGATGACTGCCCCTAAACCTGTTCCTTTACCCTTAACAATGGAAGCATCTGAGTTAATTTTCATCACCCCTGGATTGGGAGGGATCCATGTATCAGACGGTTTAGAGGTTGCAGCAGCCTTCACGAGTTGAGTCCCCTGCTTGTGTTCTTCCAACTGTTGCACAGCGTTTTGAATGATCCTTTGATGCTCCAATGTTTACCCTTGAAGGTTACTTGATTCCGAGCCCACCTAGCACTCCATAAGAGCATAGTACACAGGTTATGACTTTCTTCATCCCCCTCGAGCATAAAATCTTGAACCCAATCGCCTAACAATCCTCTATTTATTCTATTCGCCATGTTCATCCTTAACGGATTGATTGCCCAATATAACTCCATCTACGAGCAATCTTTCAAGGCGTGTTCAATTGTCTCCAAGTCCATTCCATACCGAAGACAAATTGGATAAATGTCGACACCTCTTCTCCTTAGTTCCACATTTGTTGGGACTATTTCCTGACAACATTTCCACATATTGTTTTTTACCTTCGATGGAATATGCAGTGCCCATAGCCACTTCCATATATGAGAATTTGGAACAGAGGATGATGGAGCAGCCACAATGTTTTCCTTCATAGTCTTTGCTATCTTATACCCCGATTTGACTTGATACTGGCCGTTTTTAGAAAAATGCCAAACTAGACGATTATCCCTCCGATACAAGCTAATGGGGAGAGCTTGTATTGCAGATACCTCTTTTTTATTAAACAGTTCGTTCAGTAGATGAGTATCCCAAAACCGCCCATTTTCCTCCAATAGCCCCTTCACCGTTAAGTCCTCAAAACAAGTCTTGGGTTACTCAAATGCGAAATGCGTAACTGGCATATCCAAAGAACTGGGGTCTTTCCATACATGGACGTGCTCGCTATTTCCAATATTCCACCAAATACCCCCGTGAAGAATTTTCTGGCTTGCTACAATGCTTCTCTATGTATAAGATAGATTATGGCCCAAAATAGCTGCAAGAAAATCACTTATTGGGTAGTATTTCACCTTTAATACTTTAGATAGAAATGAGTTTTTATCGTGGATTAAACGCCAACCTTATTTTGCCAACATTGCTTCATTAAACCAGTGTAAATCTCTAAATCCCTTGCCCCCTTTCTCTTTTAGAACGACAAAAGATACTCCACGCTCACCAATGAATACGGTTTTCTTCCTTTTTTTGCCTCCACCAAAATTTGCTAATGATTGAATTGATTTGGTTGCAAATATTTGATGGGAAAAGGAAGCAGCTCATAAGGTACGAGGGGATGGCTTGCGCAACTAATTGAATAAGTATCATTTTGCCTGCAGTCGATAGAAACCTCCTCTTCCAATCCTTAAGTTTTTTTCGCACTCTGTCAGCTACCAACGAGAATATCTCCTTTTTTGATCTTCCCAACACCGCTGGAATCCCCAAGTACATTACATGCTTCTCAACCTGTCCCACACCTAGCCATTGCGTAAGGGCATTTTTCCTATCAAGATGTACTTATTTGCTGAAAGAAATTTCGGAGTTCTCCCAATTTATTTTTTTGGCCCGAATCTTTCCGTAAGAATTAATGATCGCTTTGGTACATTCAATTTCACGTTCATTAGCCCGCCCAAAAATTATGCTATCATCAACAAAACATAAATGTGTGACTCTCGGTGCATTTCTGCTTATCTTAATGCCATGTAGCCTATTCCCCCTTTCTGCTTTTCGGATAAGTGCTGAAAAGGCTTCTGCACAAAATAAAAACAAATAGGGCGAAAGCAGGTCTCCCTGTCGGAGCCCACGAGATGGGTAAAATGTATCACCTGGATGGCCATTAAGCAAAATCGAGAAAGATAATGTACTCACACATTTCATAATTAATTTCACAAAATGCAACAGAAGACCTAATTTAAGCATGACCGAGTTAAGAAAGCGTCATTCTACTCTATCATAAGCTTTTGACATATCAAGTTTAAAAGCAAATGAATTTTTCTTTTCCGCGCTATTATTTTTCATGGAATGGAAAATTTCGAAAGCTAGAAGATCATTATCCATAATCATCCTGCCTGGAACAAAAACCTATTGGGTGTGGTGAATAAGATCAGGGAGAACTAATTTTAGCCTGTTAGTTATTGTTTTTGTTATCAGTTTAAATATAACATTGCATAAGCTAATAGGTCTAAACTCAGTGACAAGTTTGGGGTGTTTTTTCTTTGGAATGAGCACAATAAACGTGTTATTAATAAGGCTAGGATCAGTGTCTCCATTTAAAACTTTCAAGACAATCAAGAACATCGAAGTTAATAATAGACCAGAATTTTTGATAGAAGAGAGGGGGCATACTGTCCGATCCGGGCGCTTTTTGTGGGATGCATTTGTGAAAGGGCCATGACCACCTCATCATTTTTAAACGCCCTTGTTAGGATCTCCGACATGGTCGGCATCATCTTGAAGTCTACAGCTTCTAGAACTCGGTCCATCTCCACAATGGGTCCAGCTTCGAATAATTCCATATAGTAGCCCAAAAATTCCCTTGTGATATCTTTCTCAATCTCAACCTATTGCCCCGAGCAATCATTAATTCTTTCAATGTTGTTTCGAGCTCGGTGACCGTTTGCTATTTTATGGAAGAAGGCCATATTTTTTCCCCATCTTTTATCCAATTCGCTCAAGACCTCTGGTGCCACATCTTTTCTTGCTTATTGTGAAGTTGCTGTAATAGGCTTTCCACTCTTCTACGCTCCACCACCTGTTTAAGATTCACAAAGATCGGCCTCCCCCTTTAAAGTTTGTCCTCACATTCCTTAATTTATTTCTGCACATTACCGAAATGGGTAAATTCCCAGTTTTTTTAGATTTTGGCCACATTGCTGAATTCTATTATTCAAACACTCCAACTCTATCACACCATGGTCATTATTCCATGCATTTTTAATAACCATCTTGCACGACTCGTCTATCAACCACATCGATTCAAACTGAAAAATTCTTCTTTTTTTCTTTTTTATTCCTGTATCGGCTCCTTTCAATGAACACCAAGAGATCATTATCGGGCAATGGTCCGACACCACACGAGTAAGATGTTGGACCTTGTATTCCGGGAATTTCGATATCCAATTCTGATTGCCCAGACATCTGTCTAATCTTTCTTGTATATTCTGTGCACCTTGTTGTCCGTTCGACCACGTAAAAGTGAATCTTTCATACCCCAAATCTTCTAAAAGAGAGTCTTGGAGAGCAAGGTGGAATTCCTCCTTTTTCATTGGGTCCTTTAGTCGGCTGCCGATCTTCTCAAAATTATATAAGATTTCGTTAAAATCTTCTACGTACAATTAGTTGTAAGTTCGATTCCCTGCAAGGTTTTTTAGCAGGTCCCATGTTAGCCATTTTGAGTTCTCCTCCGACCATCCATACATTCCTATAAGACGCCATGTATCATCCCCATCCACAACAAGGCCACCGATGTGATGAAGTGAGTCCGATAATATTTTGAAATCAAAACCAGCTTTCCAAATGAGTACTAGACCACCTTTTTGACCCCTTGCTGTCCGATCACACTCCACTACATGAAAAGAGTCGAAACCAATTTTTCTTGCCACATTCTCAACTTCTTGTTTATTAAGTTTGGATTCCATGAGGAAAACAAACGCGAGATCTTTCTCATAGATATAACATTTAATTACCCAAACTTTCAGTGGGTTCCCAAGTCCGCGACAGTTCCAACTTAGACAACTTATTAGCTCCGGCGAGGTTGCTCCTCAGCAACCTCCGTCGATATCACAAATTTACACGGAATGTTGAATAAACCGAGTTCATGGGCTCTCTTTTTTTCCTCCACTTGATTTCCATCAGAGTGCATCAGTCTCTTGAGAGTATTTTTGGGATTGTTTCATTTTTGTGTGGGTTTTTGTTTCTTCATACGAGTCTAGGTTTTTTGGGTTTTAGTATGACTTGTGTGTTTTGTAGTGTGCTTGTTTTTGGTGGTGGAAGGTTTAGGGAATTTGTTTGTGAGGTGTGATGGGTAGACGGTATTGAGGGTGTGGTTGAAGTGATTTAGTTTTAGTTTGCATATTTTGGAGTTTGGTGGGGCTGGGTTTCATTAAATTATGGGATGAGTGAGATTAGTGGTAGGGTTATTATTAGTGGTGGGGTTATTTTTAAAGGTGGCATGGATTTGTAAGTGGGAGGCATGAGGTCATTTTTTTATTTGAGATATGGATTGACATGTGCTGTGGGGTAGGAGTTTTAGTTTGGGGGATAGGGTTCTGACAAGGGAATTGTTTGCGAGGGGGTAGGGTTATTGCGAGTGATTCGAGGGACCGAATGTTCGATGTGAGTTGGATACCACTTCGTTATTAATGTTGTCGGCTTGGTCACTGGTTTCAAGGAGATGGGTATTATTTTTTTAGTTTGTGGCATCATTTGGGTTAAAGGTAGATGGCTTGGAAGCAATGGATTTTGATGAGGAAAATGAAGCAGATTCAGAAGGTGATTCGAATAAGCTTCTGCGGGGATTATTGAAATGGTTGTTTTGGGTTTCTTTCTGTGGGTTGGTGCATTTTAGAGGTGAGGCTTTCATCCAAGGACCATATTTCATGATGGCTGTGTCTTGGCACTCATTTCGATCATAAAGTTCGCAATTATGGAAAAAATGTGCAATGAGGCCGCAACAAAAGCAATAAGTGGGAAGCTCTTCGTACTTGATGGGTAGATGCAATATCGAACCTTGAACTCTAATGGTAAGCAAAGACGCCCTTCACTCATTTACTTTCAAACATGCCATAATTTTTCCAGATCTTTTTCATAATATATTAGCATATCTTAAGGTATGTCTCTTGGCAGAAGAAAATTAAAAAAAAATGCATATATATATATATGGTGTCTTCAAATTTAATTCTATTCACATAGGATTAAAGGACGACTCCAAATTTGAAAATCGGTTGGAGATCAACCTATAAAAAAATTGTTTATACTCAATTTATTACAAACTATAGATCAAATGAAAATTTCATACTATCTGGTCTAGTACTAATCAAATGGAGTACTTAAACATTGTTGGAGGTACTTCATAATGTTGATAATCACAATATATCGTTTTCACGAGTAGCAATGGATTATGATCCCTATCAAACATTGATGCTTCAAAATTCTGTACAGCTCACTCCAAGTTGAAATGTACTGGGTTGAGGGATCTGAATCCGAATTGCTCGATACTCCAAGATATGGCAACTGGCCTGCAACACACAAACAACATTAGAAAGGCTTCGAGGTTATCCCGGGGAAGCTCCTCCGATGTTTAAGTCAGCAAAGTATAGGAAGATATTCTAGAGCACAAAAGCTAATTAGCAATTGAAATGTACTTAATGAAAAATTAACTAAGGATGAGACTATTCATACCTGGGACATGGGCCTATTAAGGCCAGACAAGCCTATTGAGGCTAAGTGGGCCTATTAAGGCTCTATCAATGGTCGACTTGAATATTAATTCTCGTAGCCCAATAATAATAAAAATATTGCATTAAATAAAGAAAAAGGGATTTACAATTTTACCCCACAACATAAGCCCCCCAACTTTTAGCTGCGATTTGTGGAGCAGGTAGAAAGCTTATGCGCATATCCTTCTTCCGGTTGATTCCTTTTTATTCAAGGAGATAATCCCTCATTCTTGCAATTTCAAGATTCAATGGTGATTTTTGTGAAATGTTTTCAAGAGGTAATTTTTCTCTCTCTTAGCACTTTTACTCTTGCTTTTCATTTTTTATCTTGTAGTAGATATTCCACTTGGGAATAGGGAACACTCAGAAAAACGGGTAGAACCTTTGAAGCTTTTGGAAGTTGGAGAGCCTCGGAGTTCTTGGGATTCCATGGAGAAGAAATTGTGGGTGAAGTTGAGAGAGGTTCTAAGAGAGAGAAGTGGAGAAAAGATCCTGGGAGGAAGCCCACTGAGGACGTCCCCGGTCGAGAGCCCAGGGCACACAATCGAGCACGCACGATTCCCCTCCATCGAGTGTGTATCCAGGCGCGCGGGCGGGCACACACGACCTTATTCATTCCAACATGGGTTCACCCTGATCGGGAAACCCATGTGCACCTCACCCCAGTAGAGTGCACTCCCGGGCGCGCGGGCGTGCGCGCCCGAGCTTCAGTTTTTGAAAATGGGGGATCCCTAACCGAGATACCCCCAGGGCGTTCCCCTTGCCTACTTTCGGGCGGTCTCCCTGTTCCATCTGAGAACTTGTTGTGGATCGGGTTCCATTACCCGTGAAAAAATGATACCAGGGCCTACGACGCGATGGTAAGTTTCTGGTCACCTTACAATCTTTATGGCCCCGGACTCCCGAAGGTACGAGGCCTTTTATCCCTTCAAGTAGTTTCAATGTTGAAGGAAAAATTCCTTCAGAATTAGACTTTTCTTTGAAGGATAAGCATATCCCGATTATGGGATTTGTTGAGATCTCACCCGACGCCGATGGAGGGCAAGAAGACGCGGGAGAGCTTAGTATGGACTCGGAGGGTGACGTGCCTCCCAAAGCCAGACGCAAATATAGACCTCTCCCGAGTGAATGAGTTATGGATTCGGCGGTGTTGGAGAGCACTATAGACTCCCTATGCCTTGGGATTTTAAGAAAACACTTCTATTTGTCCCCTGATATTGTGTTGAATGCTCCTTCCTCCGATGAGAGACTTGCTTGCCCTCCTGAGGGGTGTTTCACTTTGTACCTTTCATGTTTGGCCAATGGTTTCACCCTTCCTCCCGATCTGTTCCATATTGAAATATTGAGGTCGGTTGGTCTTTGTGTGGGTCAAACTACTCTTAATTCGTATACTTTCTTGGATGGATATCGGTCTGCCATGAAAGAATTTAGGCTTCCCGTCAGCGTTGATGGTTTTCATTCATTGTTCTTTGTGCGAAAAGGCCCAGAGAAGGGCTTCTTCCATTTCTTTCCTCGGGCTAATTGTAAGTTTTTGGAGGGCGTTCCCTCCTCACAAGGTGCTTGGAAGTCCGAATTTCTTTATGTTGAGGGGGCTCACTGGGGCCTCCCCCTGTGTTGGAGTTCTTCTCCTCTTGCCTCACCAAGAACTATTAAATCCCAGCAATCGGCTCCTCCTTGATGATTGAAATATGTGAAAAATTGCACATTAAATGGAGAATATAGCTATCAGAAATCAATCCCCTAATTTCATGAAAAGATGTCTGTTGTGCAACAGATAGTTTGCTGATAAAACCTTAGGTCGAACAGTCGACCTCTAATATGAAAAATACATAAAAAAGGAAATGCGCTTGAAAAACTAAGGTTTGGACCAGTCCAGAGGGGTTGGACCAATCGACCTACACCTTGGACATGTTGGCCCCTTCAAAATGTGAAACAAAAAGAATTTGTACATTTTAACCAAACTCAGGCACTGGTCGCCCTCTAGGTCGACCGACCTACCACATTGGTGGCCTTCTAGGTCGATTGGTTGACCTTTCTATTTTCAGCAAACAAGTTGTTTTCTTTTTCGACAAACTCTCAAGTACGGGTTGCCTATAGGGTGACCGGTTAGCCTCGAAACTGAAGTATTGTCTGATTTTTGTCAAAAATAAACTTCAAGAAATACTCCAAAAAATTAGTAAATATCATTTAAACCATTTTGAAGTATTTGGACAATATTTGGGAACATTGTTTTGGTATAAAACTCAATTATATGAAATCATCAAAATTACGATAAAAATATTTATCTAACATCAACCCCCATAGCCCTGGATAGCGCTAAACTACCTCACTATTGGCAACCACCGGGAACCCTGGATAGCGCTAAGCTACCTCACTTGGGCAACCCCCTGGAACCCTGGATAGCATTAAGCTACCTTACTATGGGTTTTAATGAGGGACCCTGGATAGCGATAAGCTACCTTACTATGGGTGACCCCCGGGAACCCTGGATAGCTTTTAGCTACCTAGCTATGGGTTTAATAAGGGACCCTGGATAGCGCCAAGTTGCCTCACTATGGGTGACCTCCGGTTCCCTTGCGACTTGAGTGTTTGTTGAATAGCTTCGGGGGAGTCCCTATTCATTAGTTATCATCCCTATCAGTGTGTTGTACATATCCGGGTAAAAAACGAGAACTTTATTCATACTTTGATTGTCTGGGTAAAAGAAAATAGGTGAATACTCGGCTCGCATGCCAAAAATAACAAACTAACTAGTTAGGCATCTTATAAGATGCTAAATAAAGAAAACATGAATGAAATGGAAGCCCCTGAAGGGGGTCCCGTATAACTAAAGCCGAAAAATGGGAGAGTTCGAACTGCTCTTATTTCTAGACGTGGTTGATGCCTTCTGCTCCTAGTCTCCCCGAAATAACATTAATTACTCCAGCGAGATTTGGGTTTCGCCACTCCTCTGGGTGTTGCTCCGGATGACGTGGAGGTGGGGGTGAATCCTGCTCTTGCTTTCTGGGATTCTTGCGCATTTTGCGTTGATCTATGAAGTCTTTTTAGGTAGCCTCTTTAGATCAATTTCTCGATTTCCCTCTTCAGTTGGAAATATTTTTCCGTAGCATGCCCTTTATTCCGATGGAAGTGACAATATTGATCGGATTGAACCTGTTTGGGGTTTTCCCTCATCTCTCTAGGCGGCTCTATGATTCCTTGCCTTTGGGCCGCGTACATGACTTCAACCAGAGGTGCATTCAGCGGGATGTACTTATGTTTGATTTCCCGTCTACTTGATTCATTCTTACTGTTCCTCTTAGGACTTGGCTTTTCTCTTCTATCATCTTTCACTTTTGGCCTACTTTCTAAACCTTCTTCCACCCGAATGTGCTTCTCCGCCCGGTCAAGTAATTCTTCCAGAGAGGCAGGGGTTCTTCCTGCTATGGACTCCGTAAACATTTTGTGACAGAGATTCTGTTGCAGAATCTCCGATAAAGTTTCATGTTGCACATTGGCTACTTCATTAACCCCTTCCACAAAACGCTTCATATAGCTTCTCAGGGGCTCCTCCTCCTTCTGCTTGATCTAGAAAAGATAGGCAATGGTCTTCGGGCATTTCCTGTTAATGGAGAATTGATGCATGAAGCTTCCAGTCAGCTGGTCCATCCATCAATAGACCCAACCAGGAGTTGTTGAACCAAGAGAGAGCTTGCTTCGTCAGGGTGGTCCTGAAAATCTTGCAATAGGCCGCGTCCATCATGTAGTACAAGCCGGCCTTAGCATAAAACTTTTCCAAATGCTCTTGCGGGTCTCCTGTTCCATTGTAGTCAGGAGATTGGAGGTCTTTATCCCCGAAGGCAGAGGCTCCGCCAGTATACTCTGGTTGAAGGGACTTCTTCACACCACAGTTGTTGCCGGGGAATTGGCTTGACTATCATGGAGAGCTCTCGATTCCCCTGCTTGGGGGAGACCTCGTGTCCATGGGGGTTCCGGTTGGTGCCTCGGGGCATTCCTTGACATTGCCCCTCCATTCTCTGTTGGATCTTCCCACATATTGGGTTACCATTCTCGCTTACTCCCACAGAGTGTTGATTGTTGTCCGACAGTGGAACATGGTGTGCGGGTGCTCCAGCTGCAGCCAGAGCTGTCAAAAGACCGGGTCGGGTCGGGCCGGCCCGAGCTCGCTGGGCTTGTCGAAAATCGGGTCGGGCCGGGCCAAACAGTACCCCTGGGCCACAAAATTGGGGAACCCAGTCCGTCCCAAAATTAAAAAATGCATTGAAAAAGTCGGGCTTCATCGGGCTAGCTCATCTGGGCCAAAGTCAGGCTTTTGAGGCCCGACTTTTTTTGGGCCTTGAAAAATAGAGTCTAGTCCATTAGAAAATCGGGCTGGTTTGGGCTGACCCGTTGGCCGGGCCGGGCCGAAATTGACAGCTCTAGCTGCAGCGGCATGTTCCCTCAATGCATCTTGGGATTTTGCCCAGTCTCTTCCAACAAAGCTCGTAAATCTTCTTGAGTCAAACGGACTTCCTCCCTCGTGGGAGGAAGGGGAGGCGAATGACGCCTTGGCCTCCGAGGGGGTCTTTCTTCTTGTGCTCCAACTTCCACATCCTGGGAGTTAGTGTACATTGTTTGGGATCACGTTTGCATTCTCGTGTTTCGGCCGTGTTCCCACAGATGGCGCCAAAATGATGCTGCAAATATTCGTACAACTCACTCCAACTTGAAATATTCTGCGTTGAGGGATCCAAATCCAAATTTCTCGATACTTCAAGATATGAGAACCGACCTGCAACACACAAACAACGTTAGAAGGGCCTCGGGGATATCCTTATAAGCCCTCCGATACTTAAGTCACAAAGTGTAGGAAGATAATACAGAGTACAAAAGCTAATTAGCAATTGGAATGTACTTAATGAAAAATTAACTAAGGAGGAGACTATTTATACATGTGACATGAGCCTATTAAGACCAAACATGCCTATTAAGGCTCCTATTGAGGCTAACTGGGCCTATTAAGGCTCTATCAATGGGCCGACTTGTGTATTGATTCATGTAGCCCAATAATAATAAAAATATTGCTTCAAATATAGAAAAACAGAATTGCGATTTCACCCCACAACAGACATGAATGACGAAACAAGGTTCGTTGCCACCTAATGATTTGGAGTTTCAAGTTCAGGACCAAACATAAAACCTTTGAGGGGCACAAATTCTCAACAAGTGAAGAGGATAACAAATAGAGTTAATAACAAAAATTACTCTTAAGGTTTACTATAATTACGAAAAGTACAAATACTCCTTTGATATTTGTTTTCCTTTTACAAACTGTACAATCAAGAGGAGAGTATTTATTAAGAAAGTACAACTTTAACGGGTGTTCGTAATATTTTAAGGGATATTTTATAATTTTGAAAGATAACTGGAATTTTTGTAATTAGACGAAGCGCCAGGGTAGATTTTGTAATTATCCCTAACAAGCATACCAAATGAAGGGCTAGTGAACTTGCTAAACGTATACTAGTTGAATATAAATGAGAGTTTTTTGTTTTTTTTTTCTTTATTTTTTTCTAAGGGCATTAAATAGCTTGCTATGTGAAGGCATTTTCATTGAATGTGCTCGAAATGTGTGGTGCAAGAGCTGTGAATTCTCTTTGGATTTGGTTGGAGAAGGGCACATTTCCCCATTTCATTTAATCGTCTTGCTCGATAAACCTCATAGAATGGGTAGTTGGCTAGAGTATTTAGTTAAATGGTTTAATATTTTAACCTATTAATCATTGTAAATGTTAAATAAGTTTGATATTATAAGCACCGAGATTTGTTATGTTGCCTACTTTTTATTAATGTCATTTTAAAAAAAAAATTAACATTTAAGTCATTCATATTGCATTTACAAAATATAATCAACTTGTTTATTACCACCAAACCAATTGCACATTTAATTTGACAAGGATAGTATTAAATTTTATGTTTTTTTTACAATGGATTAATATGTCAGTGAGTGAAATCTATAAAGAAATAACAAAAAGGTTACATAGCAAGTATTTAAACCATAATTAACGAAAATGGTTCGGCCTGGTATGCTTATATTTCCAGTTCTATATATATTGAGAATTAATTTAATGTTGTATTGATTAACGTGTGAAATAGTGAAATTGTGTTTGGATAACTATAAAAAAATGAAATTTTAAATAACTATAGAAATGATAATATGTTGGGTTGAGTAGATTTGAGTGATTTTAAACACAATAAAAATAAAATTATGTTTGTTTATGTATTTTAATTTCTATGGCCAAACTCACAAAATCTTATGTATATACTAATTTGTAAAATTCAATAGTATATGACATTATGTGTAGTTTGAAAATTATAATACATTAGGCTAACACAGTTGGTAGTAGTGGCCTATTAGTAATATGAATAATTTGATGAGAATAGTTTTTAAGCAAATGGAAATATATAAAAAAAAAAGGAGAAGTCTTGATCACAAGCCGATCAGGTAGCAAAATGAAAACAATGTTAGATTTTAGAAAAAGAAACAACAAAAAATCCTAAAAACGCAATTTAAATGAAGGGCATCTATTTCTAGAGGATTTTCGAAGGATATTATCATTAGTTTTGTTAGCACGTGCTCGAGTATCCTCTACATGGTCTGATATATCATGTTGATCGCCGCCCAGATCCACGAGCCACCATTGCCATAGCTTCATAGTTTCGAGGAATCACAAGAGTGAAAGACAATCGGAGTAGTTGATGAGTCGCCTATCTTGGCCTTTAAGTCTTCCAATTTGTCTTGCTCTTCTTCTTCATCCGCCATATCTGACATGTAGGTCCCAGGGTGTAAGTGTAAGGTTTAGAAGGGGGGGGTTGAATAAACCTTACCAAATTTTCGATTTAGTCCTTTTAAATCTACTGAGTTAATTCACAATTTGTGTCCTTGATGGACAATCGAATTAGTCACTCAAGAGAGTTGATCTCTCA
Organism: Rehmannia glutinosa; assembly: GCA_016081115.2. NCBI lineage: Eukaryota > Viridiplantae > Streptophyta > Magnoliopsida > Lamiales > Orobanchaceae > Rehmannia > Rehmannia glutinosa. The sequence continues at coordinate 25,586,382 of CM071934.1, forward strand.
ATGCTTCGGTGACCGAGCCATTGATGGAGAACTCAAATTTGTTGGCTACAATTTAACTTAGTTTGTGGTTTTATTATCACGGAAGACTTAACACCCTTAAGTTTGATTAAGCAAGATTTTAGAGCTTGATTTAGTATTATAAATTATCAAATGGATAGCAAATTTATTAGCGAGATATAAGCGAGTTAAAAGTGCAGAAATTTAAATCTTTGAAATGTAAATGACACAAAGATAAAGTTTTTATAGAGGTTCGAAGATGGGGTAATTCTTCTACTCCTCTCTTCTCCAACTCCCGGAGGAATCCACTAAGTAATGATCGGTTTACAAAGTGGTAATGTCCGTACAAATCTTGATCACAACAAATGACTTGATCCTTAGGGACTCGATGCGAGACGCGCTTGATTACTCACCGGGCTTCTCGTGCGACTCGAAACCTTCTTCACAGGCGGTTGCGCTTTGCTACTACAACTCACTTGCTCAAGCTCTTTGGATTTGATCACGAAGCCCTCCAAATGCTTAAGACTTAGTTCAACTTTGAACTTTTCTACAATCCTTCCTGGAATGTAGACCCCTTTTCTTCAAGAGTTTCCTCTTCAACTGATTGAAGTTCTCTTTCCTTCACAGTGAGTGTTGGATTGATGTACTTCAAATGTAGGCTTGAGGATTGAGATTGTTTCAGTTTTTCTAATGTGCTTGTGTATCTCACGTATGTGTCATTCATGCATCCTCCTTCTGAAACAAACTCCTCAGCCTTTTATAGTGAACTTTCAAAAATTTGCCCGTTGAAGAGATAGGCTTATTTTTGAAAGTCACTTTGCGATCGTTGGCTTGCGCTTCTTGGAATTGCCGTTTCCTCGTATGAATTATTATTTTCACCTTTTGAGTTCGACACGGTGTAGTGCTTCCCATTGGTTCGTTCCTTTTGCACGCTTCTCGGGACCGAGCACTCCAAGAAAGGTAGTATGGAGATATTACTTGTTTAAGTAAATCTCTTGATTTAAATCGGCAACGGTTCTTTTACTGATTATCTCGACTTGACTCGCATTTCCTTGCTTTCCCAGGTGACTTAGAGTCACCAATCATTGGATGACTCTTCTGTCACTTCAACTTGTGACTTGGCTTTTCTTGAGTTGACTTGACCGATGCTCCACTCACCGCATCTCACCGCTTCTTCAAGAGAGTTCCCATCTACTATTCTTTGCCATACTCAAATGTCTCACAATAGAAGTTTTCCTTCCATCTTGATTGTCTTCTTGCATGTTAGGGCGTAGGCTGTCTTGACTCGGCTTGCGGCTCTTTTCATTACAATGCATTTTACAAATGTAAATTGGGAGCCAACTTTCTATTCTAAGTTTTACATGGCATTCATCAAAATCTAAACAATAAAATTCCTAACAATTTCCCCTTTTTGATGATGCCAAAACTTAGATCATACAAATATGTAAATAACAAAGATATACATACAGATAGTGTATTGACATAGAATGTATGCGCATAATCAATCTTTTTATTGATCATATCATTCTTGTACTTAACACAATCACAAGGTGTATCGTAGTATATAATCTGTCTTCACAAAAAAATTTATAACTCTATTACGTAAGACTTACATTGTATGTATTTACATAATAAAATACATGAAGGGTTGGACAAAGAACACTTCATCTCCTTCATTGTCTCCTTCTTTCATCTTGATCAAGATCTTCTTCTCTTTCTTCTCTTTTTCTCGTCGTCACCGCCTTCTTTTTCTTCTCATATGCCTTCCCTGGCACTTTCATCTTTCCTTAGTCTTTCCTTCGTCTCTCTCCGCCATAGCCGAGTTTGTCTTTTGTTTTCTTCTTCTATTCTCTTTGCATACTCGGCGTTAGTTTTAGCCACTCGCAAATTTGCCACTTGGTCAAGCCTGACCAAAGAGATCCCTCCTTTCTTTCCGGGATCTACGTATTCGATATTCTTGGGCAGAGGTCTAGGTCCAAGCTTCTTCCTCCACACGCCGCTTCTTCCTCTACCTCTCGGCGTATCTTGTCTTGGGGTCTTCTTCTTTTCCAAATGATTGACTAGCGAGTGACCAGAGTGACCGGAAGTCTCATTGTCTGTCGCCTTTCTTCACACAATGTGAGACCCTTTTCCCAAGATACAAGTCCCAAGCTTGAGCCATGGACATATTTGCAAAATATCCTTCGATTCGAGCGTTTTGAATTCGTCAACGATCGTGGCTCTCCCCCGACATCCGAAATGGCATACGTGTCTCTCGTCAACCGGAATGCCTCCATGTTCTTTCAAGATGTTCATCACCCTGGCATCCATTCTTCCTTCCACTTCCTTCATCCCCGCTTCAATTTCTTTTCTCTTCTCAAATAGATACAAAGAGTGTTGGAGTGGCGAGTCACGCGGAGTTTGCCGCTTATAATGTCACCGGTGGATGAGACCCTGTTGGGGGTTTGTGCAATCATCAATGTTACATCTGCCGATCCTTCCCCTCAACAAGTTTTCCTTTCTTCTGTTTCAAGACTTCCTCACCGATTTTCCTTCTCACCGCTCCTTTCTTTTCAACTTGATTTTGTTTGCTTTAAGGTATTCCTCTTCCCCTTTTTGGCATCATCAAAGGATAGAGGAACCCCGGGAACATCTTGGCAAGCATGAAGTCGAAGTCTTCGATGGTTGAATTCTGCTTCAAGTCTGCTGCGTTGTATGCGGCCGACGAATTGAGGCCAGTGGCGTTGGATTCTCACAAAATCGGCTTCATCTCAAACCCATGAGAAGGCTGAATTTTCTTCGTCATGTGTTCTTCCAAACGCCGTATATCATTTGCATTACGCTCACGCAGCGGCCTTGATCTCGGCAAGTGTGAGCTTCATGCATATGCTCAATGTGTTCCTCAAACTTCGTTTTTGCATCAACATTCTCGGCTCTCCACACCAAAGACTTGTTAAACAAGGTTCTCAAGTATCTCACCTGTTCCACACGCATTGATTCTTTCTTTGTTGCCACCATTCCCTTATTCGAATCAATATGCCTCTTAAGTCACCGTAAGGGTGGCATCTCTGTTGTCCAGCGCATGTCCAAAGAGGCCTGATGCCTCTCCATCTTTTCAACTTCAAAGAAAGAGTGCCTTGAACACTTCTCGAACTTCAAATGATTCTTCTGTTGCAGCTGATGGCCATACAACATCACGAAATCAAAATCGGCTGGAACAATGGTGCCTGAGTGAAAAACAGGAGCTGGTCTGTGATAACGTGCTTGCTCGTTTTCTGACTCTTCGTGGAGTTCTGGTATCTCCAGTGAGAAAGGGAAAGATTCTACAAAAGATTCATCACCGCCGACTGGGATCTGTTCGATGATGAGCGGTGCGCGTGAAGTTCTTTTGGGAATCGATCCAGCTGTAGCTTGAGGAGCCGGAGCAGTGGTTTCTGGTTCAGCTGGGTTTGGTTGTGAAATAGACCCGGCTTGCTGAGCCTCAGCTGTCTTAACAGCTTCGTTGGTCTCAGCTGATTTTTCCTTTTCAGTTGACTTGTCCTCGGCCTTATCAGCAGCGTCATCGGACGATGATGAGATTTCTAGAGGTGGCTCATCATCAAAGTTAAAAGTTTGACGAGTAGTCTTGGGATCAGACTTACTCGTGCTTGGAACACCCGCAGCTGAGTCTTTTGGATTTGTCATGGGGATGACTCAGCTTCTTCTTCGTCTTCTGATCCCAGAAAAGTGACATCAGGGTTGTCCTGGGAATCATGAAGTGCACTGATCTCCTTCTCGATGAGTCGATGATTGCGGAGGGATGTTCTCTACTTCTTTACCCCGGGAAGTCTCAACCTCCCGTGGGCCTTCATTTCCTCCAGCAGTCTCTACTGCTGCGAGGCCTTGGTCCTCCCTTTCGACAGTGTCAGCTGTCTTAGGGTCTTCTACAGTGGCATCCATTGGAGTCTCAACCCCATGGATTGCACTTTCATCGCCAGTGTTAACTCCCAGGGTGTCCTTCCTCGTGCCTCGACTCGCATCAGCAGCGGCGTCATTAGCCTTCAGGCAGCGGTTGGCATCTCAGCTGAGACAGTCTCAACTCGTCTGAGCTTCGTTGATGGCAACTTGTTGTTCTTCTTGTGATTGTAATTTCTCTTCTTCGCCTCCTTGCTTCTTTGTGGAGTCATCTGCAAAGATCCTCCGACTTTCTTTGCAGTGGAGGGAGTTTCCCCCTCAGCTGGCGCACCAGCTGAGTGACTTGGAGTGGGGTCACTCGTCTCCGGACTCCCGGCTGTTGCAATTGATGGTTCAGCCGTTGGGGCGGTGGTAGCACACCTTCAATAGGGGTTGCCTCGACTGGGTCCCCACTAGCCCAGTTTCATCGCCATTTCCTTATTGCCTTCTTCAGAGTGAGCTGGGGAAGTGGTAGCAAGAACATCAGTGGCTATTTGCTGAACCACTCCCATTGGATCGATTTCTAGTTGCGTTTTGGAGGACTCTCCTGGTCCCTCCATCGCTTTGCTCGTGAAGGATTCTTGATTCATGCAATGCTTGCTTTGCATTTGTAATTCTTCGTGGGCAAAGCAGATTTTCTGATCCTCATCACCGTCCGAGAAGACATCAAGAAGAGGATGGAAGTGTTCGTGGTGCCGAGATAGGGCGGATGCTTGCCTTCTCACGTGCTTCGGCTTCTTCACTTGCTTTGCTTTCTCCCTGTCCTTGTAGATCTGCAGGGATGTCTAAGCAGCTTGTCCTCATCAAGTCTTTGGGAGCACGTAGTTAGTCCAAGGAAATTTAGCGCCTTCCTCTTCTTCTTCTATGAACTCGGGCCGTTGGAACTGTTCCCTCGACTTGCTCAACTTCCATTTTCTCCATTCACGCAGACGATTTTGGATGTCCGGGTAAGGTGGAGATAGGATCATTACATCACTATCTGCTTGGGCCGGTTCTTCTTGTGTTTCGATTTGTGTGAGCTACGGTGTGTCTTCGGGTTGCCTCTGCGATCGCCTTCAAGCCAGACTTGGTCTGTTTCATCAACTACATCCGGAGACTCTACTTCTCCCGATGAGTCTCCTGTTGTTTGTGCTAGGTGAGTAATCGACTCACCGGTTTCTCCTGTTCGACCGCTTGACGAAGTCTTCTTCGTCTCCTGGTTTGTACCAGGGAATTTCAGTTCGAGCGGTGTCCTCTCGAGTCTTGGTGGGGGGCCAGTCTTTGGTGTTTGTTTACGAGGAGCCGGCCGTGCCTGGGCTTGTTCTCCTCCTTTTGACGATCGGAGAAGGTATTTGTGAGTCCTTCTTGACCTCTGCGCAGGGGCGGTGACTCTTGCGGGGCGAGAGCATGTTTGTTTTCTTTGCTTTGCAGGGCGTGATCTTTTCTTGGCACCGCAGGGCAGGGCGGCTTTCTTCTTAGGCCGGAGAGGAAGAACAGATCTTCGGGTCACCGATTCCCCCTCACCGTGTCGCTCTCTTGGCATAAGCTCGCTTCGAGCACCGAGAGAGGTTAGCTCAACATCCTCTTTGTTAACATGGAAGGCCTTCCCATGTCTAAGAGGTACTCCTTTCACCTCCAAAAGAGCCTGGCCAATCATTAGGCCATATCCTAGGGATCCTCCAAATGTGCCATCTTCTTTGAAGGACTTGTTCCCACGTTCGCGGCAGAGTCTCATTGTGAGATAAACTCACCCAATTTATCTTCTTTTTTCTTCGATGATTGCGGCCATCACAATCGGCTTTGCCTTTGATAGTTGGTCAAAGTCGCCAAAATTTGATGTCGATACATTTGGCAACTATGTCCAACAATTTGTGATAATCCTCCTTCAGCTCTTGTTTGTTTGTGTATATAATTTTATCGGCAAGGTCGGACTTGGCTATTTCTTTCCATGCGTCGGCCCAAGTTTACATCAGCCTTCCTTAATCTCGATTGCTCCTTCGCAGGTAGTGAGCAATATTCACCAAATCCTGGCGCAATAGTCACCGCTTCCCGTGAACAGATGACTTGATTCCTTCGTCGTGAATCTCAAAGATTCACGTAGAATTGTGCGACCTCCTCCACATAGGTCATAGGATATTCCAAATAAGAAACGGTTTTAGTCCGGACGTTTCCAACTTTTCAGAATTTTCTTCACCAGGGTGTCGTCGGACCCTGCTTCACCATTCCGTCGAAATCTACCGTCGAACCGATTGTGGATTTGCTTTCCTAGCTTGGTAAAGTCATAAGTTGGTGCCATTTCAGATTATATCAAGAAAAATCTCGAGGAAATTGATTTGAATGTTGGTAGGGTTTCGAGAGTAGTTTGCCTTTGCTTTTGAGAGAAAAAGATGAACAGTTTTTAGAAGTGTGAGAGAGAAACGGACGAAAATGGTTTAAATATGGTTTATGAAAGGACGTGCAGACGGTTTTGAATTGTGATCGAAATCAACGGCTTGGATTTCGCACGCCTATTGAGCATTTCACGCCTCGTATTTAATGCGGCAACATTTATATCCAATCATAAGCTTAGTGTGCAGCTTTATGTCTGTACACATCATCATTATGCTGACGTGTTCCTTAAAAACATTCCCGCTAAGTCAAAACGATTGCGTTTTTGTCATTTTGCTCATAAGTTATTCAAATTATCTCTTAGCCGATTTAACTCTACTTCTCACATTTCTCTTAGCGACTCAAATATCACCGACTCGGTGTAGTCAGTCTTTCCGATATTACAACTGATTTATTGAAATGATTTTTGTTTTCAGCTCTTTTTCACTTCTTTTCTGTTCTAATACTCTTCTTTGATTCGTCCCGAGTGTCAGCCACTCAATTAACCCCAACTCATGCTTGAGTTCTTCAAATCTTGACTCACATAATGGTTTTGTGAAGATGTCACTAGTTGTTTATCGCTTGAGATATATTCCAAGATAATGTCCTTCTTTTCAACATGATCTCTTATGAAATGATATCTCGACATCAATATGTTTTGTTCTTGAGTGCAAAGACAGATTTTGAGTGATTGCAATGGCACTTGTGTTATCACACATGATTGGAATTTCTTTTTCTTCAACTTCATAGTCTCTCACCGTTGTCTCATCCATAGGACTTGGGCACAACAAATGCCTGCCAGCCTATGTATTCTCGCCTCACCAGAGGTGGCTATTGAGTTTTGCTTCTTGCTAAACCAGGAAATTAGTCTGTTTTCTAGCATTTGACAGTGCACTGAAGTGCTTTTCTGTCCCACTCGCATCCAAAGATAGTCGAATCAATAGCCAATTAGCTTGAATCCACCTTCCTTTGGATACCATAGGCCTACTTCTTGGCTTCCTTTCAAGTATCTCAATATTCTCTTAGCTTTGTCATATGGCTCTCTTTTGGAGCAGATTGAAATCTTGCACATACACCTACAACAAAGGTGATGTCCGGCCTCGCTTGCTTCTTTGTGAGATAGAGCAATGATCCATAAGTGCTCGTCTTGTTTGATCTACTGTGCTTGCCATCCGCATCCATGTCCATTTTGATCGATGTGTTCATTGGTATTTTTACAGACGACTTCTCTTCCATACCAAACTTCTTCATTAAATCCCTGGTATATTTTGTTTGACTTATGAAGGTTCCATCCTTCACCGTTTCACTTGAAGTCCAAGGAAAATGTCAGGTCCCATCATGCTCATTTCAAATTTACTTTGCATGAGGTTTGAGAATTTTTCACACAGCTCTTTGTTAGTGGATCCAAAAATGATGTCATCCACATATATTTGAACAAGCAAGATACTCTTCTTGTCTTGAATTCTCGAAAAGTGTTCTATCTACTTTTCCTTTTTGAATCCATTTTCGCCAGGAATTGTGACAGGTATCATACCATGCTCACGGGTGCCTGTTTCAATCCATACAAGGCTTTCTTGAGTTTGTATACCTTGTCTCCAAGAGTCTTCTCGCTCAAATCCTGGAGGTTGTTCAACGTATACTTCTTCTTCCAATAAACCATTTAGGAATGCACTTTTTACATCCATCGATATACAATGAAATTCTTGTGAGTCGCATAGGCAAGAAACATCCTTATAGCTTCCAATCTTGCTACAGGGCAAATGTTTCATCAAAATCTATCCCTTCTTCTTGGCAATATCCTTTGGCTACCAATCTTGCTTTGTTTCTTACCACGTAACCTTCCTCGTTCATCTTATTTCGAATACCCATTTGGTTCCAATAACATTTTGATGTATGGGTCTTTGCACTAGTTCCCATACTTTATTTCTCTCAAACTGATTCACTCTTCTTGCATAGCTTGAATCCAATGTGTGTCATCCAATGCTTGTGACACATCTTTTGGCTCTATTTGCGAAATGAAGCATGTGAACATAGCTTGTTGAGTTACGATCTTGTTTTGACACCTTCTCTCATATCTCCAATGACAAGTTCGTGGATGGTCTCTCCCATCTTACATCAGGTTGGAGTGAGTTAGCCGATTCGATCGACTTGCAATTTGTGTTCTTTGTGGGTCACTCTTTCGTGGTCACTTAGTTGCAAATTTTCCACTGCTTTTGAGATTCACTATCTCATCTTTTCCTCGAGTTGATAATCCCGGCTTCAGCCTTCAGCGTAGGGACTTTTTCAGTATGATTGGATGATTCAACTTATCACCGACTCTTCAATGTCTTCTCCATTTACATTTGGCTCATCGAATACTACATGAATGGATTCCTCTCAGAACCATAGTTCTTTTATCGAGTATTCGTAGGCTTTGCTTTCACCGAGTATCCTAAGAAGATACCTTCATCACCCTTTAGCATCAAAAGCCTTTAGGTTGTCTTTGCCATTGTTGTGGATGAAGCATTTACATCCAAATATTCTCAAATATGCAACACTTGGTTTTCTTCCATCCGGATCTCATAGGAGTCTTTGTCACCGCTCTTTTATCATACATCCTGTTTTGGGTGTAGCAAGTCGTGTTGATTGCTTCACCAAAATCTTTTGGTAACCCCGCTTGACTAACATGGTCCTTGCTTCTTCTTTGAGGGTTCTTCCTTTCTTTCTTTCTCGCAACTCCATTCTCACGTGGAGTCCTTGCTGATAGTTCATGACCAATACCATTCTCAATACAATCGAGTTATTATTCCATTGACAAACTCGGTTCCTCTATCCGATCTTATTTTGATAATGGTTTGACTCTTCTCATTTTGAATTCTCTTCATCACCGTGGGTAGTTTTGTAGGGTTTCTTTCTTCTTGCACATGAATATTGTCCATGTATATCTTGAGTAGTCATCTACTACCACCAAGGTGTATTTCTTTCCACTTATCTTTGGGCCGGTTCCACTGGCCAAATAGATCCATATGAAGTAGATGCAATATTCTTGTTGAGGATGGGCATGTCTTTTCTTTGAATGACGACTTGATTTGTTTTCCCTTCGACATGCATCACATATACTCTCCTTCTTGTATATCGAGTCCTGGAAGTCCTTCTACAAGATGACTTCTTGCTAGCTTGTTAATTGTTTTGAAATTCAGGTGACTCACTTTTTGTGCCACAACCAACTTGATTCAATTTGGCTCTTTGCTAGTAGACAGTCTTTGGGTGTTGCAATGACCAATCCACTACATACATATTCTTCTCTGCTTCCTTTCTTGCAAAGACAACTTCATTTGATTCAATATCCTTGATTTGGCATACACCCATGTTGAATCCAACATTGTAGCCCTTGTCACGGTAGCCGATCGATACTCGATGGGTTGAAGTTGAGTCCTTCAACATATGCAACATCTGTGATTTCTAATCCATTCCTCTTGATGGATCCAATGCCTCTTATTTCACCAGGAGCTTCATTTCCTCCAAATATGACTTTGGCTCCTTTGACTTCCTTGAATTTTGACAGATTTCTCTTATTTCTGTCATATGTCCGGAATGACCACTATCCATGTACCAGGTTCCTTGGCACTCACTTTTCCTTCGAACCCGCAATCAAGGAAATTAAGTTTTAGGTACCCATACTTGTCCTGGGTCCCGAGGGGTTAGAGTTGTAAGATGATCCAACCAACCTATAGCCAAATGATTTGACTCTAAGGGGTTGCCATCTATCGCTGCCATAATCATAATTAATCCTGGCAAATTGCTTGGGGATTCTAGGTTCATACAAAAATTGTCTCTTTTGTCTGTATGCCCGCATATGTGTTTTAGCAATTGCCTTCCTCGGTAATTGTGGTGCTTTTGAGTGTAGTGCTTAGGTGCATGTGTGTGCTTGATGGAAGCTCTTATACTTTTGGAATGGCCTTTGTTGAGTTCTGGCCTTTGCCACTGGGGCTTATATTCCATAAGTCTATCTTTGATGGTTCACATTATTCCAATCGGCTTGGCTTGGATATTTTCTACCATTCCCATCATATGTATTTCTTTTATGGATTTTCTGGGATTTTTGGTAGCTCTGCTTTCTTTTTTGAGTATTTTTCTGTTAGGAGTTTGTTTGAAGGACTCATACTGAATCTATTCTCACCCTTTTTCAAAGACACTCAATCGGGTTTTTCCTTTTCCTTTGTAACCAAGGCCGGTTTGCTTAGTATTGTGCTTTGGAGTGAATGTGTGTGCAACATTTAGAGTTTTGGGTTTTTCGGACTCTTCATGACTTGAAGATCCTTTTTCCAAAATTACTCTTGAGGTTTGACATGGCACAAAGGAATTAAATCCTAAGCTTTGTCTTGTCTCCACATTCTCTTTGACTCATAATAAGATCATCCAATGATTTAGATGCCTTAGTGAATGAGGCAATAACATTTTTGAGGTCATTCTCCTCTTTTCTATAGCAAAGAATTTCTGCTACTAATTTAGCATTTTCAAATTTTTAAACTTTCATTTTCAACACTATTTGACTTAGAGTACTCGGCTCCTTAGTCGGCTTTGAGTTTTGACTTTTAAGTAGTCGTTTTCCTCATTCAATAGTGTGTGTGAGGATTTAATGTGCTCAAAATCTTTCATCATTTTGCCTAATGAATCATAAAGATCAGAGGTGATGAAGTGTGTGTGTCATAGTCACTATCACTAGTGTCCGAGCTTGTTGAATTAGATTGTACCTCATCTTCTTGATCTTGTTATTTGGCCATTAAGCGGATCAAGGCTTCTTCTTCGAGTCACTCGAGTAGTCACTTCATCGCTCTCTGAATCACTGTCTCTCTTGACTTGGGTTTGTCTCAAAGATCTCTGCACCATCATTGCCTTTTTCTTTTCTTGTCTTCTTTCTCTCAAGACCTTTCTTTCTTCTTCTTCATTCTGTCTTGTTGACTACCTGGATATGAGCAAATCAATGGCATAGTGACCTGGTTGTCTACAATTCCAACATAGATATTCAGCCTTTTGATCGACTCTTTTCTACTCTTGAGTTGTCGACCTTTGATACTCAACTTGTTGATGATCTGCATTCTCTTGGTTGGCCTATCATCCCTTGATTTGGAGGAGGAGCTGAGTGTCTTCGGAAGATTCACCCTTTCCTCTCTTGTAGTTCTTGTTAAAGAACTTGTTAAATCTTTTAACCATCGTGGCTATTTCTTCCGGTCAATTGCTCTTTGACCTCAGCTCTCTTCCCATCTTTGACAATTAGAGCAGCTGTTTTGGGTATAAATTGTCTCTTCCTCGTCTTTTCTTCTCACTCAAACTCATAGGCTTTGAGGTCCGAGAATAGTTCATGGTTGGATGTCTTTGATAGGTCCATGGAATGTCTCGGTGCCATGACCTTCATTTCCCATTCACCGGAAGACTTTTTAGGATCTTCATACACATTTCATTCTTCGTGTATATTCCTTTCCAAGTGTAGACTCGTTTGTGATTTCGTGAACCGAGCGTCTAGTTGATCCAGGTTCTCTCCACGAGATCATTTTGAAATTTTCAAATTTTTGTCTTTACAAGCATCGACAATTTGTTTTCTTTGATTTGCTCTCACGAGCCTTCACAAATCAATGTCGACTTTGTCCCAGCATTTCTTTAGCCGTTTTGCATGATTTGACTTTGTTGAACATGGCTTTGTCCAAGGTTTTGTAGAGGATGTCCTTGGCTACATTATCCAGGTTGTATCTTTTTCACATCATTTGTCCACTCGCTTCTTGGTTTTTCAACCATGATCGGTCTAGGAGCAACATCTTCTTCCTCCTTCACCGCAACTCTTCGTCTGATTGTGTTCACTTTAATATTTGTAGAGGCCCATCTTCTATTACTATCCACATCTCATCATGTAATCTTTGATAGATGAGCCTGCATACGAATTTTCCAATCATCAAATTCTTCAATAGTGAACATAGGGATGCGTGTCAAATTTGCTTCCATGATAATGACTTTTAATAAAAAGAGTTTTGAAAGTTTAAGTACTAAAGCGACTTTGAAAAGTTTGGAGATCTAGTTCATGAACTGATGCGGAGGGTTCAATGAACCAACCGCTCCGATACCACTTGTAGGTCCCAAGGGGTGTAAGTGTAAGGTTTAGAAGGGGGTTGAATAAACCTTACCAAATTTTCGATTTAGTCCTTTTAAATCTACAGAGTTAATTCTACACAATGTGTCCTTGATGGACAATCGAATTAGTCACTCAAGAGAGTTGATCTCTCAAAGATCACCGAGTCGTTGATGGAGTAACTCAATTTGGCTACAATTTAACTTAGTCATGGTTTTATTATCGTGGAAGACTTAACACCCTTAAGTTTGATTAAGCAAGATTTTAGAGCTTGATTTAGTACTTATAAATTATCAAATGGATAGCAAATTTATTAGCGATATAAGCGATTAAAAGTGCAGGAATTTAAATGTTTGAAATGTAAATGACACAAGAAAGTTTTTATAGAGGTTCGAAGATGGGGTAATTCTTCTACTCCTCTCTTCTCCAACTCCCGGAGGAATCCACTAAGTAATGATCGGTTTACAAAGTGGTAGTAGTCCAGTACAAGTCTTGATCACAACAAACGACTTGATCCTTAGGGACTCGATCGAGACGCCTTGATTACTCAAACCGGCTTCTCGTGCGACTCGGCTTCTTCACAGGGCACCGCTTGCTACTACTGACTCACTTGCTCAAGCTCTTTGGATTTGATCACGAAGCCCTCCAAATGCTTAAGACTTAGTTCAACTTTGAACTTTTCTACAATCCTTCCTGGAATGTAGACCCCTTTTCTTCAAGAGTTTCCTCTTCAACTGATTGAAGTTCTCTTTCCTTCACAGGTGAGTGTTGGATTGATGTACTTCGAAATGTAGGCTTGAGGATTGAGATTGTTTCAGTTTTTCTAATGTGCTTGTGTATCTCACGTATGTGTCATTCATGCATCCTCCTTCTGAAACAAACTCCTCAGCCTTTTATAGTGAACTTTCAAAAATTTGCCCGTTGAAGAGATAGGCTTATTTTTGAAAGTCACTTTGCGATGATCGTTGGCTTGCAGTTCTTGGAATTGCCGTTTCCTCGTATGAATTATTATTTTCACCTTTTCAGAGTTCTGACACGGTGTAGTGCTTCCCATTGGTTCGTTCCTTTTGCACGCTTCTGGGACTGAGCACTCCAAGAAAGGTAGTATGGAGATATTACTTGTTTAAGTAAATCTCTTGATTTTACGCGGCAACGGTTCTTTTTTCGATTATCTCGACTTGATTTGCATTTCCTTGCTTTCCCAGGTGACTTAGAGTCGACTTTCCAATCATCGGATGACTCTTCCGTCACTTCAACTTGTGACTTGGCTTTTCTTGAGTTGACTTGACGATGCTCCACTCACCGCATCTCACCGCTTCTTCATAGAGTTCCCATCTACTATTCTTTGCCATACTCACTGCCTCACCTCACAAACAGAAGTTTTCCTTCCGATCTTGATTGTCTTCTTGCATGTTAGGGCGTGAGTCATTGTCTTGACTCGGCCTTTGGCCGACTCTTTTCATTACAATGCATTTTACAACAGAAATTGGGGAGCCAACTTTCTATTCTAAGTTTTACATGGCATTCATCAAAATCTAAACAATAAAATTCCTAACATGACCAAAGTTGTCGGGACCTTCAGACGGATTGTTCGTACTGATAACATAATCATTAGTAGGGAGGCTTTTTGAAATATCATCCATGGCTCGCTGTAGAGCAACCTGCTTATATTCATCCAAGTTAGAAGAAATCACTGCACCCGCGGGGGTATATGCGACTATACGCCTGTCTGTGTTAGCCTGCGCCCTATCCCTCTCAACAATTATATTAGAACCATTCGTTGGTGACGCATTGATATTTGTCTGTTCTGAGTCTGGTGTTATATTGGTATCATCTTGTAAGATATCAAATGTGTTATTGGTTGGTATGCCTGTTGAAGTCGAACCCCTCTCCATGTTTCTCCCTGTCCAGCGTTTCACTTGCACCCAGTCCATTTCCACAATCTTTCCTTTGGGCCTGTTAATTTGGTCACGGACAGCTGAACGCCCGCGAACCGAACTAACTTCCTGTTTACCCTTTGTCCGTATGCACAGTTTCTTCATGTGTCTTCACTTGTCGACAATGGTTAATATTGTGTCCGACAATCCGGCAGTAAACACAAAAGTCCGGCAGATTTTCATAGCTAATAGAAATGAAGGAGCAATGTCCCACTCGTTCCACCATAATATGCTCTTGTAGTGGATTGTTCAAATCTATCTCCACCAAAACCCGGACAAATGACCCACTTCACCGGTCAGCGAACGAGTATCCATCTGAATAGGTGTTCCGATGGAACTAGCTATGTTATTAATAAGAGATTTGTGCCAATATTCATAGCTTAATTCGTAAATTCGAACCCACACCTGAGCCACTGACGTGTTTATCTTGTATGGATTGAAATCTGGAATCCAGTTCATCAGGCGGATTGTCCCAGGTTGCAAAAGCCACGAACCCTTCAAGAAAACTTTGTTCCTTTCTTCCAAATTATCGAATTGAATGTTAAAATATCCCCTTCCCAAAGGTAATCAACCTCCAAGGATCGATAAGTTTCAAACCGAAGACACTTTCAATTTGAGGTCTAGAAAGTTGTATGGTTTTGTACCTTTTGGTAGAATAATACGCCCAATAAGCGAATTCCGTAACTCGACAGCCCATTGTTGGTAAATTTCCTCATCCATCGTCACCGAGAAGTACTGGCCCTTTTTGATTGGTCGAAGATGCTCCCCGAGAATAGTTAAAAAGTGATAGATTAGGGTTATAGGTAGGGGTGTCAATTTGGGTTGGGTTGGGTTCGGGTTCACAGGTCCGAATTTGTGAGTCGCGAGTTAGAATAAGCCAATCTGACCCGACCCGTTTAATTATTCGTGTCGAATCTTAAACCCGGACCCAACCTGTTTATTTCACAGATAACCCCGACCTAACCTGGTTAACCCATTTAATAAAATTATTCTTATTTACATTTAACAGTTTCGACTGAATAAATTTAATTCTTTTTTTAAAATCAACCACAATGAGCTCTATTCAATAAATAAAAAATATCACAATTCACAATATACAAAAAAGAGAAAAAATATAATTGCATAAATAACATAACATACTAATCATATTTTGAGGACAATATAAAAATACATGCAAAATAATGACAACATACATAATTAAAGAGGTTTTAGCATTTAAATTTTAAAGACAAGTCTTGGTTTTTTTCTTTTTAACAATTAATTATTTACTTAGTTTTCTTTAAAATTCGCAAACGAGTTAGACAGATTAAATGGGCAATGGCAGGTTGACCCAAACCGACCTGTTTAATTGACGGGTTATTCGAGTTCGATCTGAACCCATAAAGCCTGGACCCATATCCATTAATTTCGTGTGAGGTTCATGTCGGGTTTGCGTGTTGGATCCAAAATTAACACCTCTAGTTATATAGGGTTGAAAACTAGAATTGTAGATTTGTGGTTATTTTATAAGGAAAATGAGAAGATAAGATGAACATTCTCATTGAAAATAGATTAAATAAATATGATTTCAGAATTTTAAGTAGTATAGAATTGAAAATTGGGGTTTGAAAGTAAAACCATACAAGGCCTATATTCGAAAGAGTAGCAAAACTATAATTATCAGTCTCTTGTATGCCAAGACAAATTACCATCTCGGTTTCTCTTTAATTTGCTTCCTAATCAAAAAATTTGTTCATTAAAAAAAGAAGTCCGTCACATTTTGTTAAAGTTAGATTAGGTATAAGTTTAAAAGAAATCTTTTCTACATATCGTTTCTCTATAAACAACACTTAGAGCAATTCCCAGAAAAAAAAAAAAAAAACATCTTCATTGTTTTTTGTGGTCCCTACTATGCCACATCACTGTTTTTCTTTGAAAACAAAGATCCACTAACATTCACTTTCAGACTCTCTCTCTCAAAAAATTCTCTCTCTAAAAAACCTAATCTCCAACCCATCGCCGCCCCCTTCCCTCTCTCTATCCCGCCTTGTCTTCTCCTAGCCTTGCCCTTCCTCTACCATGGCCGGAGACCAGAAATCCTATGGTCTCCGATCACTAGCCCCTCATTTCCGTTGATACTTCTTCTCTGCGTATGGTTTCTTCCGAACTCGGCTTGGGGTTTAGAGGTGACGAGAGCGGTGGTGGCGGTTTTGGATGTGGCTCTGACAGAGATGGACTGTGGTGTGGATCTGAGGGAGGGAGAGGCCGATCTTTTCCTCTTTGATCTTTTGTCTTTCTGTAATGTTGTTTTTTTTTACTTGTCCCCATTAGGTGGTTTGTTTTTGTCCCAATAAGTGGCTTTTTAAGGTTATAAATTTGTCCATTTGTAGATTTGCTCGGAAGACTCGGATGTACTATTACTGGGATGATATGTGATGAAAACGATATCAAGTTTTTGGTGCGTGTTTTGTCCGGCGCCTAATCGAAGTTCAGATCTATGGATTAGTCGGATCTGTTATGGTTTAAATTTTGTTTTTAGATTTGTATAGGTCTATAATCAGATGCTTATAATAATTTTACATATATTGTTGTACAGGTTGTAAGTTTCTTTTTTATTAATGAAGTTCACTGTGACTAAAAAAAAAAAAAAAAAAAAAGTCCAAGAGAAAAACCATCTTCATTTGCTTTCAATGAGCCCTACACTCCCGATCAAAAACGAAAAAAAAAAAAATGAGCCCTACAAGGCCCTACACCCGGCATTGAAAGCATTTTTAAAGTACAATTTCCATCTTATATTATGTTATATAAAAAGTAGTTAAGTGGTTGATCGACATAGATAAAAAAATTGAAACACTAAAAATGTTTTGTTTTACTTTTCATCCAGATCCAAATATATCAACACTGAGAGTAATGATTCTTGTAGCGTGACGGCCAGTGGCGGATCCAGAAATCGATAATGGTGTGGGCTAGAACGTAAGAAAATTCCAGTACTAGAGATATTAAACGGGTTGACCCTAGCCCTAACGGGTTTCGGGCTAAACGGACCACTATAAAAAGGCTAGTATATTGTGAACCTAACCGCCTAACCCTAACCCTAACGGGCTTCGGGCTAAATGGGCCACTGCTGGGCTACAAGCCAAAAAATTATTTTTTTATTTAAATCTAAATTTTAAGCTAAAGCATGTATAAAAATATAACATTCAAACTAAATATGCAAAATTAAATTACACAATTTTTTTATGTTGCATTACAAGGATAAAAGTCTTAAAATTCAAAATACAAAAATTTAAATACAATTCAAGCATCATCATAATCGTCAAAGACTTTGAGATTTTAGTAAGATGCTTATTGTAATAAGAGTTAAAATAAAAATATGTGTAGATAATTCGCATAAAGTGTCAATTATTTGTCCCATTTTAATTCATGAAAAAATGTGTAGATAAACCAATTATTCTGAAGCAAATGATTTGGTTTACTTAAACTTAACTGCTTTACATTTTTGATCTAAAAATACATCTAGCTGGTTAATACATTGATTTTCGAGAATCATTTAAAAATTCATTATTCCACAAACTATTTCCTAACCACTATTCTGAAGACCTGCACTTCAAATTTAAATAAATACTCACTTGTTGTCCTCCATTAACCCCAAAAACCTTATACAAATATGCAGAGAGTCGGCTGGAATGGTGAGAAATGGAAATGTGGAATCAAACTAATCTTTAATTATTGTTAGTTGGATTTGTTCGTTTTTTTAAAGATAAATTAAGGATTATGGGGTGGGCTAAGAAAAGAATACCTACAAAGTAAGCTAAAAATATGTAATACTAGTAGTGGCCGTAACAAAAGTGCACTGGGCTCAAGCCCAGTGGAGCCCTAATGTGCATCCGCCCCTGGCGCCGTGACCCATAATTATCAGTGATGAGACTCTTCTGCGCAGAAAACCATCGTTTTTTGCATTAT
The DNA here is from genome assembly GCA_016081115.2 of Rehmannia glutinosa. Classification (NCBI taxonomy): domain Eukaryota; kingdom Viridiplantae; phylum Streptophyta; class Magnoliopsida; order Lamiales; family Orobanchaceae; genus Rehmannia; species Rehmannia glutinosa. Next base: position 25,604,616 of record CM071934.1, read on the forward strand.
TTTTAGGCACATTAATGGTGTGCCCCCATGTTTCTGGAATCTGAGTGCAAGAGTCGAGTTTCAACATCCGGCCTGGAGTTATTTGACTAAGATATTGGAGCGGGAGAAATATGTTTGTTTTTCAAAAAATTCAAACTTTTACAAACGGATTATAGGGGAGGGTGAAGTTTGAGACCTTGACCTCACTGGCCTATAATATGTCAGAGTAAGTACCATATTTCTTAGTAAGAGATGGTAGCGGAAGAAATATGTTTATCATGTCCAATTCAACTTGGGCTCGTTTATGAGACCAGAACATTGGACTGCATCATACATCTGTGCGACATTAGCATGGGTCATTAAAGATAAATTTGATTACGTCGGATGTACCTGGTAATTTTTCTTGTCTCATTAACATTATTTAGTCTCTAACATAAACTACCCATCAATAGCCATTTTTAACTTTAATCTTTTCTCCAAAGTCCTTGTTTCTGTCGTAAGTACTGATTATGCTGCAAAATATTCTTGAAAAGCTCTAATAACTTCCTGGAACATGTCAACATTGTTCAATTTGATTCAATATGTGGCAATATATTAAAAGCATGATTTTCTATATATACAGTACAAGAAAAATCCAAAAAGACAACAGTTTTTCACCATTGTCTATTAAGAAAAAACACTGTTGTAGAAAGTGGTGTTATAATAGGGGGTACTAAATGACAACAAAAACAAACTGTTGTGGTATGGAACAAAGACAACAGTTTCGCAACAATTATACAACAGTTTTACACTGTTGTCTTTGTTCTCAACCACAACAGTTTTACAACAATGAAAACTGTTGTGTTCGAATGCTAATTTTGCAATTATATTCCACAATATTTTTTGATTTTGCTACTGTAAATTACAAATTAAACCTGTGAAAACAAGAATAAAATATGAAATTAAGCTACTTCAAATTGTATTTTATATCTCAATGTCACAAAATGCCCAAAACAATAATGATTTAGTATCAGTTATATATATAGTCCTCTACCAAAATAAAATGCCCAAAACAACAGAAATTTAATATCAGTTGTACATAGAGTGCTCTGCCAAAATAAAAGTGCCAAAATAAAAGTGCCAAAACAACAATAATTTTGTATGCCAATGATCTACAAATGGTATCTCCAAATAGTATCCCCCATAGTAACTCCAACAACATCAGCGCGTCCATAAACTACATGAATTACCATAAAGGAAAGAATCATAAGTAAAAACGAAGCAACATCCCACAACTTTGTTTAATATAAAGGAAAAATTTAATCACTAGTACAAAATTAACAATTTGATTTACCTGATCATAGTAAAGGTACACATGATAAAACAAATAGATGAATAACAGAATTCTTGCAACCTGCAAACATGAGATGGCAAGCAAAAGCAATAGAAGAAACTATGAAACAAGATTTGCATAAGAAATACACGACAACAGAAAAGAATAATTTTGCACAAAGAAAAAAGGTAATAAAGAATTTAAAGCCCGACATAAAATGCTAAATTTAGTATCTTTAACCTTAAACTCACCAGCCATGCTAAGAATATTACTACTCCATTAATAATATATGCCTTGGACCTCTTCTTTCCAGCTGCATCAAGATACCTTTTCAAAACACGCAGATTGGCACCATAAAAATTAATGAAGATGTAATAAAACTATAAATGAGGTACTAAATATGTAATTAATTTTAATTACCATCTCAGATTGATCTCACATATAGTCATTTCAGGACTCTCAAGAAAACACATATAGTGATCCAATCTAAAAATCTAAGACACTAAAGTAAGTTAATTTCTCAAACAGAAATTCAATTAAGTAGAATGAGGAAGGGGACATAGAAGTAACTTCTCTCGGTGGAAGCCTATCTTATTTTCTCCAGTTAATTTTCTCCTAGGAAGCATTGCTCTACCCCTATATTTCTATTTCTTTGAGGTAAGTTGGTTTTTTTACTAACTTTATGTTCTCCTTTTGAACATCCTAATCTGCAAGTAGAATAAAAGTGTGCCGCGGATGGTTTTCCCTTTACTCCTATCACATACCCAAATATAACATGATATGAATATACACATTCATGATGCATTTGAAATATTAGGTAGTAACAACATATATCTGCACAAAATTGGAGATATTTAAAACAAGAGCTAGTCTTTCAATTACTGACTACAGTAGCAAACCTCATAATATAATAGCTGTGGAACCAGATCAAATGAAAATATTATTCTCAATCTTAGGTTACAATTTAGTGAGTGAAAGGCAAGTTCAGACTGAGAATTGTATGCCCCTTTTCATCAATTCCTAGTAAATAGCATACTGGTAGCACTTGCATATCCATGTCAAAGTGACAAGAAAACAGTAGATAATGCCAACGACATTCGAAGTTTTTAGCATTTCAAAGTGCAAACCTCAGTTCTTCCATCACGCATCATATTGATAGCAGCAACCTCAATGATGTTGGCCAGCTCTGCACCAACCATTCCATCAGTCATACTAGCACCAGCTGTGTAGTCCACATCTGGGGCCATTGGTTTCTTCCGAGCATGAACCTAAGACCAAAAACTTAAGCCGTAAGTTTAACTGAAGATAGTGCTTATAAAATAGAATGTCATATTCAGGCCGCACGTATAGGTACAAGCAAATCCTAACAACTGAAATTCCAGAAAAATCAAACTAATAATGGAGGTAGCATGTACACATATCATTTCATTACAGATCAATGAATTAAATATAACAAAAAAAAAAAAAATATGCATGCAACAAACCACACCTGCAGAATCTCAACGCGGCCTATCAGCCCAGGCTTGGGAATGTATATTTTCCGATCAAACCTCCCCGGTCTCACTAGTGATGGATCCAAAATGTCTGGCCTGTTTGTGGAAGCAATAGTAATGACTTCGCCTCTGCCTTCAAACCCATCCAAGCACACAAGAAGCTGGACGAGCATAGTTATGTATAAATGCAGACTCATACATCTGTCAATTGAGAACTTAAATAAATCCATTATGCACAAGAGACCTGATTTAAAGTAGCAACACGTTCTTGTCCACCAGACCCCTTAATTAAACCACTTTCTCTTCCAACAGCATCCAGTTCATCAATGAAAACAACAGGTGGAGCCTGCATATAGTCACATATCACATTTTATTACCATTTCTATCAATAACTTAACTTTTCACGAAAAATAGCTATGAGAAAGTAAAAGAAACAACAATAGCATGGTCACTGATGGCAGCGGTCTATCAGGACACAAAGAATAAATATAACACTAATTAGCAGTGGAGATGTAGAGATTAACATCATTCAATATAATGATCCCCATAAATTTCGACAAACTGAGATGCAGAAATAGTCAGGAGAAGAGTCAAAACAATTGATTATTTTTCATCTAGTTCACGTCTCTTTGGAAAGAAATGCTCAGTCCCTTCCCCTTTTATAGATTCTTGGAATTAATCTACTTTGAGATCGCTTGCTGACTTCTTTGATTGGGGAACTCAAACCAAGCCAGTCTGTTTATAAAATTGCATCTAGCTAATTACTATAAAGTCTTTGATTGGAATGTAAAATGCAACAAAAATTAAGACATAGGAATTATATCAGCAGCCATAACAGAATATGAAATCAACACAGCATCACCATCCACCAACAACAACAAAGAAAAAAGAAAAGAAAATATAAACAGGGGAGTAACACACCCACAGGCTAGCTAGGAATTATCACCCAATTCCTTTCACTAAAATTCTCTAATAAATTATTGTATATATTAATTTATCAGAAGCTTCTTAACAGAGCAACTCAGCATGATAACCTTGTTTGCTACTCCTTGGGATGCAACTATTATGTCTTATCTCTAGAATAACAAATTTTTTTTTCAGATACTAAAACAACAAATCAAGATTCTGAATTATGCAGCAGTAAGTCCTCCAGAATTAATCAAGTTAGCATAATATCACAATACTTCTTCACATTCAACAACAAATGTAAGTATAATAGTAACAGAACCATCATCTAAAATTAAACCCCAGACAAAGGCCTTTTCAATAACAAAACCTAAAATATCACTCAGCAAAACTGAAGTACACAACAAAAACGAAACAACAAATTTGACAAACCACGGACGTAATTCTATGAAACCACTATTTTGTCTCGAAATTTGAACAGAAAATTGCAGTAAAAATTAAAGTTCAGCGCCACTTACTTCGGCATCTTTTTCACCTGGAAAATTCGTCGAATCCGCGACCCTACAGATAGAGAGGAGATGGAGTAAAGAGACGAAGATGGAAAACCTACAACAACGTGTAGAGATTCGAGAGATTCGAGAGGTGTACCGTAGATATTCCAGAGATGACTGAGAGGGTCGAGTGGTTTTGGAATTTTGAGGGTTTAGTCGAATTTTAATTTTCACCTGGGATTAGATATTTTGGAATTTTGAGTGTTTTGGTCGAATTTTAGTTTTCAGAAAATAATTGACAAAATTTTTACAATGATTTTAAATTTAATTTATTTAAATTAACTCTTTTTTTTAGCAATTAAAATTATTTTTTTTTGAATAATTAAAATTAATTTTTTAATACAACTATTAACTATTGTTGATAGTTTTTCTTTTTTTTCTTCGAAATATTGTTATTAGTTTTTCTAAATATGTTGTAAATGTTTTCTTTTTAAACTGTTGTATTTTACCCAAATAAGATGTTTTGGTAGACGTCATAGACAACATATGTAAAAATAAGTTGTCTTTTGACAAATAAAAATGTCAGCATACAACCAGAGCCGTCCTAGGGGCGGTCGAGGCAGCGCCGCCGCACAGGGCCCCCCGGCGAGGGCCCCCGCCCCAGATTTATTTTTATTTTATTTTAATCGTTTGAAATTATATTCATTTAATATGAAGACTAAGTTTTCACCGAAATGAGGATGATGGTTCAGCGGTTGGCATGCTATTCTCCCACCCAGAGGTCGCGAGTTCGACCCCTTTAGTTTCAAAAAATGTGCCAATTTTTTAACGCTTTTCCTTTTTTTTCCCACCAGGCCCTGTGCCCCCCCACCCCAGCTTTTATCCAATTTAACCTTTTTTTTATTTTTTTTTTGAGTAAACCTCTTTTTTTTTTGAAGCATCAAATTCAGCTTTTTTAACACAAAAACCAAGTTACTCCACAAAAGCCCCCAAAAGTACAAATTTGAAATAGAATTGTGTTGTTAAATATAAAAATAGAGGTTTGTCTCTAAAAAAACCATCAATCATCAAATAAAACAAAATATAAAATTGTCTTGTAAAAAATAAAGATAGATGCTTCCATTACCAAAATAACTATCAACCAATATTTATTTTCATAAGAATTATTCATCTTTAGTTGTTCCATTTCACTATTAGCATGAATTCTATCGATCTTTTTTTTATTTTGCTTAGGATTCTTTCTCAATCCTTTTTAATATTTAAGATATATTTAGATTTAGTTGTTTGATTTTCACCATTAACAAGGATTTTATATATATAATTTTTTTTCAGATTTTATTTTTATATAAATATTGAGGGCCCATTTTTTATTTCCGCACTAGGCCCTTTAAAACGTAGGAACGGCCCTGCATACAACAGATTTCTGAAAACTGTTGTCAATGCTTTAAATGACAACTTTTTAGTGAAAAACTGTTGTCCTTTTAATGTTGTTGTTTTGAATTTTTCTTGTAGTGATATAACATGTTTCGAATATAACTTCATACTTCATGAAGCATCAGTAGTGTGCACATGCATTGCACTTGAACTATATAATTCTACTAAAAACCGCGTGTGTGCAACATTAGTATAATTTTACTTTGCATGCGATTCATATAAATTTTTATTAACTTAATAATTTTATTAAAATATTCGATGTTATTAAATAATATTAATAAAATATTTAATCAACTAAAATTAAAATATTTTATTTGTATAAAATATGTACCTATTTTTTAAAGAACTAAGTTCAATAAAAAAAATTATACGATAATATAATTAAATAAATTTCTATATAAACCTATAATCACATTAATCATATCTTGATGGTTAATGGACTTTTTTTTATTGTTTTTGTGAATTATTTTGCGTCATGATTTTTCAGATATTTTTTTTAATTGTTTCTTCATATTTCTTTATATTTATATTTTTTCGTCCTGTATTTTAGTACGTATTAACTTTTATATATTTCAAATATATGCAACTTCAAAATCATTAAGTGATGATTCTTAAAATGCGTAATTAAGAAAGAAAAATTATTAAATCAAGATAGGTTTAATTTTAATATTACATACAATATGATTTTTTTCAATGTATGGTAATTAAAGTCAATATTTGTACTTGAATTTCAGACATTTATTTTATCACAAAAGTTCAATCTTTCATCATATATTTTGAATTTAAACAAAAGAGGATACCACCAAAATTTAATGAAATCAAGAACCATATCTACTTTTAAAAAACAATGATAAAGATTAATTAAAAAAAACTGTTGGTTATCTTATATTTAATCCATTCTTAAAATCAATCACTTTTGATTCACCATTAACAATCTAATTTTTAAGTGACATTGATTAGGGGTGACCAAATGGAACCGGATTCCAAACCGTAATTGGATCCATTGATCGGAACCCAGTTCTAAAATCGGAACCTAAATCGTGTAGCCGGTTCCATATACGGTTCTGGTGTCACAAATGGTGGAACTCGCGGTTTTAACCATCAGTTTGAAGTGGCAATTAAAATGACTAGTGTTAAGGTTAAAACCGATGATTTTTTTAGGTAAAATATGCTAGAAGAAATATTTAATGTTTATTATAATATTTTATATATATTTACAACCGCATGAGACACGTCACAACACAAACATTATAAACGAATTGCGTGGACTTTAATTCATCTATACCCTAAGAAAATACATAGAAAACTTAATATTATTATTAATATTAACTTCAAAACTTAATCAAACTTTTATTTTATCACAAAAGTTTAGTCTTTTATCATATTTTTTGAACTTAATCAAAACCTATGTTAGTTAATACGCGTATCATACTCATACCCGTATAGTATCTGTACGTACGAATAATTGAAAAATATTTCCGTTTTCCGTACACATTCTGAAGCGGCGTTAAATACTTAGTACTTTTCAAATAAAACGTTTAGCATTCGTATTATAGTTATCCGTATAATACATGGCGAATAAAACTTCATTTTAATATTTTTATAATATTTAAATAAATCAAAAAATCATTTATAAGTATAATTACAATATTATAAAAAAATAAGAATATTAATAATATATAAATATAGTAATTATTATTAAATAAATATCTTGGATTTATGTTAAGTTACAATTTAATATAATAAAAAACTATATATTAAGTTTTATATAATCTAAGTATAAATACAATTCACTTAAAAACTCACTAACTATTATTAAATAATTATTTTCAATTTGTGTTATAATTTAAAGTAAATTAATAAAGTACCAAAAATTAATTTTAATATAATCCAAACATAAGTATGAATTACAATTTATGTAAATATAATATTAAAATAAGCCGTATTATTACTCTCGAACAATTATATTATATTCGTATTAAACCCACACGTCAAAATAACGAACTTTTTTCATTTCGTATTTAATTAATAGAGATCAAAACAACATACCACAATTTTTTTTTAATGAAATCATCATCAATATCCACTTTTGTAAAAAGCAATGAAAACGATTAATTTAAAAAACCTTTGGTTATCCTATACTTAATTTATTTTTAAAATCAACCATATTTGATTTTTTTTTTTATTAATTTGGGGCAAGTGCTTGGAGGAGAGTGATGAGTTTCAAAGAAATTGAAAGTCCAACCCTGGTTAACACCCTTATAAAGGGTGAGTAATACCACTTGAGCTATAAGCTGGTGGTATCAACCACTTTTGATTTCATTATTAACGACGTTAATTTTTTAGTGACATCGATATGGATGGGTAAATAGAACCAGAACTGGACTCCAAACCGTAATTGGGACCGTTGACCGGAACTAGCAACTGAAATTGTGTAGGTCGGTACTACATATGATTCCTCAGTGTAAAAATCGTGGAACATACGGTTTTAACCGTCAATTTGAAGCAGCAGTTAAGACCACCGGTTTTTAAGGTTAAAACTGATGGTTTTAATTATTTGGGTAAAATATGCTAAAAGAATATTAAATGTGTATTATGGTGTTTTATATATTTACAACCAAACTACTAGTCCTAGTTTTAGAACAGGAACCATGAGGCACCGGAAACACAACCATCCCTACGTCGATGTTTATTTGTGTTTTAGATTTTATAAATTTTAAGTGATATCCGAGTTCTACTGTGAAAATCCAACTAATACAAATTAGATTTAAAAGTCAAGTATCGCAAAATCTTATTTTGTTAGTTATAGTTCTATTTCAAAAAGAATTTAAAAGACGTATTATTTATGATAGTAGAAATTTATTAATTATTATGTTATTGATCCCGTCTTGTTATAATTTTGCTAGTTAACTATAAATATTTTTATTTTTCATTAATCTAATTTATACAAATTGGGTATTGGCGAAAAAATTGGATATATCCGCAATTATATAGTGTGATTAAGTTTAAATGACCATAACACTAATAAGAAGTCCTATGTGTCCATAATATATGGTTGGAAATGTTTCGTAATTTTATATGATCCAATTTCATTTAAAATGTAAAATGGCACTTGGTATTATTTATTGAAATCAAAATACTCCTGTAAAACATAATGGTAAATAAAATTACTTAGTCAATTCTATACTAAAAATGATGAATGAAATATAATTTTATAATTATAAATATTCTAATCTATCTAGATATTATGGTTAATGATATAATCTCAAAATATCATTCTACACTTATTCTACTAAGCTAAGAAGTATAGTAGAAATACTAAAATGAAAATAAATAAATAAAGTACATGGTATTTACCAGGGCCCTTTTCCAAAAAAAAGTAATATTTAAAAGTTGGATTGTATAATTTTTCGAAGTTATAGATGATAATTATTGTACAAAAGTTTTAGATGGGCTTTGATATTATTAATCAAATAAAATTTTCATTTTAAAAAAGCCTGAAATAGAATTTAATGAAATTATGAAAACAAAGGAATATTCTCATGTTCTCTCTATTTTATTTTCTGGATATCAAATATTTTAATTAAATTTAAAATTAGATGCCTATCTAAAATTTTAATTTTAATCCAAAAATCTCTTGATGAAATTTATTGTATTATTATAATAGATATAAAATTTTAAAGTAATTGATTTCATGTTATAATAATTTTTAATTAAGTACACATTTATATATAAATCTATATAATTGTAATATGCATTTGATTGATGAGGAAAATAAAAGAAAAATTATCATAATTTTACCATTTTTATCTCAATTCTCAACTAAACTATTGATATTTTTATTTCCTATCACAGTATGATCAATTTCATAACACTCTAATACAAAGTCCTTTTATACGCGCTTATAATATATGAATTGAAAGTTCTCAAAATCTAATTTTGAAAATTATGATAGAAAAAAGACAATATAATAATTTCGAAAAAAGGTTTGGGATATAAAAAGACACTCCACTGTGAATTAAGGATTTTAAAATTTTAAAGAAAAACAATAAAGTACTACTCTAACCTCCTTTCAACTATTAATTTATACTTATATTAAGAACATAATAGACACATCAAATTTTTAGCAGAAACATTATACTTCTAAAAGATTCATAGATAGATCATAGATGAAATAGAAACACTGCCCGAATGAGAACTAAGACTGCAGAATTCAACTAAGACAACCGAAACAAGAAAAGGAACCAACAAAATAGTGAAGGAAAGTAGGGCAAAAAAAAAAAATCTTTACAAATGACCCCAAAAAAGAAATGAATAAATCAATCATGTTTTGTACATATACAGAGCATTTGAACACTTTGTTTATGCATCAAAATTCAAAAGAAATAGAGCACCCTTGCAAATACTTTTCACACATTACAACCAACAAACACCTATCAAACCCATATTCTATCCCTTTACACCCAAAAATGAAAAATGGCAAGCAACCATGCATCAAGAACAATGGATATGCCTATACCTTGCATATCATCACAATCTACTAGCCCTATTGTCTTCTAATAATGCCTCCTCACGTTGAAAAGGCGCGAGGAGGGAAAACTTGAATTAACCCGCACAACAACGAATGACTGTTGTGCAAGCAAATTGTAATAAATATATACAAATTAAAATAGACATAATAATAATAAGAAATATAATTGTTGATGATTCATGATACGCCCAGCTATCTGCTTGTTGCTTCATGTGCAGATTCAACCATAGGCAATGCAGAGATGGCCAAAATCAAATTTCATGCAGCCAACGTCAATCTGAACGTTGATGTAAAAAAACAAAACCTGAATTTTCACGGATTAAAGGGGGAGGCTCCACGTCAGCTACATCAACAGTTTGCATTGATTTGGAGAGGTCATCAACAGAGAATGGAATGCTCGAGTCGTCATCTAACAGAAACGAGCTGCTAACTGAATTGTTCGAGTCCTCTGTCATCATAACTCTCATACTTGAAATGACATCTGAAGAAACACTATGAGTGCCATATTTGTCATCCCAGTACATTGTACTAATCCTGTATAATTGTTGTATACTTAGCACCTGAAAAGTACCAAGAAATGTTATAAAAAATTATGAAGGAAAAAAAAATTGATGCGAAAAATGTGGGCGGGGGTAATGTGGCGGTGTGCAATGGGGTTTCACTCACCGGGCAAAGTTCATTTGTAATTTCATTTAATGTCTTCTTGGGCTTTTGATGTATAACCTGTAATATAGGGTCGATGTGGAATAATTCAGGTTAGGAATTCACGTTGTAAAGAAACTTATACGAAACAATTAATTATAGAAATGCATCGAATCTGATTCCTACCAAAAAGCCAACAGCCTGTCTGATATGCTTCAATTCATCCCAAGCGGAGCCTACATACTGTATACCAGAAGATGTCGGTGAGTCACTTAATTGAGTTAGGTAAGTAATGGAAAACTACCAAATGAAACCTTACTTCCTCAGTTGCATGGCAGCACCATTGCTCCAATTCAGCCAAACCAGCTTTCACATACTCGCCATTACTGAATGAGCAGCACTCACGTCGCAAAAGAAGACTGAAAAGTTTGGAACAGAAACTTATGTAAAGTGTCGTATAGTCGAAACATATTTCCCTGGATATATATTTAAAAAAAATCCTAAAAGACATTAAAGCTGATAATAAGGAATAAATGTTCCCTAAATAGATTGGAGTTACCTGTTGAATAATTGGACATTGATAAATGAGAATGTTTGAGTGAAAACCTTTCGAAGGAGGAAAGCAGGAACCTACAATGATATCACAATAAGAGGAAATAAAAAGTAAAATTTTAAATAAAAGAAAGAAAAGCACACGATACTTTTCCTCTTAAAGCAAATTTCAGATCTTACATAGTTTGCTTTCATTGTCTTCAAGTAATTATTTAGGCTCTTTACAATGCTCTGCCAATGAGCAATTAGAGCTTGTTGAGCAACAGCATTAGCTTGGGAACGTCCTTTTACTAAACTTGAACGAGACGTTCTAGGTGCCTGCATTAGAAAGTAGTTTTTGCAGCAAACAAAAGATAAACACAAGAAACATAAATGAAACAAAAAGGGAACAATGGAACAGCATAAGATTGTGTCATCAAAAGTCATGTACAGACCTGAGCTGGTTCCTCTCAACAATTAGGCCTAATTACAAAAACTACCCCTGCAGTTTAGCCTAATTACAAAGAATACCCAATTCTTTCAAAATTACAAATACTCCCTTGATATTTGTTTTTCTTTTACAAATTGCACCTATAAGAAGGAGGTATTTGTTAGATAAACACAAATCTCAAGGGAGTGTTTGTAACGCTATAAGGGATTTTCTTTGGTAAATTTGAAAGATAACTAGAGTTTTTTGTAGTTAGGCAAACTTAGGAGTGTCAATTTTGGACCCGACAAAAACCTAACACGAGATATGAATGGGTATGGGTCCAGGGCTTCATGGATCCAGGTCGAAATCTGGTCAAACCTAGATAACCCGCCAATTGAACATGCCGGATTTGGGTCATTTAACCCGTTTGTGAATTTAAAAGAAAAACAAGTAAATAATTAATTGTAAGAAAAAACAAAAACAAGATATGTCTTTAAAACTTAAATGCTAAAACCTCCTTAATTATTTATGTTGTTATTATTTTGCATGTTTTTTTGCATGTTGTCCTCAAATAATGATTAGTTATGTTATTTATGTAATTATGTTGTTTCTTTTTGTATGTTATGAATTGTTATATTTTTTATTGATCGAATAGTGTCATGGTGATTGATTTTAAAAAAATTAAATTTATTCAGTTGTAACTAGTAAATGTACATAAAAATAATTTTATTAAATGGGTTAAACGGGTCGTGTTCGGGTTTAAAATTCTGACACGAATAAATAAACAGGTCGGGTTCGGGTTGGCTGATTCTGACCCACGAACCCATACCCACTAATCCGGACCCAACCCAAATTGACATTTTGATACCCCTAGCTAAACCTCAGGGGTACTTTTTGTAACTAAGCCAAACCATCACAGTCAAAATTCTCACAATCTTTCTTCAACAGACAAAGGGATGTAAATCCAGCTTTTAGGACCCAATTACAGATATTCTGGATTTACCTGGATGCATAAACCAAGCAAAGGAGAAATCTCCTTCTTTAGATTGTCCCTAATCATTCCGTATATCTTCTCCAGGAAAGCAGTAAGCTGCTGCTTGAATAACAATGCCGGATATTTGGCCTCAACTTGCCGCAAGTCATCGAGTTTACCAAGCATTCGACCATTGAGAAAAGAAAGTCCAGCACTCTGAGGGGATGCCCTCAATCCCTTCAAAAAGTAAAGTGAAATAGAACATACAGGTGTTTAGAATATTTAGGTGGCATGTCACAGTGAGAAAGGCAAGTGAAATTAAAGGGTCGGTGTATACTTGAGACATCCTCCCGAAAAGAGAAGCTGATGATGATCTTCGTCGGTGTGGGGTCAAGCTAGCTGCGCCGCTTGCTTTGAGTGTGTGTTGTAGCAGCATCAGCAATGTGGATGTATTGCATAACCAATAGGCTAACACATCATTGTTATCAGCAACCTACAACAGAGTTCCATAAAATCAGAAACACACTCGTTTGCAAAAGAAAACGTCGAACAGAATGCCAATTTAAGAAACTTCTCTCGAACGAACAGAAGTCTTAGAGATATGTCAACATTTAATTTACCTCTATTGATGAAGCAATGGTTTGAATTATACGGTCAAACACACTAGTCCGTTCGACCTCAAATGACCTCCAGTGAAGAAGGCATTTATATATAACACAAGCTGCAATAGGTTTGCCACCAGAAAATCCCAAATCTTGTGAGATACACTTTATAAGGAGGTCCTGGTTTTCCTGTGGAAGCCAACAGATTAAATAGGGACAACCAATGGCGGAGCCACACCACGATAATAGGGTGGCCCGATACACGAAAGTCGGGTGGGTCGGATAGAAAACCCAAAAAAAATCTTATAAATCTTATAATAGGGTGGCCCGATACACGAAAGTCGGGTGGGTCGGATAGAAAACCCAAAAAAAATCTTATAAATCTTATCTAATTTTTGGCCCAGGTTGCCTCCCCCCTCCCCAACTAGCTACGCCCGAGGGGACAACTCAAGTAACAACACATACAAAAACACACATTTCATTTAGGGATAATTACCAAAACAAATACCAGAGGTTCGGGCTAATTACAAAATAACCCTTGAGGTTTGATTCAATCTTACATTTTACCCTTCATAAGCTAAAAACATTTTAGAAACCCCCCGACATTTATAAAATTATTATAGTTACCCCCTTAAATTTAAGACAGAATCGAACCTCAGAGGGTTCTTTGTAATGTTGAAACATCTCTGTTTTTTTTTTTTTTGTTATTAGCCCAAACCTCAAGGGTGTTTTTGTAATTATCCCTTTCATTTATGATGTGGATGGGGAAGGAAATTGGAAAGAAATTAGGAACGACAACCACAGTAGTTTGATTAATACATCCAAGCAGCCACTTACTTGCTGCTTCTCATTAAGAGACTTCTGGGGCTTTTCCTCAGATTCAGGCTCCTTGGGATTCGCCACAGCAAGGGTCATGTCCTATAACAAGCAACAGAGCGTAAGCACGAAGTAGTTATAAATCATAACAAGTTCACAATAATGAGCCCTTTCAACATTACAAATTACAATGGATGTAGACTTACATGTGTAGGCATTGTTTCTCCATTGAGAATATTTCCATTATCCGGAGTTCTCTGTAATATCATCAGGAAAGATAAGAATATCTCTACCAGAAACTAATACGATGGAAAATATAGAATACTAGTACCTGGACAATGGTCGTCCTGGGTCGAGCAGATATAACCTTCCCTGTAGGTGACATGGTCAGAGCTTGTTGACGAAGTACCTGATTCTCCGACTCAGAGTTTGATAGCTTCTCTTCAAGCCTGACATAAGAGAAGAAACTCTTACTACTACGTTGACAAAGCACAGAGTACAAGCCAGACACATTATGGTGAAAGTTATTGCTTTTAATACGGGATCTCTCATTTGTTTATTTATTTCTTCAATTTGGTATTGGGAGAAGGTGAATTATTGCCCTATGACTTAAAAGAAAACACAATTCACTTAGAAAGAAAATTGGTCCTTAAACATAGGAAGAACTGTTTTACAAACTAGAACTGCAGAGAGTACACAAGGAACTGTTACAAAAGTTGGTACTTGCTGAGTCTACACCTACAGCAGACTCACAAAAAATGTGTCTGAACAATCAACAAAGAAGCTGCAAGAACACGTAAGAAGTCATTCTTCCACCTCCATCCCCACCCCTACTTAGCGGGCGCCCAAAAGCAAAAGGGAAATTAAATGAGAAAGAAAGGAAGAAACCACTGTTTTTATTGATAACTGCTCATAAAGTTCCAAAATTCATTTTAATTAAATACCTCTGCATGGAATCTTGAAGCTGATCTACTTTTCCCACTGCTTCCTCAAGCTTTTTAGCCAAATCCATATTTCTAGTCTCAGCATCTGCAAAAGCCTTTTTTGCCTCTTCTGCAGCCTCTTTTTCTGATAGCAGTGAAGCCTGTACAATTAATAAGCTGGTTACAATTGTGATTTCATGTGTCCATTTTTCAAATTTCTGAAAGAGAGGTTGCATGTTGAATTTCTCAGTACTATGATCAATGGAAATATAACTGAACTACAAGGAAATTCAGCCAAACGAGCCAAAGAATTTTAATAGATGATGCTAGCACTTGGCCCTAGTCAATGAATTCCAGTCTTTGTGCTAGTCTGTTTTGCTACCCTACATATTGTTCTTTCTCAGAGTAAGTTTTTACCTTCAGACTCTCTACCTCGGCTGTTAATGCATCAATCTTTTCTGTGTCTTGAACCATAACCGGGGTTTCTTTAATGACTGGAGGAGCTTCTTCAATTGCTTTGCGTGCTGCTTCTCGTTCTTTTACCACTCTAGCATTTGCTTCTTCTACCTGTATTTGCATTGAATGCAATGCCTCCTGTAATTTTGCAATTTCTTGTGTTTTTGTTTCCTCCAACTCAGTCTGCACTTGACAAGAAAAAGGAAGACGAAGCAGTGGTGGTCAAGTTCAGTAAATTAATAAGAGTATCATTCAAACTTTGGCAACAGCGATTACCCTTAATCGCTTCTCAAACTGCAAGCGCCATGTAAGCTCCTCTACTTTCTTTTCTAGCTTGTCTTTGGCTTCTTTCAGGGCTCCTGTTTCCCTTGCAGCCTGAGTCAAAAGGAAAAGTCATGCAAAGTGCACGGAGAAATCTATTTCAGAAAAGGAATTAAATCACATCAAGAATAAAGCAAAACCATTTTGAGCGTCCGAGCTCTTTCCTAGCCACACGTCGCCTCCAACCACATTGTGTAACAATAGCAGCCTTCTGGAGACTCTTATAGTAAGAATATGCTATGTGACAACGCAACTGAGCCTGCATAAGAGAAACCAAAAAAATGCACAAATAGTCACCATGAAATCAACTTCCTAAATCTCCAGGTTCGTGGAAGTGTTTGCAAAAACTTGTGCTTTTAGAAGAAGTAATTTATTGTTGCAAAAGTAAAAATAGGTGAGAATCAAAAGTTGGTAGTGTTTGCAAATATAATTAGAAGTTGAGAAAAGTCGAGTATTTGGTGAAAAAGTTGTAAAAGTGCTTTAATTATCTGTAAAAATCAAACCAGAAGCAGAATCACCATCTCCCTGCTTTTAGATATTGATTAAATGAAGCAGAAGCAGAAGTTGGCATTTCGAACACTAAAAAGTGATTAGTTTTAGCCAAAATGTGAGAAGCAAGTGATTGCAAACACTCCCCATGATTATAATGTCCGATTATTTCATTTGGAGTAATAAAGACCTGAATCTTGATTGCAGCCTTAGTCTGCTTCCTATATCTGAATTCACTCCGAGCAGTCATTGCTCTCATGCCAGTCTGCAATACGATAGCAGAGTCCTGCAAGGTTTGGTAGGATTTCCGAGCAATGTGACACCTGAAGTTCTTTTGAATCTTCAAAGTTGCAGCTTCACGTCGCAATTCCTCGTACAGTTTGCAAGCAGATATAGCTACACAATTACAAGAAAAAGTTATAGATACTGCAATTTATAAATAATCAGATGAAGCAGTTAACAAAATATCAAGTTGAACAGAACATCTATTCACCACCATATTCCTATATGCATAAAAATATATAGGATAATTACAAAAACTACCCTGAAGTTTAGCCTAATTACAAAAAAATCCAATTACCATTCAAAATTACAAATACCCCCTTAAAGTGCTATAAACACCCCCTTGAGGTTTGTATTTACCTAACAACCTCCTCTTGAGGGTGCACTTTGTAAAATCGAAACAAATGTCAAGAGGGTATTTGTAATTTGAAAGATAGTTAGTTTTTTTTTTGTAATTAAGCTAAACCTCAGAG
This sequence comes from Rehmannia glutinosa, assembly GCA_016081115.2. NCBI lineage: Eukaryota > Viridiplantae > Streptophyta > Magnoliopsida > Lamiales > Orobanchaceae > Rehmannia > Rehmannia glutinosa. Next base: position 25,621,700 of record CM071934.1, read on the forward strand.
GTAATTTTTGTAATTAACGAAAATATAAATGTGACCAAGGGTCAATTGGTGCAGTGACCATTGAACTTATAGATATACATTCTCTCCTGTGTCAACATTTAAATTAATACAGCATAAAGAATCTCAAGATACTGAAACTTCATGTTCTCTCTGAAATAAATGGTTTGCTTACTTTCTAAACGATATGAGTACTCTAGTTATAGTTTCATTATTAAATAAGTGATGAACTGACAATCTGAAAATTAGATGTAAAAGTAAATTATTAAGAGTTACCTCGCCAACATGATTGCAATCGGATGGCAGCTTGGCGCAATGAAGCAAACTCTTTCCGAGCAATATAAGTACGAATTTGTCTTTGAATAGTTCTGGCTGCATTTCCAAGAACCTCTGCTCTCCTTGCGTCTAGCTCAGCCATCTGACCAGCTCGTAGGAAGACCTTTGTCTTACCTAACTGCACACCATAACACAACATTGTATCTTGAATATAGAGTTATGGACCAAGAAGTAGAAAGGAAAAGGATGCCATGCCCTGAAACTACGAGTATGAGCATCCAATGCAGTCGCACAATTAATGGTGTTTAGCCCAAATGAGTAGTTAAGTGGTATTCCATAGGTTAAACAATCCACATGATATGCCCAAAATACAACCCATAGAACACCTATAAGGGGCAAAATAAATAAAAATAAAGGATAATTACAAAATCCCCTGAGGTTTAGGCAAATTACAAAAAAACCGGAAATGTTTCAAAATTACAAAAAACCCCATCAGGTTTGCTTCTATCTTAATTTAAGGGGTAAATGTAATATTTATATAACCATCAGGGGGGGGTTTAAATGTTTTTTGTTTATGAAGGGGGGAATGTAAGATAGAGTCAAACCTCAATGGGTTTGCAATTTTAAAAAATCTCTGTTTTTTTTTTGTAATTTACCTGAACCTCAGGGGCTTTTTTGTAATTATCCCTAAAAATAAAGTGATGCAATTAACATTATAACAAAACAAAGGTATTCATGTAAACTTACCTGATAACCCTTCAATCCCATTTTGTCCAGAATCATCTGACACACAACGTTGTCATCAGAGCTGCAGAACGAAATATTGCATTTTATTTGAAGGAAAAAGAACTAATGTAAGAATATGGAAATAAAAGCAGGGTGCAAGGGTTTGAATGCATTCAGTTACAAAGAGAAACAAGTTAAGCAGCTAAAAAATACTTACTTTCCATCCAAAGCATCAGGAGCAAGAACACCAAATCGGAGAAGAAATTCATCAAATGTACGTCTTGTGTGGGGTATCCAGCACAGCTAATTCTGATAGCTTCCAGAACACCCTATACCATATAATGAGATTTCACCACATGTTTTACAATAGAGAGAGACAAAAATTTAAAAGTCAAAGTCTGCTGGCTAGATCAAATTGACACTTAACAAATGTTGAGATCCAAAATACTTACACCACATCGCAGTTGCTGGATTACGTTGATATTCTCAAAAATGGCAGGCTTCAGAACGTTATTCGGCTTCACACATCTTATGTAGTGAGGTTCTGTCGAATTTAAGGTTTCCATTAAAGATTGTAGTTGTAGCTGCAAGCATAAAGTATAGTTCTTACTCATCATGGAATCCCAATAGTTGTTAACATATGAATATTACTAGCATGCCACCCCAAAAAGAGTAAAATATGTAAAAATATTATAATAAATAAATGACAATATTTTAAGGAATCAACATTAACTACTAAATTGAAAGATCCAGTAAGTTGACCACCCACGGCCTTTCCTATTCAGCACATTAATCATCAACCAGAAGCACAATACTACAGAAATCAGTCTAATCACAACAGAATTAGCTGGAAGAATAATGATAACTTCAGTTTGGCTTGGAGTTTGTCACTCTGCACTTCTATCATATAAGATAATGGACAATATCACCGATTATGAAGCTACACCCAAAGATCTCTGAGAGTTGTTTCCTGAATCCGAAAGAGTCAAATGAGAGCAAAACCGCATAAGAATGACACGTTGAAGGGCCGAAGAAAATATATAACAAGGAAATATTTCCTTTTACCACAGTTGCCAAATGGCACAGTCTCATCTCACCGCAAACGAATTTCTTTTAGACAAACTATGATTATACTCCAAACTTGCAATTCCAGTTCCACCTTAACTCTTGTATCAAATTTATCACATTCGGGATATTTATTAAAAATAAACACTTCATACCGCATTTTAGAAAACTTTAAAAATCAAAGTATTTACCAGATGAGGCTAACCTAAAGTAATAGAAAGACCTAAAGTAATAGAAAGACCTCACTCATTGCCACGCATAAAATGGTTAACTTAACTCTGCACGAGTTCAGCTGAAATAGAACCTATGAGAGGTCAGGTAAATCAGATGGATGAACACCACCGTATTGTTAGCTAATTTCACTGCTTTAATAACAAGTCGAGCATACACACACACACACACACTTTAAATAACAAGATTGAGCATATATATAAACATACACGAGCACGTTAATGTTGATCAGAAATCATCCAAACTGAAGTTGGAAAAATTCTAATAAGTAAGGTCGACGCAATTAGGTATTTCTCTCAGCTGGGAACACGTTTAGGAATCCAATCATGCACAAGGGCCCATAATTATTGACAGCGCAGATGAAACTATTAAATAAGGTTTGAAGTACAGAGATTGCAGAGCACCTTAAAGCGTGACCCTATGGAAGAAAATTTGGAGGATTTAGATGATTCTTCAGGAAGAGGAGGAAATAAACCAGCTACAAAGGAGCACTTTGAAGCTGTTAATAAATCTTGATGTTCTGCGATAACATAATCTTTGTTCTTATCCAGGAACAGATCTGCCATATAAGTTACCTGCAACCATAGAACATGATTTTAACATATTTCTACAAAGGTTTGTAGTCCCCTCTTTTGATAAAGGAGTTATTTAAAATGAGAAATACATCATTACCTCCCCCGCATAGTGAGATATTGTAAAATTGGTACGTGAAAGCTTAGGTTTGATAAAGCGCTTATTTTTCGCAAAGGTCTGATACAACTTCTGAGCAAAAGTCTCATGGGTAGATTTAGGAAACATACTGCCACAAACAAAATTATTAACAATGAAACGTGTGGCCAAAAGCAGAAGACAAATAACAAGAGGAGGTGCACGTTCTAGTTATTATTTCATATTTTAATCAATTAGAGGAGAAAAGCAATTCATACGCAGGGATCATGAAAACCATGTCAAGGTGAAGCTAGAATATGAATTAAGATGATAATCTACATAAAGATAAATTGGAAAGAATACCAAGCTTCATCCAGTAGAGCAATTATTCCTCCTGGTTTCTGCAAAAATAAACAAATAAATATACATCATACTATGACAGAACAAAATGAAACAGAATTTAATCAACTCTCACGCAAAGTTTGCCCAAGTATACTTGTTTAGAATAATTAAATACAGAAAAAAGTACAGTCAATAAGAAGTAATGTTTCATGGCCTCAGACCTTCTCAATTAGATCAAGAACATCTTGGTTATCGACAAACTCTATGTAGCTCCAGTTTATCTGTTCTTTTTCATAGTCTTCTTGTTCCATCTTAAAAACATGCTGAAAACGATGAACATAACACCTCCAATTAGCGAACAAGTCATTACAAGAAAAGCACTGCGCAAGACTTCATAAGAAAAGAAATGACCTGGTTAAAATGTTGCTGGAGTTTTTCATTGGTGAAATTGATACAGAACTGCTCAAAACTGTTATACATGTAAAGAAGGTCAGAACATAATCAATATCTTCATTGTCGGCTGCAAATTAGATTTCTAGGCAAGAGCTTGCCTGTTGTGCTTAAAACTTTCAAACCCGTATATGTCAAGGACTCCAATTATTGCTTTAGAGTTCGGATCCTGCCCAATGGATATATTTATTTTCTCCACAATCCTGGGAACAATGCAATAGGGTGCAAAATGAAATGGCAAAAATTCATAGTCTGAATAACATAATAATGGATTTATACAATTAAAGATCACAGAAACACTTAATACTCTTACCAGTCAAACAGCCGAGAATATACAGTCTTCGCTAAAGCATCCCTGCTACCCAGTGCAGCTTCTGGATCAAGAGTCCTTGTAATAACTTCCTCAGGTGTCACCATCACACGTTTAATCAGTGCATCTTCCAAGCTCTTTGGATCACACCTATCAAATTAAATTTGTTACGACTGCCTGTATATCTAGTTTGGAACATCCATTTAAAATGTTAATTTGAAAAAAAGGTACAAATCCTACCTGAGCAATTCAGCAGTCATATTCAAATGAAACCTTGACTTCTCATCCTTCAACACAGAAGAATCAATCTCCTTGCCCTTAGCGAATTCAATATTACCAAGATGAAGAATTGCAGCAACAACTCTAAATATTGCATCCTGAAAAATCCGTGTTAATGTCAAAAATATTCATATAAAATGATATTGTCGAAATCTAACTGATAAGGACATCACTATGCGGCTATCTGAGAGAGGGTAACCTGCTCTGCCTCGCTGATTCCGACTATATCCATAGCCCTTCTGGTTGCAAGGTATTCCTCAGAATCACTTATTCCATCGAGTTTATAACACTTCGACTGGTTGAGATAATGAAAAGATTCTGGGTTTCCAAGCTTATACTTCTCTCTTTCCTGCAGACAGATGGAAAATCTCATATAATTTCAAATGTGAAAGCACCTTCAGACAAAGGTCTAATGCAAAAGCGTTAAAAGAACCTCAGGAGGTGCTGCACACAGAAGATAAAAGCAATGATAGTTTCTTTCAGGATCTGATATTTGACAAACACGAGATCTCTCCAGCAAGTAAGTTCTAATAGCTGCTCCAGAGATCCTCCCACTTTTATCAAATTGGATTTCAACAAATTTACCAAAACGACTGCACAATGCAACACCATCAAATTTACCAGGTTCATGCAAATATGTAGCCAACTTCTCAAATATAAACAAAAAACTTGAAGCCTTCACAAGAACAAAAGTACACTAGTTGCACAAATATTGATCATACAAAAGATGAACCTACTAATAGTTCCAAGCAAAGAAGTTTCACACAGTGACTCACCTAGAGTTGTTATTCCTGACAGTTTTGGCATTTCCAAATGCTTCAAGAACAGGATTTGACTGTCAAACATTACCAAAAAAAAACCAATTGGGGCAACAAGTTTGTCATTGTTAGATCTTGGTTGAGATTATTAGTTTTGCAGAAAAAGGTAATATGCAAGCCTCATTGAAGTTAACTCCAAGCTTACTTCTAAAACTTGCTGTTCAACAGTCCGTCCTTCTACTCCAGACCGGCCACCCAAATGTGCAAGATAGCGCATCAGCATTTTTGTTGTTTCAGTTTTACCAGCACCACTTTCTCCACTAACCAAAATGGAGTTGCTCTTTCCATCATTGATCATTGCCCTGATTGCAAAAACTAATAAGTAAACAGGTGACAATATCCCTCACCTCAATCCCCCGGCACCCGGCACCATCCCCAAAATAAACACCACAAGGTAATAACAATCAAATCATTTGGCATGTTCCAGAATATCACCTGTAAGCAACATCAGCAATCGCAAAAACATGAGGACTGAGCTCTCCAAGAGCAGCCCCTTTATATTGTTCCATCATGTGGGTATCATATAGATGAGGTAATCTTTGAAAAGGGTTTATTGCAATCAGAATATTTCCAGTATATGTCTGCGAAAGATGTATTAACAATTAGGATTTCAATTATTTTTATGGAAGAGAGGCCATCAATTGAAATGATGAGAAAACTTCTTAATATAATAAATAGCTTGTGTAGGAAGGACATCAGACAGCTTACATAAATTTCATTAAGTTCATATCTAGTAGCCAGGTTTTGCAGAACTCCAGGTTCATGCAAATATGAAAGCTTAGTCATGTCATCTACACCTCCTGGTGGTGCTTCAGTATCCTTTGGAAAGACTTTTGAGATATTTGTGACGACCTGCAATTTGGAGGGCTTAAGGTTTTATAGCTATCAAATGAATGAAAAAAAAAAAAAATAGACCCACAGTTTCTTAGCCAGAACTTCAGGATGTAAGACAGAATCAAGAGAATAACACTAGACCAATATTTTTAGTCAATGTGATAAATGCAGGTAATGCTTGCAACGACAGATATAAAATACCAGCAAAGAATTAAGAACATAAGAAACACAAAATTACTAATATAAGATAACAAATACACATAAAAGTAGCTCGATTAAAGCAAGTGAAAGGCGAAAGAGCAGTTCCTTTCTGAAGAATACAAGAAAGAAAAGTGGATAATTTTATGAACATAATATGTTTCCAAAACCAACGAGTTTGTCAATAGTGTGAAATATGCAAAGAGTGTGAAGTGCAAGAATAACAGCAAGCTCCAAAGAGATCTCTGTCTGACCAAACCACTTCATGATGGCATGAGCATGATTGTTGTTGCATAAGAGCACAGTAACTCATTCCATGAACCATGAAATAGAATAACATTCACTGACATTAATTATTCCAGAAGCATATGCTGCCCAGAATTTTCTAGATTTTCCACAGTATATAGTGAACCATTAGTTTGTATACCTAAGCTGGTTCAGTTAGTGATGAAAATTTCTAAACAAAACAAATTACTTTTGCATTCATTATTCTCCAGCTCATTTTTTTTCCATTTCTTGTAACCAGGAGATTCAACAGAACAATACCTGCAAAGTTCAGACAGCAGAAAACTTACAACAAAAAGTATGATGATCCTATTGACCAGTAAAGCCAAGAACCAACCCCAAGAGTACAGTGGCCTAATTGAGCCACCAGTAAGTATCGGTTTCCCATAAATCAATTTCAAACATTAATAAGTGGAGATTAATATGAACTTAAAAGGCATAAACATGTTGTTAGCTTAAATAATCTTACTCAGAAATCAAGTCATTCTCATCTCAGAAAAAATAGAACTGTTTCGGTATTAAAATATCCGCCTCCATATAATTATGTGCATGAAAAATTCTGAATCTGATTTGAGTATATCTATAAGTGCAGCACAATCAAGATATCCACTCAAGAGTGAAGCAAGGCAGATTAATTGTTCGAAAAATCAGAATATTGGAAATGTGCAAAAATAATATGTGATATGTAAACAATACATGCATGTGGGTGAAGAAAACAAATTAAGCTGGTGCTTTCTCAGCATTCACCTTTTTCCCATTTGTAGTTTGAACATGAACATCTTGGCCATTTATCCGGTTGACTTCTCCATCAACCCATGCCAAGATTGGATCCTCAACCCATACATGTGAACCAACTATAATGTTAACTGATGATGCCTACAACAAGCAAATAAAGTGAAAAATCATTAGGTATGGGACAGAAAATTTATTACTCTTGTCATTGGACTCAATTCACAATCACAAGTATCTCTTGTGGACGCACCTAATGTGTCCACATTCAGGATATAAACAAATATATTTACCCATACATATAAATATATGTCTAAGGAATAACACAGCAGCTCCCACACATGGTCTTTGTACCTCCCCAAACATACAAGTACACAACCAGAACAATGAAAAGCAAAAAGAAAAAAGCCCAAACTTGAAAATGGAGTGTTCTGTGGGGAGAACTGAACAACGTACAACAAGAAACAATTTATTCATAAGCATCATGATAATCTCAAACATGTGCATCAAAGCCTATTGACTTGAACTGAGGCAAATGGAATATCAATGGAAAAAAACACTTCTATGCAGTTAAGGATTTACTAAATCAGAAGCAACACTTTTCTAAACTCAGCTTCTTGGATCCTGATTTTAGACTAACGAGAAACTAGTGATGTAACATCTTAGCAGATACAAATTTAGATTCTAAAAGATTTGGTCATGCTTTAAGTGAAGTTCCTAATCAACTTGATACCAGGGGTACAATTGTTCAAACTTTTTTAGCCCAAGTCGTTAGCTATATGCATTTAAGTGGGCACATGAAATAGATCATTCTGCAATATGCATATAATAACTTAGACAATATATTGATGATAAGAATATATAATATGTTGGGCTATATCAAATACAGGAACTTATCCTTTTGAAATGATGTAAAAGGAAAGTTAAAGAGTAAATACTCGGGGTAAAAGGAAACACTGTCCTTGTCCCCAAAAAAAAAAAAAAAAAAAAAAAAAAACACTGTCTGAGAGGTAACAAGATTATACCCGTAAAATGGAATCAGGAACACAACCATCACACACTTTTTAACTTAATACACTGGAGTTATTTTTAGATGTAATCAGCAGCCCATGGAAAGCCGTTAAAATGCTCTTTTCCCAATGAGAGATTACGCTATTCTTAGCTATGACTCAATTTAAGAACACCTCAAATACTAGTAAAATGTGAAAAAACATTGAACTTAAGAGTTGCCATGTTTCCTTTGATTTCCATAATATACATTTTCAATTGAAAATACACCAAGACACAAGCTTTAGCATGAAGAACCAAATTGCTACTGCCTGAGGATGTTGAATTTTGGCTAATTATGAGAAGAATGACTGGTTAACAAGGTTCAATAAATATTAGGCAGCACAAGAGCATTGAAAAGACTTGCAAACTCCTCGTTAACATCATTATAAGCAGATGCTCTTAATCAACCATGTGACAAAGCTGCCTAATAGGTTAAACAAATTTATTAAACTTAACAAATTTACAAGAAAGGGGGGAAACTTAAATTAAGATTGACATTATGCTTTCAAAGTAAAGAAAAGAAAAAAAAATGTACAATCATATAATGATTTCATTGCCTCTGATATTGCAGGCAATTCCAACTTTAATCTGAACAGATGCCACAAAGAGTAGCGTACAAGTACTGATATTAAAGCAAAAAATCAATTCAAAAGTAGAATGCAGCTCAGGGTCAAACAGAGGCCACAGAAGGAGGAGATAGTAATTCTTTCTGATATCTATTTTAGTTGACAGGGACATAGATAGCAGTTCTCTTTTCCTTCCGCGAAGCATGTGCTGAAATCTCCTATTATTGTTATCACCTTTTTATGCAATATCTTATTCCATGAGACCAGGGTCAATTCCAGAATCTGCAGAACTGCTGTATGAGCCTCATGATTATTACTGTCTCAGGAGGAATAGTAACCTTGCACACTTTTTAAATTCTCACTGACCGTGAAGATATTAAGAGGTTTGATCTAGTTTTTACCAGGGTCAATTCCAGAATCTGCAGAACTGCTGTATGAGCCTCATGTTTATTACTGTCTCAGGAAGAATAGTAACCTTGAACAATTTTTAAATTCTCACTGACAGTGAAGATATTAAGAGGTTTGATCTAGTTTTTCAGACATTTCTATTATCATAAGGGCACGGTTGGTGTTGAGTTTTAAGCACAACGGTAATGGATAACAGTCTTTTTTTCAGAAAAGATTCAAATAACAGAAAGCACCAGAAAGAAAGTTATGTTTCAAATTAACCAGAATGCTGAAAGATCCTTTGTATTGTTTTCTTTTTTTTCCCTTTAACCCTGTTCAATTTTTTAGAGAATAATCAATTGCACAAGCAGAAAGTCTTTTTCCTTTTATAACTGATTTGGTTGAATTAATTCTTTGAACTCAATAACCCTGTTCAATTTCTTTAATTGGAGAGAATAATCAAACGCTTGCACAAGGGTCATAATAGAAAGAATCACTTATAAATGCTTCTAAGCTCGTGCTCAATGTTCATTAAACGGTCCACTATTTAGTAAACTTTAGAGGCATTGGTTTTTTTGGTTCTATGGTTCATAAAAATTTGTAATTTAAGATTTATTTTGAATCTTGGAAAGCAAAGCAAACTGGTTGTTCATTATCCTATACAAACTGATTCTTCCTAATGATTTTTTAATGATTTTTCTTCTTTTCACATTTTATATGTACAAAGAAGAAACTCCATGTAAAACCTTGACTAGCATATCAATAGCAATTTAATCTTAAAGCCCTTCAGGTCCCACACTCCAGCAGAACCCTACTTTTATCCATCATCAACTTTGGAACCTTTCCACAACTTTTCTCCTATATATGTTTGCAATATGTCACCAACGGATTAGAGTGTGGCAGCTGTTTAATTTAATTTGGGAGCATGTCTGTAATTTTGAGGGGCCAATGGAAATTAATGAAGTGTACAATGTATTTGAACCTTGGTTACTAAAATTCCTAATGAAGGCTCATGTAAATATATAATTAGATAGTTACTCTAAACCCGAAGATTTCCAGAAATATCTCCAACTTTTAAACTTTACGGAAAAGCAAAAACATAAAGGAAAAAGAAAAAATCTACTCACAAAGACGTGCTTTCTTTTGACCAAAAAGACTTCTAGCTTATTACTGTTGCAATCATTGTTATTGTCTTATTGACTTCCAATTATAAGAACAAATTTGAATGGGAGACGTATTTCAGAAATTTCCTTGAGGGTTGAGGCTTAAGGCTTAGAATCAGTTCCGGAAGTGAATTTCCCATCTTTTACAGAATCAGACTATAGAGAGAAGAACAACACTTGGCTCAACACTCATATATCTTCTTTATTCATTCCCCCGTGTATATATACAAAGCTTCAGACAATCAGTTGCTAACCCAACTTCTGTAACGAACATCTAGCTAACAAGAACTAATTTCTAACTCGTAAGTTGTGTTACACTAATAAAGTTGTTATTCCACTAGTAAATGCATATCTCTCTTTACACGATTCTTCATACTCTTTTAATTTGGCATGTGTTAGAGTTTGTGTTTGTCCCAATTTGATGGGTTGTTATTGCGTATAAATGTGGGTTGGACACCCTCTCCCCTTGAGCTAGCTTTTGGAGATGAGTTCTACCCAAACCCATTTATCATGGTATCAAAGTAGGCCCCATGCTAGGCCCGGTGGGCCATCGATATGATGGATCCATCATGGAGGATCCTGTGATGTTGATTTTCATTGAAGGACTCACAAGTGCGGAGGCGTGTTGAAATATGTCACTTATGAGTTGTCCCACATTGATTAATTAGGGAAGAGAACCCACCTTATAAACCAAGTGAACTAGCTACTCCTCATATCACCAATTGGTTTTAGGATGGAGCCTCACTCGGTACGTTTGGGCTAGCCCTCACATATTGGGTACGCTTCATGGTGTGGGCCGTACCAAGTCTCCCCAAATTTAACAATATGCAACAATACCTCTCCTCTCAAAATAGTCCTTGTCCTCGAGGACTAAAAAGAGGAAACTTTTGTTTTCCCTAGATCATACCAGTCTCGCATGAACTATATTCTAAAAGAGTTAGGCCATCTAATAAGTAACTTGAACTGAGTATGGGGAATTGTACCTTAAACTTTGTTTTTTTATGGGAGAGCACCCTTTGTGCTCATTATAAATAAATTTTGCCTTATCAAAAAAAAAAAAAAAAAGAACTTGAGTAGTTGGTTTGTTGTTTGTCATAAAAATGGTCCACGTGACTTTCTTTGCAATTAATGTTCCCACTCCGCAAGCCCAACGTCAATCCTTATGGAGGTGGTTCGGGTGGTGGAAGTGGCATTTTTGGACACTCTCCCCAATTGCGAATCAGCATCACAAATCTTGCATATCCTTGGATGAAGACTGCTTCAACTAAACTAAAATTGATAACAATGAATCCTAGCTCTTGTTTCCTAAATATATCCACCCACGGCATCTCGAATGTCGTGGGCACATCCCTATGATTAGTAGTAACCACAGTGATATTTGATCGTTCTTGCGTAAAATCTTGAGGATGACAATGCAGGACCCTTCGCCAGCCAAGAATCGCACAATTCTCAGCTTTATTCTTTATTAACCTTTTTCAGGCATTTCTACAAACACTTTGTTTAATTTCAGTTACATTTTCTTCAATAAACAACTCAATTTCATTCTCCATTGATCTTTTCTCCGACACTTCAACGAACACCTTCGATTCTTGAATCACATTCATATCCTTTTCACTGCATTCAGGCAAATCCTCATTACTAGAGGACTCAGTAAACTTCCACACATTCATAAAATCAACTATCAAACACTTGGAGGGCAACTCAACTATTGAATTGCAGCACATTGAACCAAGCATCTGTCAAAGTTCTTCAAAAGATCGATCAATCCTTTTCGAGATCTCTTGAAATATTCCTTCAGCCCATTAACATCTTTACACAAGATATCAATTTCTTCTGCAATTCTTGGACCGAGCCGTCGAGGACCGACGATTCTGATACCAACTAATAAGAATGAATTTCAGAAAATTCCTTGAGGTCCGTGAAGTAAATTTCCCTCCTTTGCAGGATCAGACTTTAGAGAGAAGAACAACACTTGGCTCAACACTCATATATCTTCTTTATTCATTCCCCCATGGATACACACAAAGCTTCAGACAACCAGTTGCTAACCCAACTTCTATAACTAACCGTTAGCTAACAAGAACTAATTTCTAACTTGTAAGTTGTGTTAGACTAATAAAGTTGCTATTCCATTTGTAAAGGTGCATTTCTCTTTACATGCATCTTCATACCCTTTTAATTTGGTACCCCACACCCAAAGTCTCTATGTTGTTCCTGGTTGCGTCAGTTAACTACTTGGGTAGTACCCAGTAGGTTTATGAGCTATGAGATGTTGCATATCTATATCATAATGTTATAAAGTGAAATGGTGACATCACCATGTGTAACCTAACAGTCTAGAACCCTGTAATTATGTCTCTAAGATAATAATATAAAATAAATTGCCAACAATTCCATGTGTAATCCAAATACCCACATCTCCAATAGATAGTACCCAGTGGGTAGCATGAAAATTCCCACGAGAGAGTTTTCATTACTTCAAACAAAATGTTCAACTATAACAATTTGCAAATGGGTAAACCTTTACAGGGGTTTGGAAATGGTTGGACCTAAATTTATAGTTTATAAGAATTATGTAAGGTAGGTTATTCCTAGGCATATCTTGTGCCAAGTTTAATTTCGGAATGAACTTGGAGTAACCATTCTATTTTCATACCTCATTCTGTCTATCAACGCAACTAAGAGTGACGTATGCTTAATACATTTTTACTCCCATTTTCTGATTCAATGCATGATCTCCAATTAAGATAGTTATTAATTCAGTGTAATGTTATGCGTAGTTTCCTTTCCAAAAAACAATTAAATGTGACAAATATCTAGAATGGAAATTAAAAATCCATCTTTTATTAAAAATCAATTATAAAATTAGCACGTTTATACAAATATATAAGATGAATAAGCCTGTTTAGTGTCAATGAAGCTTTGCTCAAGTGGTAAAGGCTCCAAAGTTCTACACAACTAAGATGTCTTGCATTTGGGTCGGGATACTAGTCTATCTTTGGATTGGGTTTGGTCCGTTTGGATTGAAAGATTTGAAAGCTACACATTTTAAATGTATAATAATGAAACCCATGCATTTGTTTGGAATTTTTTTCAAATTTTATGGATTCCAATCCTTTAGTAACCATTTTTAGTTATTTATTGAATCAGTATGATACATTTCAAATCACTCATAATTGGAGCCGTTTAAAATCCTTCTCTCACATCCAAAATTTTCAAACCAAACACAAGCTAAAAACCAAAATGTTAGATGACTTGATTAGTCCTCAATTTAGCAATTTTTCATATCAGATGTACTTGATTAATCGTAAATATGTTTGATGTACTAAATGCTGGCTCGTATCACTCCCATCAAGAACCAAAGAAACCAAGAAAAAATAAAGGGTTTAGCTAATCAAAGAGTACTTCAATTGACTAATGCAACTCTTACTATCAAGGAAACATGTAAAGAATTTTCAGTTGAAGTTAAAGACAACTACTTATAAAATGTTGAATGAATAATAAATATCAATGGCATTTTAATACAACGCCGCTAAACGAACAACAAGTTAACATGGGACAAACAAGTTTGGCTAAAAAAAATTAAAAACCATCGAATTGCCGCAAAATTATGAAACAACACAGATTTTAAGGGTGGCATGAACGTGCATAATCCAAACACGGGAACAATCGCCAATACCCTAACCAACAACCAAAACATTTTGCCATTTCCTAATTACGGAATACTCGGTTTTTATTTCACACATCAAAACTCCAAATAAAAGTTGATCAATATTTCTTTCTGCAACTAAATTCACCTCATTACACTAAAACTTCTCTTTTTACTTTTTTTCTCACTGCATTTTCGGAACTAGCATTCAGCATTGTTTTCAAACACATGAACAAACAACAGTAACCCGCTGTTTGCAAGAAACTGAAATCTTCCTGGGTCAAAGAAGAAGGAAAAAGAATAACATGGATTCTTAATTGAATAAAATTGACTCCACCACCACCACCCAACGCGCACAAAAAAAAAAAAAAAAAAAAAAAAAAAAAAAAAGCTCTTATTAGTCAAAACAAAATCAAAACTAGTCTACAGCAAAGCACATCAAAACGGCAAGAGCTTGGGTCGTTTGAGGCAGCAAAACGTACCATAAGTGGGCTTTGACTCACTGAGTCAGATCGGCACCAGCTACCAAAACTCGCCGGCGCAGGGGAAAACGAGAACTACAAAACAAACCCAACCCACTTTTCCTCTTCCGATGATAAATTTTTCAACCACTTCTTCTGCCCCGACTTTTTGCTTCCCCCTCCACCAAATCAAATAAAATAATAGGAATAATAATAAGAAAATATTTCAATATGTATAAAAGGAAAGTGATGTTAGAATTTGTTTCTGCAGTTGTGTATCTGTTTCTCTCACTAGAAGTAGAAATTGCTGGCTGGATAGTCTGGCGGTGTCCTGCGAGGAATTTGTATGTTTTTGCTCTCTTTTTTTTCTTTTTCCTGATTATATTTATAATTTCTGTGTCGTTCGGACAGCTCGGGAGGGCCGTGGACTCCCACGCACAAAATAAATTAAAAAAAAAAAAAAAACAAGGTTAAAGGGCAATTAACACTAAAACCGACATTAGGGAGGCTGTCTTTGGAGCCTAATTAGTAATTAACCAGGGGCAGATTATGTTTTTTCTTAAAGTTCGGAAGTGAATTTACGAAAATGGCCCCAGGACCGAACAAATGAGAGATTTTGAATAGTAGTTTTATATTTGATTTTTACATCGGAGCCAATAAAATGGGGAATCGAATAGTAGTTGGTGGTTAAGACCTTCAAACACAAATTAAAAGTAGAGGTATGGTGTTCGAATCCCATCAGCCTCTGCCATCCCAAATTTGTACTAAAAGAAATGGGGAATGATAAAAGACATAAGTGGGTGGTCATATTTTTAAATCACATATATGTTAATGGTTTCAAAATTATGAATAAATAATAATAAATGTATTGATGGAGAAATCTACTTTCTTGATACGATTCATGAAATTTAAATTATAATTTTAAGATGTTTGAATTAGACATTTCCATGTTCCACTTATTTGCAAGAAGAAAGTAGAACATCATTCTCTTAAAAGGGAGTGACAAAATTAATTATCATATTCATATAGATGGCTCTTAGAGTCAATAAAATAAGTTATTAATCAATAGAGTAAGAGAATACAATCCATAGTTTTTTCCAAATTTTCGCTTCATGTCATTAAATTACTCGTATTATTTGATGTTTTTGGAGAAGAAAAATAGTAGTAAGTTTCGTTCACTTCAAAAAATGGTAAAATCCGAAGGCAATTGAATGTTTATTATTCTTTCTCTCTACTTTTATGTAATGATGAAAAGAATTGTCAAATTATTTCTTTGCTAAGTTCTTATTAGTCATATGGACCTTCATGTTTCAAGGCGCGTAAACATTTCTAGTTTTTCAAGTAAAATCTACTTAGGTGGCAAAAAGATTAAGACTCGCGACTCTATAGTTATAATGTATTTAGTTTAAGTGTTTTTTTTTAAAGTGGAAAAGGGGAAATGTGATGTCTTGGAAGGGGGAATGAGATTCGAGTCTAGGTCTGCTTGCCTAGTAACACTCCTTTTGACCACGAGAGCTATGTCTGAATCCCAATTTAAGTGTTATTAATGTGATCAAAATTCTAGCACGACCAAAAAACTTTGAATTCAATATTTTGATTCACAAACCACACTTGGATTGACTTGGAAAGTTTTGGGTATTGCCTAAGTACGCGGATAATATCACTCGATAACTTAATCAGAGCTTTTTTTTTACAAAAGGAGAAAATACTATTAATCAACAAAAAATGACAAATTTACAATACATAGAGGTGGTGAATCCCACACAAATGGATTATCGAAACAAAATGATTCATTTGCTAGAATGTGAGCAACCTCGTTTCAGCTACGTTGAACAAAGACCACTGAAACATCAAGAACCCTATGTAATAAAACCCTACACTCTTGAATGATATTATCATACTCTGAATATCCCATAGATGGAGAAGCCAAGCTATCGACCACGCATTTAGCATATGTCTCGATAATAACCTTATGATAGCCTAGATTATATAACCAAATAATGCTTGTCGGACTCCAATTGCCTCAGCCTCCCGAACCTGGAACAAACCTTGAAATTTGACAGTTCTAGCCACAATAAATTCCCCCAGATCATTTCTTAACACCATACTCATCCATGTCATGTTAAATTCCGCTGATAACGCAGTATCAATGTTGCATTTCACAAATGGAAATGGAGGTTTAGACCATCTGCTACCTGAATCGTTCTGATTAGTATCATTAGTCTAAATATCATCTTTGAGATTTACTGCACACCGTTCATTTAAAGTACACAGTGCAGACCAGGTAGTAATTTGTGGTTGGCATAACTTGTTGTTCCACAGTTTATTGTTACGTTGCCGCCAAATACTCTACGCAACCATAAGATACCTTACCTTCTGCATCAAATCTGAGTGTTGTATGCAATTCAAAACAAATTCAAAATAAGAATCTGCATTATGAGTCCAACCTTCCACAATATCAGACAAACCAATTTGATACCAACATAGTTTACAGTAAGGACATGAGACAAATACGTGCCAACAATTTTCAATCCCCCCATCACATAAAACAAAATTAGCATCGTCAATCATCCGTTCTGTCTCAAATTATTTCTACTTGGAATACACTCCTTCGAGGCCCTCCAAACAAAATGGTTTACCTTTGGGGGAATCTTGATCTTCCATAACTGGTTGCTCCCAAAAAAGTCCTCTCTTCGCCCGATCACCTTCCCAGATGAAGTCCACCACGAAACCTCGCACAAGGGGGCCGGAGGGGCTCCGTGCACCTCTCCGATGCTTAAGTCAGTGCCTTGGAAAGGAAATAAAGGCTAGAGAGAGAAAAGGCAATGTAACAGTAAAAAATGAGATTAGGTTAGAATGAACCTGGGCTTGGGCCTTTTATACCTTAGCTAGGATTAGGGTTTCCGTAAAATCCGGGATTCCGTTACGATTTGGTGTCAGAGTCATCATTAGATTAGGATCGGATCTCTTAAAAACCCTAATTTTACGCCCGTAAGACCATAGCTCCGACCTGTTTCAAAACACCTCGGCCCAATGTATTGGTGTAAAGCCCCTTTAAATCTCCAAGGCATCCTCAGTGCCTCATACATCTTTTGGGCCGAGCTGAACTGTACCCTCGAAGTCCTTATAGAATACAACGGGTCAACAACAGATCGCCTTAGCCGTGCAGGGCTTGATAGGTCGGTTTAATACAACGGACCTTACACAGGTCGGCCCAATAAACATCCCTACAGAACCACTCGTACTCGGGCCTTAACAGGTCGGTTTAATATGATAGGCCTCCCACCTATGTATAGCTCAGTAGGTCGACCCAATACTCATAAGCCTTAGAAGGTCAGGTCCCATGTCAAACTTCCTCGGATCGCCCAAGATTTAATGCTTAACAGGTCAGCCCAATGCTATGGGCCTTGCCAGGTCGGCCCAATGCCATAAGCCTGGTCAGGTCGGCCCAGACAATCTTTTGCCCTTATCAATTTCTCCCCCCAACTATGGATTGATCTGCACCTCAACCATAGTTGCTGATAGGCCGAGCTAACCTAGTATTTAGGGTTTGTGCTTTTCACATTCCCGTCGACTCTTGGCTTTTGAAATTCATGCCGCCATTTGGCCTCTCGAGTACCTGACACGCGGATGTGATTGATGAGACGTCTTTTCGGCTCCCTAACGCCTCGTAGACCGTCAAACGTCTCCTCGAAAATCGAGGCACCTCTTTGTCTTCTCTTTCCTCTTATAAAAGCCCAACTTCTTCTTCTTTCACCACTTTTACACTTCCTAAATTCCAAAGCATCTTCCTTAAGCCAGCAACTCCTTCTCCGGCGGAATCCCTCCAGCTTCGGCGAGTTTCAACGATTTAGGCTCCAGCCCACTTTTCCCTCTATTTCCATCCAGTAAGTAATCCCCCTTCTCTTCAATTTTTTCTTTTTCTTCAATATGGCATCCTCTTCTTCTCACTCGACGCCATCGAACCCGGTCGTCGCCGATTTAGAGCAGTAGGCGATAACGATGGGTTCCATCCCACCACCACTATCCCTCACCAGAGTCCGTCCATCGGATCCTGATGCCACCGAATCTAGTTTTGATTCGGGTCAGGATTCCGATACAATAGAGATCCGAGCTCCGTGCTCGGGTCCCTTGCCTGTATATCCTCACGATTTTAGGGAGACCACCCTATCAGCCTCCAATCTTCAAACCATTAAAAGAATAGCCCAAATTCCTTCTACTTTCGGACTCTCTCTGCTGCTAGCGGCTCTGACCGACCTAACCGACCTCCCCCCAATGCCCTAGCCTTCTTTGCAGGTCAGATAGAGGGCGGCCTCAGATTTCCCATCCATCCGTTCATGGCTGGGGTGTCCGAGTTCTCCCTGGTACCCCTTAACCAACTCGCTCCGAACTCCTTCCGTATCCTGGTCGGATTCATCATTCTGACTAAGTATTTAGAAATAGAGCCCACTCGAACTATTTTTGCCATGTTCCAAATAAAGAGTTCGACCACTAAGGGTCTTTTCTACATCACCTCCCGAGGTGATGCTCGGTTTTTAAGCAAGTATCCTTCCTCCAACAAATTCTGGAAGGATAAATATTTCTTCATTTCTTCCCCCCGAGCTTGGGGGTTTCCTATTGCTTGGACCTGGACCCTTCCCCTCCAACGCAAACACAACCCCGAGATCGGTCTCCCGATCTTCAAGCTCAAATAAATAAACTTACCTTGGTCAAGTATGACCTTTCTCGCCTCATAACCCCCTCACTCATGTACTACTTCGAGCTGAGCCCCATCGTGGCCCCCTTGCCTTGTGACATTGGTAATTGTCATTTTTGTAGTTGATTTGTTTCTCTTTACTCATTAGCTAATCTTTCCTCTTTGTGCAGATATGTTCATGGCACAGATGGTTGTCGAGCTGGATGACGAGGAGAAACCAATTGCTCCTGGCTCACTCCCTCCTTCATCCAGCGCTGCCGCCCCGAGCCCTGGAGGTCAGCCTCCTCTACTTCGGCGACCTGACACAGTTGCCATAGTGATGGCCGATCTCACAAGCCCAGGGGCTCAACCTTCTATCCGACCTCCTCCTCCTAAGAGGTCGGGTGTCGATCAACCCGACACGGAGGCGCCAGAAGGCGAAGACCACCACACCTACTACTGCTGCTCTTTCTCTCTCACGCACTCCCATTCATACACCCAACCAAACCTTTTTCACAGGCAATTCCATCCTGAAGAACAACGATGGAACTTTTGCCATCAAATACGTCCAAGGCAACTGCCCGAACCATGACTGAACTGCCTTGGAGAAGCTTAGTGATGCTGAGCTGGTGAGCTCCTTCTGCTTGAACCACTCGAAAGCTGAGGCACAGCTAGCCGCACTGATCTCCCGAGCTCGGGTCGGTTTTGCTGATCCCTCCAATATTGCCGAGCTCAATAATTCTAAGAAGGAGTGCATTCGGCTGAAAGCTCGGGAGACTAAACTCCTAGAGGAGAAGAGCCGATACAAGGACAGGGAGGAGGTCAATAAGGCTACCGTGGCCTCTCTAGAGGCCAAGATAAAGGCTCTGGAGACTGATAATGCTGATCTCAAGACCGAGCTGAGTGATCTCCAGATCCGATGTACTGTCAATGTCGATCAAGCCCGAGCTGAGGGCATCGAAGCTGGTCGCCAAAGTTTCCTCACCTCCCCCGAAGGCTCTTCAATAGTTCAGGCTATTCGGGAGAGGGTGAAGCAAGCCTTTCTGAGCTCCAGGGAATTTATCAAAGTTCTTTATGTATCTGCCATGGAGTACTACGGCTTTGCTTTTGACCAGACTGAGCTTCATCTTAGGGACCGCGGTATCACTACCGAGCCCTTCGATCGCCGAGGTCCCAGGAAGGTCTTGCCCGATCCCAAGGGCTTCGTGTTCTCTGAAGAGGCGGAGCGTCTTAATCTTGCTCCTGTGGAGGTGTTCATAGAATCCCTATCTGCTCCATTCATCCTCCACCCCGCCTCCAGGAGGTCCTTCTCGAGTTCCGGGAGGTCCTTCTCCCGAATGATGATCCTAATCTCGAGATGTGACCATCTCCAACCACCGAAAATGTTCTTCTACTTTAATTCTTTTTGTAGTTTTTCATTATGCACTTGTAATTATTTTGAATGATCAATGAAGTTTCTTCGCACTTTCATTTTCTCGATCTCTTGTCTATTATTTACTTTCATCATAGTTCGGGATTGTAAAGTACAAATTTCGTATGTATTTAGTTATTATTATTATTATTATTTTTTTACAAAAAAGATTGGCCTATTGTGCTCCCCGTGGCCCCAAGTATTTGGAGACTAGCTCGAGCTGATCTCCAAATACTTGTCAATCTCTTCAAAGGAAGCTGGCTCGAGCCGAGCTCCTCGCATGGCCTCGTGGCCCCAAGTATTTGGAGACTAGCTCGAGCTGAGCTCCAAATACTTGTCAGTTTCATCCAAGGAAGTTCGGCTCGAGCCGAGCTCCTCTCATGGCCTCGTGGCCCCAAGTATTTGGAGACTAGCTCGAGCTGAGCTCCAAATACTTGTCAGTTTCATCAAAGGAAGCTGGCTTGAGCCGAGCTCCTCTCATGGCCTCGTGGCCCCAAGTATTTGGAGACTAGCTTGAGCTGAGCTCCAAATACTTGTCAGTTTCATCAAAGGAAGCTGGCTCGAGGCGAGCTCCTCGCATGGCCTCATGGCCCCAAGTATTTGGAGACTAGCTCGAGCTGAGCTCCAAATACTTGTCAGTTTCATCCAAGGAAGCTGGCTCGAGCCGAGCTCCTCTCATGGCCTCGTGGCCCCAAGTATTTGGAGACTAGCTCGAGCTGAGCTCCAAATACTTGTCGGTTTCATCAAAGGAAGTTGGCTCGAGCCGAGCTCCTCACATGGCCTCGTGGCCCCAAGTACTTTTTATCATTTCCACTCTCCGATCTCATAATGTAGGGCAGCGGATCATTTCATTCAAAACGAGTAAATTGATTACATCAGATATTCCTCTACTCTAGGAATGATATTTCTTCAAATTGCAACTGTTCCAAGCCCTGGGGAGTTTTCAACCCCGAGCTCTTCCGGTTAAACGCACCTCCCGCCAAAGACCTTCACTACCCGGTGGTCCTTCCCACCCGTCGCATCTAGTTTCCCTTTATTCTTGCTAGCATCTGACCTTCTCAAAACCAAGTCACCGACTTGGAAGGCCCTTTTTTTCACTTTCTTGTCATAGGCTGCCTTGATCCTTCATCGTGTCCATTCCATTCACAAAAATGCCATCTCCCTTTTCTCATTTATAGTATCCAACGCCTCTCGTATCAAGATCTCATTAGCATTCTCATCAAAATTCTCAACTCGATGCATTTCCATCCCGATCTCTGCCAGGTATCACAAAGATCCATACCATACACCAAGGCTCGAACAGGGCCTCGCCATTGCCTCCTTTGGATTAGTTCGATAAGCCCACGATCTGGCCGAGCTCTCGGACCCACGCTCCTCCCGCCTTCTCAAGCCGAGCTTTCAATCCTTGGACAAAAATTGCGTTAGTCACTTCCACCGCCCATTGGCTGTGGATGGGCCACCGATGTGAAGTTTTACTTGATCTTCAATTCCTCACACCAAGCTCAGATTTCTGCCCCCGCGAACTGCGTTCCATTATCTGATATCAAGATCCGAGGTGTTCCATACCGACACACTATGTTTTGCCAAATAAATTTCATCATCGCATCCTCATTTATCTTAGCAAGAGGCTCGCCTCCACCCACTTGCTAAAATAGTCGATTGCCACAATCAAGAATTTCCTCCGACTGGAAGGCGGGAGGAAAAGGACCAACAATATCAATTCCCCACTTTGCAAAAGGACATGCCGAACTCATTGTCATGAGCTCCTCCGCCGGCCGATGTACCAAAGGTGCATGGATCGACATTTTTCACATGCTCTCACCAACTTTTCTCGCTTCCCCTTCGTAAGGCCAAAAATACCCCGCTCTAAGGACCTTCTTCATCAAAATCCTTGCTCCCATGTGATTCCCACAACAACCCTCATGCATCTCTCTCAAAGACATACGTATTCCTCTTCTCCACTCAAACACCTCAGCAAAGGCATAGAGAAGCCTCTCTTATATAACGTGTCCCCGACAATGCAAAAATGTGTCGCCCGAATTTTCAGCCGAGCTGCTTCACGCCTACCTGTTGGTAAGACCCTTTTTTAGATAAGCTATGATAGCCGACCTCCAATCCTCTTTCTCAATCTCTCCAACCTCCAACCCAAAGACAGCTTTCTTTTGCCACCAAAAGTGTGATCTGTTTTAGCTTGATTCTCCAAGGCCGAATTGGCCATTTTTGCTAGAAAATCCGCCCGACCATTCTCCTCCTTGGGACCCGACATATCTTGATTTCTTTCACTTTCCCCTCCAAAGCTTGGTATGCTTCAACATACCTCTTCATCCTCTCTTCCCTAACCTCGAACTCTCCCATAACCTTGTTTATGGACAAGCCGAGAGTCCATATAAACCACCATCCTAATGACCCCCTCATCTCAATGGCCATTTGTATTCCTCCGATGAATGCTTCATACTCCGCCTCATTATTAGATAGCTTGAACTCCAACCTCACAAAGAAAGTCATTTTCGATCCCATTGCGGGCCGATCAAGACGATACCAAAGACCACATCCCGAGCTCCCTCTTCAACCATCCACATAAATCACCCAAGTTCCTTCTCTGCTATCATCCCTTGTTGATTCTTGAACAAAGTCTGCCAAAGCCTGAGCTTTAATGGCCGATCTGTTCTCGAATTCAATATCATACTCACTTAGCTCAATAGCCCACTTCACTAACCTCCCCGCTACCTCGGGCTTACTCATCACATTTCTCAATGGAAGATTAGTTCGGACGATTACCTTATGCGAAAGAAAATACGGCCGAAGTCTCCTCGCAGTCACCACAAAGGCCAAACCTGCCTTATCGATCTCCGCATACCGCAGCTCGGCATTCCTCAAAACTTTACTGACATAGTATACCAGCCTCTGAACCGATCTCTCCTCCCTGATCAAGACCGTGCTAACCCCCTGCCCTCCTACCGAAAGATAGAGGTATAAGGGCTCACCGGGCAACGGCTTAGTTAGTAGCGACAGATCAGCCAAGTAATTTTTCAAGTCCTCGAAGGCCTTTTGGCACTCATCATCCCAAACAAACTTTTTGGCTTTCCTCAAGATCTTAAAAAAGGGCAAACTCCTCTCCGCGAGGCGCGAAATAAACCGATTCGAGTCGCTTAGCCGACTGTTAAACACATCGCACATCTTTGGCATCCCGAGGCGGTGCCATCTCTCTCTATGGCCCCGACCTTCTCCGGGTTGGCCTCTATTCCTTTCTCCGTCACCATGTACCCCGAAACTTTCCCGACCGATCCCAAAGGCACACTTCTTGGGGTTCAACTTCATTCTATACTTTCTCAAGGTGTCGAACATTTCAATTGGGTCACGCACATGATCCACACCTTCATACTTTTGACCAACATATCATCCACGTACACTTCTATGTTCCCCGCCGAGTGCTCCCCAAACATCTTATCCACCAACCTCGGTATGTGGCTCCCGCATTCTTCAATCCGAGCGGCATTACTACATAATGTAAGGTACCAAAAGAGGTGGTGAAGCACACCCTTTTTGGTCTTCTTCGCTAACCGATCCGGTGATATCCTTGCGACGCATCCATCATACTAAGCGCCACACCCGACGTCGAATCCACCAACCGATCAATTTGGGGCAATGGATAGTAATCCTTAGGGCAAACACGATTCAAATCCCTAAAGTCCACACACATGCGCCAATCATCCTCTGTTTTTGGAACCAATACTGCATTAGATAGCCATTCTGGAAACTGGATTTCTTTGATTTGCCCTACTTTTCAAAGAACCTTTGCACCTCCGCCCGAATTATAGCATCCTTCTTAGGGCCGAAATTCCTTTTCTTTTGTTTCACCGGCTTATATGACGGATTAACATTAAGCCTATGTTCAGCAATGCTCGGATCAATCCCCACCAGCTCGACCATCATCATTTCCTCATTAGGTTGGACGTGCTCCACCGGCTCGTCCAACCTAATCAACTTGTCTTTGTTTCTATCATCATCAAAAGCACTCCCCCTTTCTGCCTTCTGAATACTTTCTACATACAATTTTCTAGCCATATATTGATCACCACCGACCTCACCTACTTCCTCTCCCACAGGAAACTTCATCTTCAGATGGTATACCGACACTACAGCTTGGAAAGCATTTAGTGTCGGTCTACCCAACATGACATTATAGGAGGACGGTGCATCAACTATCAAAAATCGAATCATTCTAGTTTTACGATTAGGCTCCTTACCCAAAGAGACAGGTAAAGTAATCATACCTATTGGTTGGATCATCCCTCCAGTGAATCCGACCAACGCCGTGTCCACCGCCTCCAAACTGACCCGGAGGTCCATCTTCTTATAGCAATCATAGAATAGGATATCTGCTGAGCTCCCTGTATCCACAAATACCCGTTGCACATCATAATTGGAGATCGTCACAAGAGCATCGTTGTGAGGTGTCACAATACCCTTGCAATCCTCCCTCGGTCCAAATGGATACTCGGCCCGGCGACTGCTCCACCTTCAATCGCTCTTGCACCCGATCGTGTCTTTCTTTGCTCTCACATAATTTTTCCGAGCTCGCCTCGAATCACCTTCCGCCGGTCCTCCAACAATCATCTGAATGATCTCCCGCCGAGGTGGGGGCGGAGGTGGAGGCAGCTCCTCCCTTTCCTCCCCCCTACGCTCCGGCTCCCGCTGAGGTTGGTGATATCCCCGGTTATCCCTCTTATACTCCCCTTTTTTCTCCTTTTTGTCGATGTACACAAATTTCCCGAGATGACCTCGCTTGAATGAGCCGCCGATCTCATCCCTCGTGTGTGCACCGATCCATTGTGTCCATACTCATTGTGAAATCTACAAAATTCCTTACATTTCGCTTTTTTATCGGTGCCTCGGCGTGCGCTTTGGCCACCTCGGGTCGGGTGCCTCTCAATAGCTACAAGCACCTCACCCTGAGGGACATCCAATGGCGTATATTTCTCAAACCTCGGCCTTCCTCCCATTGCCTCAGACCTCGGCTTCTTCTGAGGTCCCTTGTCTTCCCGATCCTCCCTCCTGTCTCTTCTCTTCTCTCCTTCCTCCCTCTTCATTTTTCTCACCTCTTCCAAGTTAATATATTTCTCCGCCCGAGCTAACGCTCATCGAATATCTTAGCAGATCTATTACTAATGATTCAAAGAACTCCCCATCCTCGTGCCCCGAGCTAGGGCGTTAGCCAAAATTTCGGGCGGCCGACGGCACTCTCCAACTTTGCCGCGGTAAACCTCTGAATATAGCTCTGAAGTCCCTCCACTTCTCTCTGTTTGATGCTAAACAGAGTCAGGGGCGCCTTTTGGTACTTACGGCAACTCGTGAACTGATTAAGGAAAGCCGAGCTGAAGTTGTCAAAATTTCGAATGGAGCCCTTGAACAAGTCAAGGCTAAACCATTCTTTGAGTGATTTCGTCAAAGTGGTAGGAAAAACTCTACACATCACGCCATCCGTGAACTCCGTAGCAAAAGCAAATAAGCGTTCTCAAAATGGCAGAGATGGTCCCACAGATCTGTGGTACCATCATATTCAAAGCTCAGAGCTCGGTATGAGGCTGGGAGCTCGTCCGCCATCACCTCATCTAAGAAAGGAGTTCCCCTCCTCACCCGAACCGCAGCTGCCCCTGGCACTCCAGCAACTCTCCTCCGGATATCTCGCACCTCACGATGGAGGTCGTCCATCCGTTCTGACCAATCCTGGTCCTCAGTGGACATATGCTCCGCCCTTGATGAATGCACCTCTTCCGCCATTGCTGGCCGCCGACCTCTCTCTCCCACCTCCGGAGGGACCACAGGAGGAGGGACCACCGGAAGGGGAATCACAGGAGGAGGAGGGACCGGAGGGGGGACCACAGGCGGAGCCGATGGCGAAAGCATCTCCCTCAAGCGTCTCTCCACCGTTTGCTCCACGGCTCTAGTGATGAAACCACCCAACTGTTCAAAGAACATTGGGCCCAAATCTATACTCCCCCCAGACATAGGCGTCTGTCCATCCGTTCCCATCCTTCGCACTTGCCGCTCTCCGCCGTCCCACCGGGGTGGTGGGGGTGGAGGTCGAACATCCTCCTGCGTAACTACGCCCGGAGTATCCCCCAGCGGCGTACGGTTCAGATCATCTTCCAAGTTTCTCCTAACATCCTCCATAGCCAAAACTCGAATCTCACGTCTCTGCTCAATGTTTCCCACAGACGGCGCCACTTAGTTGCTCCCAAAAAAGTCCTCTCTTCGCCCGATCACCTTCCCACAGACGGAGCCACTTGGTTGCTCCCAAAAAAGTCCTCTCTTCGCCAGATCACCTTCCCAGATGAAGTCCACCACGAAACCTGCACAAGGGGGGCCGGAGGGGGGCTCCGGCGTACCCTCTCCGATGCTTAAGTCAGTGCCTTGGAAAGGAAATAAAGGCTAGAGAGAGAAAAGGCAATGTAACAGTAAAAAATGAGATTATGTTAAAATGAACCTGGGCTTGGGCCTTTTATACCTTAGCTAGGATTAGGGTTTCCGTAAAATCCGGGATTCCGTTACGATTTGGTGTCAGAGTCATCATTAGATTAGGATCGGATCTCTTAAAAACCCTAATTTTACGCCCGTAAGACCATAGCTCCGACCTGTTTCAAAACACTTCGCCCAATGTATTGGTGTAAAGCCCTTTAAATCTCCAAGGCATCCTCGATTGCCTCATACATATTTTGGGCCGGTTTAGCCGAATCACTTCAAGTCCTTATAGAATACAACGGGTCAACAACATATCGCCTTAGCCGTGCAGGGCTTGACAGGTCGGTTTAATACAACGGACCTTACACAGGTCGGCCCGATAAACATCCCTACAGAACCACTCGTACTCGGGCCTTAACAGGTCGGTTTAATATGATAGGCCTCCCACCTATGTATGGGCTCAGTAGGTCGACCCAATACTCATAAGCCTTACAAGGTCAGTCCCATGCTGTAAACTTCCTCAGATCGGCCCAGTACTTAATGCTTAACAGGTCAGCCCAATGCTAAGGGCCTTGCCAGGTCGGCCCAATGCCATAAGCCTGGTCAGGTCGGCCCAGACAATTTTTTGCCCTTATCAGATAATACAATATATTTAATGCCATAAGCCGTGCGGGGAACCGAATATTAATATATAATACAATATTTTAAATATATATAATATATTATAAATATATCCACATTAAATATATAAAATCTAAAAATCTTTAATTTATTTTGTATAATGAGTGCTTTATTAGTTTTTTTATATAATTTATATATTTTTAAATATTTAAAAAATATTTTTTAAGAAAAATATCAGTTTTTTTCAAAAATAAAAAAATAAAAATAAAAACGGGGGGCGTGGAATTCCCGCGGGTGTAGGGATCCCCGCGGGGATGGGGATAGTTGTTTCCCCGCTTATCTCACGGGGATGGGAATGGGGATTCCCCCCGACCACGGGGATGGGGATGGGGATTGCTCCCCCGCCCCAGCCCGTTGACATCCCTAAGCAAGAGACAACAACTCTATAACCACTTTTAACAGAGTATCTTCCTTTTTTTAATCAAAATGCCATATTCTAATGTCATTTCGATTATCTTCAAACCAATGAATATTAATAATTTGTTGCACATCTCTCACACAAAACAATTCCTCCAACATTTCGTCATCTCACTGCTTGGTTCCTGGAATGAATAATTCTTGAACTATCATTAATTGCAAATACTCATTGACAAAGGTCTGGAAATAGAAGTTACTATCATCTCTAAGCCACGGTTCGCCCCATACTTAAATATTCTGCCCATTACCAACCTTCCATCTCATACCTCTTCGAAGCACCACCCGGGAATACCAAATACTCCTCCAAGTAAAACTAGGATTACATCCAAGTTTTGCATTCAAGAAATCCCCATTTAGGAAGTATCTAGCTTTGAAGACATGAAAAGTCAAAGTATTTGGTTCTTGCAAAAATTTCCACCCCTATTTTCCTAATAATGCTATATTGAAGTATGACAAATTCCTAAAACTCAAACCTCCATTCTCTTTCCTTTCACATAAGCGTGACCAGCTCATCCAGTTAATCCCTTTTGATGTATCATTATTAGAACCCCACCAATATGAATTCATCATCTTTTCAATCTCCTCTACAAGAGAGAAGGGAAGCAAAAAGATACTCATGAAATACGATGGAATCGATTGTGCAATTGCCTTTAATAACACTTATTTACATTCCTTGGACAATGATTTCCTCTCCATTTATGTATATATTTCCAAATTTTGTCCTTAATATGATGAAAGACAACTCTGTAATTTCTACCAATCGGATAAGGTGATCCTAAATATTTATCAGTATTTAGATCTTGCCATACTCCCAAAATTCCACATATATTTTCTTTCACAACCTGGGTCGCATTTTTACTGAAATAAATCCCTATTTACCAAAATTAACTACATAAACTGATGCATTATTATACAACTCGAGAATACACTTCAACCGCTGACATTTTTCCACTGTAACCCGAGAAAATAGAAGAATATCGTCTGCAAAGAATAAATGTGTGACCGACAATGCCTTTTTACAAACTTTACACCCATTAATAAGGCCATTGACCTCACTATCTAGAATTAACCTTGACAGCCCTTCTGCATAGATAATAAACAAGTAAGGCGACAATGGATCACCCTGTCTTAAACCTCTATCCCGTATAATTGGTCTAAACAACTCATCGTTCACCCGTATGGAGTATCTAATTGTCGAAAACACACATCATAATCTAATCAATCCAACGACTTGAAAATCCTATTTTAAACATCAAAGCTTTTAGAAAGTCCCAATTCAAGCAATCATAGGCTTTACTAATATCGATCTTGAGTGCCACATCAGCCACTTTACCATTAGAATTTCTTTTCATACTATGGATAAGTTCAAAGGCTATAAGAACATTATCCAATATGGACCTACCGGGAAAAAAAATGGATTGATTATTGCTAATTAATTAACTCGGGTAAAATACCTTGTAGTCGATTAGCAGTACATTGGCAAGAATTTTATAAATGACATTACTCAAGGAAATAGGACCCCAATCTCGAATTGCAGCCTTGTGATCTTTCTTCGAAATTAATACCACAGTTGTATCATTCAGTCCCTCTGAAAATCCCCCACTATTCAACCAAATATTACAAGCCTTAAATGTAACTCCTCCCAATATCGGCCAAAACCTTTGAAAAAATGCTGGATTGAATCCATCTGGTCCTGGAGATTTATTTGGGTGCATTTGCTTAATTGCTCTTGAGAATTCTTCTAACAAAAACTGACTCGTAAGTACCTTACTATTTTTTTCAGCCACACACGTCTGCATCACGTTAATAATTGGATCCAATTGACCTTCAACGACTGTAAGTAATTCAGTAAAGTACTTGTGAACCATATGACAAATGTTTGCCATATCCTCATGCCATACCCCATTATCATCTTAAAGCTTTATCAATTGGTTTTTCTTTCTTCTAGCCGATGCAGATTGATGAAAGAATCTTGTGTTAGAATGACCCTCGGCCAATGAGCTTTCACAGCTCGTTGTTTCCAGTATTTCTCCTCTTGAATCAACAATGCGGCCATTTTCAATCGAGCCTCTTCATAAATGCACTTGATACTCTCATCATCAGCCTCTCTGAATCATTCTAACATAAGGCTGTATTTTTTGATATGATCATTAGAGATAGTACACTAAAATGCAAGCTTGTAAACAATACATTATACGACTTTTTATAGTGGTTCATTAAAGTAGAATTAATGAATGATTCTTTTATTTTACATGGATGACAAATCTTCTAAAATATAACATATGAGATAAAGAATGGTCAACCAAATTAAATCATAACCAAAAATTTATCTCTCTACCATTTTTTCTCCCCTTTCTCCTAAAACTCTCTCAAATCCATTTCCTTTCCCTCCCTCCTCCTCCCAGCTCCCTGCAAGAGGATGGCCGACAACATCCGGTCACCGGTCGGACTTCCATTTTTCGAGGTTTTTCTCCTTTGATCTAGATCTAGGCTTTTAGAGTTTTTTCGTGAAGGCATGTCAGTGGCGATTGGCAGCGTTGGGCTCGGCAGTAAATCTAAGTTAGGGAGATGTTGTTATCTTTATTTTATTTTTTAGTATGTTTAATTTTGTTGTATTTTTTCTTGTCTTCTTTTTTTAGTGTTTTTGTTCTTCCGGTTGATTTGCGAAATCCATAGGTGGGTCAGTAATTTCTCTCTTGCAGTGTGTGATATAGCTCGTGCACGGATTGTTCTACTTGTGGGTCTTCTTTGCGGAGTGCCTAGTCTTTCTTTTGGAGGTGGTTTAGTCTCCTGTATGAGTGCTTTGTTTTTTAGTTTGTTTTGTGTTTTGTTGTTTTTGGTTTTTGAGTCTTTTTTCTCTCCCTCGACGAGTGATTTTTTCCTCTCGTGCATAGCTTTCCTTTTGATATATATGTCTGTTCATGGTGGTCCTTTTGCCAGTAGGCAGTGTAATATTGGTTCGCGTTGTGAATATATATGCTATCGTGTTGATAAAAAATAAAGAATGGTCATCTCGTCTTTCAGAATCTGGTGCAGGCAAAAAGTATCAAACTCACTCCGTAAAGTATGTTCTCATTTTAGAGTTCATATATTTCTATCTCACTTCAATTACCCAAACTAAAATATATTATAATCCAAATAGCTTGAACCATTTCTTCGGCTCTTCAAAACTTAGACTATGATTGGTTGTGCTTTGGTTCCATCCAATTTTATTTTCTGAGTGAATAGTGATGATTTTTCTTAAAAAGTTAAAGTTGGATGGGTAGAGAAAAAATAATAATTGTGTTGATGTAATGAAAAATCTTTTCGATATGTTGATTGTTTGAGGATTTTTTTTGGAAATAATAGTGTAAGATATAATGTAAGAAATTGAAAAATAAAAAACTGAACAAAAATAAGTAATATGGATCTCATTTTATACCTTTTGTTATCAAGAACAAGAGAAAAGAAACAATAATGTGATGAATTAAAGAAATTATTAAAATTATTTATATGAATAGAAGGAGGAGAGAGAAATAAATACTATAGTTGGGTATTGAGAAGTGTGAAAAAGAAAGAGAAAAATGAGTTAATTTTAGAAAGAAATGAGATTTTCTTTTAAAAAATACTCAATTTTTTCACAAACAATTACACCCCTTTAGTTTTCCTCTCAAAAATGAAAATTTTGGAAAATTTCTCACAACCAATCACAACCTTAATATTTGGATTGGATAATACTGAGACCTCGACTGGGTATATATCCAGGAAAACACAAATGAGTCCATTGTCTGAAAACATGGACCTAAGCCTACCATTGGATTGCTTACCTAGGCCCAGCCCTCATATTGTAGCATCAGATTTGGTTTGTCACTTTTGTCCCTTTGTTGTTTTAATGTTATGTTTTTTTAAGTTTTTTTGGGGTTATTTTGGATATTTCAAATTCTTCTCCCATGTAATTATCAATGTCAACCAAAATGTAAATGTTGTTATTTTTTCAAATAATAAATATTGTAATAAAAGTTATTTTCTTTTCTATTATAATATTAGTGAACAATACAATTCTATTTATCAATCCTAGGGATGTCAACGGGGCGGGGCGGGGCGGGAGGAGCGGGAGAGCAATCCCCATTCCCCACGACCGCGGGGAATCCCTGTCCCCGTCCCCACGAGACAAACGGGAAAAAATCCCCCCATCCTCATCCCCCGCTTTCATTATTTTTTTTTTGTAAAAAACTGTTTTTTGTGAAAAAATAATTTTTTAATATTTAAAAATATATAAATTATATAAAAAAGACTAATAAAGCACTCATTATATAAAATAAATTAAAGATTTTTTATTTATATATTTAATGTGGATATATTTATAATATATTATATATTTAATAACGGTTCCCCGCAGGGTGGGAGATATGATCCCCGTCCCCGTCCCGTCCCCGCCAACGGGGAGAAAAAAATCCCCGTCCTCGTCCCCACAGAGGGAATTTTCGGGGATTCCCGCCCCATTCGGGGCGGTTCCCCGTGAGAATGGGGAATCCCCGCCCTACTGCCATCTCTAATCAATCCTATCCCCAAAGACACACGAGGATAAATACGATTAAACAACTTAGGAGTCGGGATAAATATAATTAGAAAATAGTTTCGAGGTAAATGAATAATATTTTTTTTTGCCTGTGATTTGCTGCAAGTGAAGTCGGACAAGGTTGTACTGAATCCCGAAATTCAAATGCCATACCCGGTTACTCTTACTCATAAATCCATAAGGTTCATTCTTTTAACATTGGACTTTTTTATTTCAAACTTTTACAATTTAATGGAGGCGATGGATGGAATTTGAATTTTGAACTATCAGTACTATCAATATTTTAATACAAATTCAAACTCTAACAAGGGCGGATGAGAAATTGCCAAGTACCACATATCTTAGTGAGAAATTGTTTTTAACACTCGACTTTTAAATGTTAAAAAACTAAAATTAGAAAACAACCACGAGTGCGCTTAGAAATATTTAGTAAGATGTTTGAGATCTTACAAGCTCTCTGAAAGTGTTTGGTGTATAATTTTTATTAAAAAAAATCTTATAAGAGCTTATAAGCTCATTTTTAAAAAAGGTGAATGATCCTATCTTATATTCAAAATAAGATCTTATGTTAATATATCTCCTTTCACTTTGGATATTTTAATTAAAAAAAATGTCATTACTACAATCTTATAAGCTATTTCATCTTATTTTATTCAAACATTTCAAGCGCTTTATATTTAAAATAAAATCTGACATATTATAAGCACTATGTAGGAGATTATAAGATCTTTTAACTATGTTTAGCAAAATACCCTCTTAGTATCTTGGTGGCTGCTCTCATTTTAAGATCCCGGCCCACAGCCCAATGTAGATGAAATCTACACTTTCCCTCCAGCATAGTACAAGGGCACATGACCTCATTTGGGGCGAAGAAGGGTCTATTCCATGCAAAATTTCTATTAATTATGTGAATTTTACGTATATAAGATGGTGTCTTTATGCAAGCGTTCAAAGTGGTAATCCGTTTAAGAACTTAGTATGAGCAAAATTAGAAACTGAATTGGTGCGATCTGTTGAGCCACTTTCCTAATATATTGGTCTGTTTATTTACCAACATACATATGAGATTTCCACATTAGTATTTCGGTGAAGTAATTGGAAGAATTAATTATAATAGCAAGTAGCAGTATGCGATGTAGACGTCTCTTTTGGAAATACATATAAGCTAATATGCCAATAATAAAGAGTCTATTAATAAGCCAAAAGTTCCTCATCTTTACATCTCAATGTTATATATGTTCATCCTTCATTTCTCAAATGCCTAGTTTTAGTCCTTCTATATCTCTACAGTTCATTTCATTATCATCCCAGATAATACAATGTATTCAATAAAAATTAACAAGATCTTGAAATTGGATAGAATACTCCATTATCTAGGGTCATTTTGTTTTCAAGGAATTATGTTTAAAGTCATAAGAATTTTACAACCCTAATAATTGGAGGGGAAATTGTCATATTCGTCCAATAACTTGAGATCTTTAGACTTGTGATCCGCTAGGTTGTCAAATATTGGTCTTAGTTGAGTAGCCTTTAAAAGTTTTAGACATTTGGTTTGAATGTAGCTGGAAAATCCTAATTTAGCTGGAACTTGTTGATTTGGATTGGAATTTTGATTACATGGACAACTATTTGGAGGGAAAATTGCCACGTTTTCACTACTACTACATAAGTTTGAGAAAAAAAAATTAAACATAAATAACAATTAAGTATTAGAGGGGATTTAGCCAAATTATCAGGCCCGTCATCTAAATGAACATGTGGCCATTTCCCTTACAAATCGAAAAAATCCTCAATTTGTTATTGAACTAAGACCAAACTTTGACAACTTAGGGGACCAAAAGTTTAGGAGGTCAAGTTACCTAACTAATAATCTTTCCCATAATTTAACAATAATTTATCTGAACAGATTTTATGTTATCATACATTCTCCAGTCTCAGTGTCTCACTACCCAAAGTATATTATCCAGTAAAATATCTCTCTCAAAATGCCGGAAATAAACGAAAATTAACTGCTCTATTTTTCATCATCTATATATCATAAAACAAAATTGAGAAGCTTATAAGTATTCTGATCGTGGACTTAAACAAAATGGCTACTTGGTCTTAGGTCAATATTGCTTATTGTATGTCAAAAGTTGAGTTTACAGAAAGCAAGAATATTAGGTCCACCAGCTTCAAGTGACAGATAAAATGAGGTTCAGTACACGCATATTTATTTTGAGCTATATATTTTTAGGTGTTTTAAGGTCCACCTCTTATTTGAGTTGTTGCTTTCTTTAAGCTTCTCTGTCCAGACTGCACCCTCATTCGAATGCAAATGGTGCGTAAAATAAGGTCCCTTCTCCTGCTTTAGAGGGCTCTCAGATTAAACTATAAGAAAAAGCTTCATTCGGGACCATAATTCATATGATTAATCAATTTATTGAATTATGAGATATATCATAAGTTTATTCATGATATAAATATTCCTTTTCATAATTTATTGCAGTTTAATTTTTTTAATTATCTTGGTAGTAAGGAAAATCTGAATTTGAATGAGATTTTCTATTTTATTTTGTCATCGTTGATTGTCCTTTTTAGGGCACCATTTTTGCCTGAGAAATTTAGACATAATCACCTAGTGATAGAACAACGGCAATCAGGGAACTAAAACGCTCTTATTTAAAAATATTTGTTTTTAAATGATGAAATGTAAACTCTGTTTATTAATCACAAATTGTAAATCTTGAAAACCCATTTAATTCCTAAATTTCTTTTATTCATTAATTTTTGGCCACCTGGGCTTTTTTGCTTTTAGAAAAATGAAATCAACTCAAAAAAAAAGAGCCTCAAAAGCTCAATGTGAAGAGTACATACCAAATAAAGAAAAAAAAAAGGAGAAAAAGCACAATCAGAGCCATCCCCATATTACCATATAATCATATATACATGAAAATCCAAAATCAAGCTTTTATATCAGATCACATGAGATGTATAGTGTAGACTTGTCTAGCAGCTGTGCAACAGAAACAATCCAAACATAGTAATAATAGCAACTCCACATCCTCTACAGTTGAAAGCCTCCAATTGAGATCAAAAAAACACACAACTGGAGCCAAATCCAGACATCATTCTTGTACAAATATCCCCCCTCTACAAATACGGCCATGTCATCATTCTGAATATACTATGTACCATGTGGTAATCGTATCTTTTCTCTGTGTAAGCAAGGAGACCAAAGAAAAAAACGGTGTTATAGAAAGTGCTAGGCGCCTGCCAGGCTCCTAGGTAGAGTCTAGCCAGGGTTAGACAGAGTTATGTGGAGATTAATCGGAAAAAAAACGTGGGCAGAAAAGGGGAGGCTAGCAGTGAGAATTAACAATGGGAAAAAAAAAGAATTAAGGGGGAAAAGAGAAAAAAGAAAAGAAGCCAGAATGGTAATAGTCAAATGGGTCCGGGTCGGGCCGGGTCCAGTAGGATGATAGTTCAGCCCGATATCCGTTTCTCTTTGACCGAGTTCATCTTCTCCAGCCTCCATTCATCACGGAGCCTGGCTATGAAGGTGTCAGCCTTCACGTTCACGTCCGGGCTGGGACAAGAGATTGAGGGCCCGATTGAATCTCCACCGTCGGACTTGACTGACATGACATCAACATCTTCCAGCTCCGGGGAGCTGCACCGAGAGCTATGGGTGCTGCGGATCCTCACAAAATCTCCTTGGGCAACAAATGTAGCCTTGTGCATTCTGAATGGCGGAGGAGGCGGAGGTGGTGGCAGTGGGATTAGCGGCGACGGTGGGGCGATGATGACGCTCTCGTGGTACTGTGGGCTCGGTCTTGTGGGTTTTGGCGGCTTGCCAATGTTGACCTGGCGGCGCCGGAGGGGCTCTGCTGCTGGTGGTGGAGGTGGTGGTGCCGGTGGTGGGGTAGTAATAGCGTTTTTGAAACGGCGGCTTTTGGTTCCGTTTTTGAATAATGAATTGAGTATCGACGAAGGCGGCGGTGGAGGTGGCGGCGGCGGCGGAGCTGTGGACGACTGTTGGAAACGCTTGCTTTTGTTTCCGGTTTTGAATAAATTGTTGAAAATTGAGTTCGGAGGCAACGGCGGTGGGGGCGGAGGTGGTGGTGCGGTGGTGTTGGTGGGAACAGAATGTACACGTTTACTTTTGCTGCTCTTTTTGAACAGGTTTTGCAAGACTTTAGATGGCGGAGGAGGTGGAGGCGGCGGCGGAGGAGGAGGTGGTGGTGGAGGAGCTGATTGTGGTTCTATGACGGAAGGTGTTGAAGAATTCTGAGGGGCAGTTTCGTAAATATTTCTACTTTTCACTCTCTTTTTTCTCTTCCTCTGCCCCTTGTACATCGAAACTATTGCTGTTGCGATTTCTTTCGTGGCACCACTCTTTTTTCGGTGAGTTCTTTCACTTATTTCCGCCGGAAACTGAAACTCTGACACCGCGGCCGGTCGTGGAGGCGGCGGTGGAGGTGGCGCCGGGGGAGGCACTGGCCGCTGGTTTTCACTTATAATTTCACCTTCATCTCTCTGCCTTTCCACCTTTCCCCTACGTGGAACACTATGGAGAGACCGCCTCCGCTTCAAAGTCGCCGCGGACGGCGGAGCCGGCGGCGGTGGTGGAGGAGGAGACGCCGATTCAGGCGGTGTCGGTTGCGGCGGAGTCGCAGAAACTTCAAATCTATCCACTGGAATTTCCCTAACAACCGTCTCGACTTCTTCTCTCTCCGCCTCATGACTCCGCCTCGGGCGGCGTTCGAAGCTCTCCGGCGGCGGCGACCGGTAATAATTCATGACCTCAAAATCATCGAAAAACCTGTTCCTATTCCCACCCCCACTCTCCCACAACGATTCCTGCCGTAGATCCGGATAAGAACTGCTGCTCCGCCTCAGCCTGCTGCCGGAGGCGGAACTAACATCGCCGACGCTATTATACTCCTTCCGATCTGGAAAATCCAACCAAGTCGAAACAGATTGCCTAGGCCTGTTAACCAAACTAGAAACATTCGAAACACTACTCAAATTTCGGTTATCGGCATCATCGGACGGCGGAGATTCGTCGTTCCGGCGGGCGAAAACGCCGCAAAGAATGGCGAACACGACCAACACGATGTTGAGCGAATCCCAGCTCTTCCTAACTGAATTAGGCCTCAGGATTTGATTCGTGTGGGAGAGAAATGGAGGGACTAGAAAAAATAAGATGAGTATGGTGAGGATTGGTATGGCTAATATTAGAGCCACCGGATTGAGGAGCGGAGAAGGCTGAGGGCGGCGGCGGCGGCGGTGGTGGATGAGATTGGTGGGTGGTTGAAACCAGAACGGTGACGATTGTGAGTCTCCGTCGGGTTCCATTGTTGTTGTTGGGTTTGTTGATTTTGAAAGAGT
Source organism: Rehmannia glutinosa (assembly GCA_016081115.2). Classification (NCBI taxonomy): domain Eukaryota; kingdom Viridiplantae; phylum Streptophyta; class Magnoliopsida; order Lamiales; family Orobanchaceae; genus Rehmannia; species Rehmannia glutinosa. The sequence goes on from CM071934.1 coordinate 25,659,741, forward strand.
ATTTAATGCTTTTGTTTTGGTATAGAGGAGACTTGACTTAAATAATGCATTACAAATTTTGTGTTACATCATTTCATCTTCCACTCGAATATTTGATACATGTATTTAGATCTAAAATAAATCATGATTAATTTGTTAATACATATCCAATATTAAATATAGTGGAATAAGAAATGAAACACTAAAAGTGGAACAAGAAATCTGTTCCACAATTTACACACATATAATATAGCCTTATGATAGCCACAAGTTTCATATTAATGAATTTTTAATGTCATAATGACCATATTTTAGTATATGCTATGTTTATCCACAGTTGGAATGAATCAAATTATTGAAGTGTGTATTTATTTATATAGTTTATGTTTGATAGGAAGAAATTAAGCTTATTAAACTAGTAGAATATAAGTGTCGGCCTTTTCCCAAATTTTTTTTTTCGTTTTATGGATAATGAACTACTATAATTTCGATTATTTTTAAGTAATTAATTCTTCTAAGAAAACTATTGTTTCCCACTTCCCTTATTTCGCTGAAATTACTTAATGAATTAAAAATTGATTTCATAAATCATTTTTTTTCCTGACTTAAAGAGAGGTGAATAGACGATAAAAGAATTAGTCAATGATACATAATACACTTTTTTGAATCTAATGTTTTTACTGCACATTGATACATCTTAGAGACTAATATGAATCAATCTAGAGTATAATAATGTATGATTGTTTATCATCCTTTTTTTAGCAACTCTTGTTTGCAGTATTTGGTACTCCAAGTTTATAAATGCCAAAAGCATTAAATTTGAAACGATAAACATTGATTATAGGGCCTTTAAAGCTTAAATTAATTATATATATATCGTCGAGTACTCATTATGAAGAGGAATATGGAAATTCTAGTCAATATATTTTGTTGCTTCATTTAATAATATTCCATTATAAACTATCCGAAACTGTATATAGCAAATTTTGTATGCTAGCTGTCCACTTGAATACTATTCAAACAAAACTAAAAAAACATGAATATATATATATATATATATATATATATATATAGGGGAGGATCAAGTGAGGCCAGTATGCGCTCTGCTGGTGAGATTAATGATGACAAATCTCAACCATCCCCCACTATTAATCAATGGGTATGATTTAATGGATAAAAATATATTAAAATATTAATTTAATCAATATATGGGTAGTAGGGTAAAATAACATAACAAGTTAGTTACAAAAATGGAATCAAATCTCTTTCTCACTCATACATCTCCCAATTTCTCCAATCTCATGTCTCTTTCTCTCTCTCTCTCTCTCTCTCTCTCTCATTCCTCCATTAACGCAAATAAAGAAAACTGTGAAGAACTCGAAAATTACAGAGAAAAAACAAGAAATATCGGTGCAATATTGCAGAGAAATAATGAACAGTGAGTTCGAAAACTAAATATGCAACAAAACTCAACTAAATATGCATTATCTGAAAACTATCTATGCATCATAAAAAAACTAATATGTAGTACAATATATCCAACTATGCAAGACGTCATAAACTATGTAACAAAATCAACTAACTATGTATTATCTAGAAACTATCTATACATTGTGGAATAACTAAATATGCAGTACATTATGTAACATCCCATTTTTATAATTTCTAAAAGCTAAATTTTCATACAAATTATTATATTGAACATATTTATGCAGTGTAGTATAACTACATATGCAGTACGTTATATTCAATTATGTCTTGTTTTCGTAAAATAGTGCCAACAAAATAACTAAATATGCATTATTCGATGTCTAATTATGCAGTAGAAGAACCCTAACTATGCTGTAAAATAAAAATATTTGAAAAGAAAACAGGTTCCTTAAATTCCGCCATAAAATTCGGCAGTGCCAATTTCAACCCCTAAAATCCGCTGGGACCACTAATTTGAATTACAAAATTACAATCTTATCCTTAAAATCAGCGAAAATTAGGAAATAATTAAAAACACTGAATTAATCACATCTCTTCATTTTTTAAGATCAATGGGTAAGATGAGTCCACACTGTCTCACCTAGAGAGGGTGATCTCATTTGAACCAAATCCTATATATATATATATATATATATATGATTTGGATCCTGTGAGTCCACATAAATTATGTGAGTACGTGGAACCAAATCTAGAGCATTGATTTAATTTTTAAACGGTCTAAATTAAACAGTTTTTATCATTTTTTAATAGTTAACATATTGAAAAAAATGACTTTTTGGTAATTCTAAGTTATATCAGTTTTCAAAGGGAAGTTATTTTTGGTAGTGGCTATAATTAAGGGAACGGTTTTCTCTCACGTTGATCTTCCAAATCTTTTCTTCTTGAGTAATTCAAAAGTCACAAACTACACACTCCACAGTGAATGAAACACCATCACCCTCCATAGTGTATGAAATTCTATCTTCCTCGGTCACAAACTTCATCTCCCTCAGTCGAAAATTACATACCCGTCTCCTCCGAAGAAAGAAGAGAAAAACTGTCTCCACTCCATCTCTTTCGGTCGAAATTTGCATACCCATCTCCTCCGAAGAAAGAAGAGAAAACATGTCTCCACTCCATCTCCCTCGGTCGAAAATTGCATACCCATCTCCTCCGAAGAAAGAAGAGAAAAACCATCTCCACTCCATCTCCCTCGGTCGAAAACAGAGGGTAATTAGTATTGTCATGTTTTTTTTAAGCCTGGAGATTGTTAGGGTGTATTATCTATGTTCTTCTAAATGCATAATTAGGATCTGTTATGGGTTTTGTTATTTTTTATTTACTGATTTTACTAGTTAAAAAAATAAATTTGGCAGACATGGAGATTGCTTAACGAGGCTTTCAACTGCTTATTGTTGTTGATAATTATGCTTATGTATATTTTATATTATGCTTATCTATGTTTTATATTATGCTCTCAATTTAGAGGGGTAATTAGTATTACCATATTTTTTTCTAAGGATGGAGGATTGCTTATTGATGTTTTCAACTACTTATTGTTGTTGATAAGTATGCTTATCTGTAGTTTGGTTTCTGCTTATACAAGTGTTATATTATGCTTATACTTAGTTGGTTTTATACTTATAAATGTTTTGTTTGTTAATAAATGCTTTATATAAATGACTAGTGTCCTTTTTTTGGATCGATTTTCTGTTGGAAATAACAAAAGATGTAATGAACGAGCAGAGGGAGTCGGTTTCAGAACGAGTGAAGGAGTTTGCTAAATCGAGTTAGGATCACAACGAAACGCTGTTGTTTCATTTTTTTGATCAAAATGTTGAATATTGTAGTATTTTATAGCCATTTTAAATATGGTTGGTTTTGACGTACATGCGTAGTTGATATAGGAATGTTTTCTAGTTAGTGCCGTATTTATTTTCATGGTTTTTAGATCCTGTAAGCAGAATTCAGTTGCTTTGTAAGCAGAATTCAATTGATTTGTAAGCAATTATTTTCATGGTTTGATGGTTATGTAAGCATAATTCAATTGCTTTCTAAGCACCATAACCTCATTTCACAAGCAACTTTACACATAAATAAGCAATTGAACATATGTGACTGCAGTAACCAAATTTTGCACGAATGTTGAATTATTTGCTCGAAGAGCACTACAACAGTCATAACTAAGCTGAGTACATAGTAGTAATAAGCATTATAATAACCTCACATAAGCAATTTGTAATATGTGAATAAGCAGTATTAAACAAATAAATAAGCAGTCACAACATATTCTCGAACATATGATTTTTTATTTATTAAGAATTATTTTTAAAATGGTATTCCGTTATCGACATTATCAAAATTCATTCCTTCTTTTGGAGTCATATTTTCGTCACATTCTGGAATCCAGTTCGGAGATGAATCCGATGTATTTCAATCCGTTGTTGCGCACATGTGCAATCCCAACTGATTCAAACAAAATAAATAATTAAGCAATATTTAGAATATACATAAGCATATAGTTATGCACATGTAAGCAAACTTCTATAACTAAGCAAAGTATTGGGTTAGAACAAATGGGGACGTAATAAAAAATTTGAATACATACAAACAAGTATCCGTGCAATATAGTTATGCACATGTAAGCAAACTTCTAGTCATAACTAAGCAAAGTATTGGGTTAGAACAAATGGGGACGTAATAAAAAATTTGAATACATACAAGCAAATCCAATACATAAGCAACATTTTAGTATCACCTAAGGTTTAGAACAAATGGGATTGAATGAATGGGATAAAAAAGTATAAGTTTTTGATTTTTGCATACATATAATTCTTATCAAACACACTATTATTAATGTGATTTAAAACACATTTAAAACAACAACATTTTAGTATCACCCGAGCAAGTATTTAAGCACATATAAGCAACATTCTCAAAAAGTAGAGGTGTCAAAACGATTGAATGAAAACCCGCCACTTGGCGGGCGGGCGGTCAATATAAGTATAAGTTTTTGATTTTTAAAAAAAAAAAAATTTATTTATATTATTAATTTTAATGAATTAAATATACTAATGGATAACAAAAATATTTTATAAAAATATTAATGTACTTTTATAAGAGATAAAAATATAAAAAACTAAGCTAATTTATCATTTTTTTTTTTTTTTTTATTTTTATACATGCCCAACCCAACCCGCAAGTATTTAAGCACATATAAGCAAAACCCACCCCTACCTTAGACCATATCAAGCAATTTTTTAAAAAATATCAAGCAATTTTTTTTAAAAAAATGGGAATGACGAAATTTCATGGGATTTACTAGATTTAGCACATGGAGTTAAGGAAACATATCATCAAATTTGTTTGGAAATCAACTACACAACGTGGGTTGAATGAATGATGCCAATCGGTCGAAATTCAAGTAGGAGTTTAACCATCTGCAACTACGTCACTCAGGGTATATTGAAATTTCCTCCGAAGTAGCGGCCCGAAAAACCCCCAAATTTGCTGAAAATCCCTATTCGTGCAGGTAGCAAATTTGTTTTTCTTTGTTTCGTTCATCTTTTTTTTATGTTTTTATTACATTTTTTATGTATGACATTTGTCATTTGTTGGATATGTTTCAAAATTACATATTGTTGTTGATAAAATTGCTTATGATTGTTATGTAATATGCTTACATATATTTTAGGTTTTTACGTCAAACGGGGGGGGTGGCAATTAGTATTTCCCACTTTCTCAGAAGTATTGGAAGATTATTTTAATGTGGCAAAAAATTAGTTATTATTGTCAATAATTATGCTCACATTTGTTTTTACAAGTATTTGGTGACTGCTTTAATGAGGCAAAAACATTGCTTATCTATGTTTTATGTTATGCTTACGTATATTCAAGTATGTGCAAAATACCGGGTTTGGGTGTGTGGAAAAACAAAGTCTGTGCAAAAAATTCAAGTATTTGGTGATTGCTTTAATGAGGCAAAAACGTTGCTTATCTATATTTTATATCATGCTTATATATATTCAAGTTTAAAATGCATATTGTTGCTGATAACTTTGCTTATTTATGTTGTATATTTTGCTTATACACGTTTTATATAATGCTTTCATACAGGAGGTAATTAATATTTGCCACTTTTTTTTCTAAGTCTGGGTTTTTGCCTGTTTGATGTTTTCTACTGCTTATTGGTGTTGACAATTACGTTTATTCATATTCTATGTTATGCTTACTCATTTCATATAGTATACTTAATTTTTTTTATCTGTTAATAAATGTTTCAGTTAAATGACTAGTGTTCACTTTTTTTTGTTAGTGTTTCAGTTTGAAATGGCTAAAGAGAGCAAGAAGAGGAAGACGACAGTGGCTAAAGAGAGCAAGAAGAGGAAAGCGACAGCTATTGATGATCGTGCTGAGGCGAGTAAGAAAAAGGTGGGGAAGGATAAGGAGAAAAAGTGGTAGATGGTAGTAAGGGTGATGAAGATTCCAAATATCCTAGGTTGTCTATGAGATCAACGCTGAGGAGGTTTGCCAAAGTTATTAAGAAACTGATATTAAGAAACTGAACCCTGCACAGACGGCTGCGGTTAATGAGATTGGGTTCGGCGGCCTGTTGCACATGAAGATTGTTGAAATACCGACACAGTTAAAAAAATTGTTCCTAACAAACGAAAAAAGGGCATGTGCTCGATAAAAAATGTTGTGATTTTGATGTTTATTTTTTAACACCACTTATTCACATATTACAAATTGCATATGATTTCTCTTATTATAATGCTTTTTTATTACTTTGTACTTTGCTTATTTGTTACTGATGTAATGCTTTTCGACCAAAAGAAAAAAATGAACATAATTGATATTGCTAACAGTATAAAATACCATGAAAATAAATGCTTATAAGTCAACTGACTTCTGCTTAACAACGCATTTGAATCCTGCTTACAAAAATATTTTGAACACTGCTAAAAGTATAAGATACTTGAATATATAAAATGCTTGCAATGCAATTGACTTCTGCTTACAAAGCACTCGAACTCTGCTTAAAAAATATTTGAAATAGTGCTATAAATATTATAAGATACCATGGAGATAATTGCTTACAATAAAGTTGAATTCTGCTTATAGACTAATTGAATTTTGCTTACATAAGCAACTGAATTCTGCTTTGAAAGAAAATATAACAACCATGAACTAACACAACAACAATAATCAAAAAACATTCAACATCACTACAAAGTACTTCAAAAACCAAACAAATTTATAGTCTCTATAAAACACTCCAGTAATCAACACTTTGATCAAAAGTACGAAGCAACAATCATTTCGAATTGATCCTATTTCATTTTGGCAAACTCTTTCGCCCGTCCCAAGACCGCCTTCCTCTGCTCATTCATTGCATCCAAACATATTGCAGCTGTATACTTTCTACGCATCATCCATTAATCTGATAGTTTAAAATACAGAACAAACATAAGCAACACGTTTCATTCATGACAACAAGTATTTAAGCACATATAAGCAACATTTTCGATTATAGCATACATGTTTTTTAAAGAAAAAAATAGGGAGCGAAGAATTGAATTTTCTGCATTAGCAAGTATGTTCATAAATATAAGCATATTCGTAGTTACAAAAAAGAAAGATTATAGACACGCACAAACAATTTTCTGGGTAAACAAAAAAAATGGGGGGATGAAGAATTGAATTTTCTGCATTCACAAGTATGTTCATACTTATAAAGCATATGCGTAGGCACAAAACATGATTAAGCAACTCTTTGGGTAAACATACAAAAAAAATGGGGATGAAGAATTGAATTTTTTCTAGATTCCCAAGTATGTTCATATTTATAAGCATATTATTTGGCACAAATAAGCAAGATTATAGACACGCATAAACAACTTTCTGGGTAAAACATACAAAAAAAAAAATGAAATGATGAATCGAATGATTGTTCTAGAAAAAATGTGAATCAAATTTTAATTGGATTCAGTAAAAAATGGACAATGTAAACAATGGAAAGGTAAGAAAAATGGTTACCTTGTTCTTCATTAGTGTTGAAACATTCTTCATGGGTGTCATCCATTTTTTTTTTCTTGCTTGAACTCTCCAAATGTCGACTTTGTATATTCTGGGGGAAGATTTTCGTTGCAGACACGGTGGAGAAGGTGATTATGGCTTGGACGATTTTCCAATAACAGACTTGGTGGATTGTGATTGCAAATTTGATGGTAACTCATCATATTTTAATGGGATTTTACTAGATTTAGCCAACACACCTATTATTATATGGATTGATTTGCCCTCACGTTGATTTATCACATAATTTATCAACATTAATCGGTTTAATCTCAACCATCGAAATTAGTAAGTTTGTGGCTTAGATCTGGTTCTATGTACTCATATAATAGGGGGTCCTATATAACCTCCCCTATATATATATATATATCATAAAATAAAATGCTGATACGTACCCAAATGGCGGCCACACCCTTAATATTACTAATAAAACGCTTTAAATGTGTTAAATACCGTTGAGCTTTTACTTAAAGAAATTTTGCTATGTAATAAATATATAGCAACTAATGGGAGTCCATGCGGTAATAAAACGCTAAAGTTAAATGGAGTTGACTTTTACTAATTTTGAATCAATAAAAATAGCAACTAATGGGAGATAGAAAGTTAAATGCATTTTTTCCCTCAAAAAAAAAAAAAAAATTCAAAGCATTTTTAGGTTTTATATCATGGTGTGCCTCTATACTTATATTGTTAGTAATTAAAAATATCTTATAATTAAAATACATAAAAACTCATGTCACACCGTCTAACGGGTCTTTTTCGTTAGACAAATCCAACACGCTCCGAGTTTTTTCGTAAATTCATGCACCAATGGCATATTTGTAATATTCTGGGACAGTGCATCCGAAAAGTATTAATAGTTCATCGAAAAAGTATTAGTAGTTCCCTGAAGAGTATTTTAATCGTTCTCTTAAATATAACTAACTTTTTATCCCGAAAAAACAATCCCTCAAAAAAGTATTATTAATAACGATGAAATGTATTAGTAATCTGCTTGAACAGTTTTTTCAGTAATCCTAAATATTTATTTTTTCCATCAAGAGTATTAGTATTTCTACTAAAACGTATTAGTAGTTTTGTTTAAAAGTATTCTGTTTTCGGATTAAATATATTTTACTATTTCTCTTGAAAAGTAATATTTTTCTCATAAAAAGTATCAGTAGTTCCCCATAAAGGTATTAGTTCTTCTCCCAAAAAGTATTAGTTCTTCCCCCAAAAAGTATCAGTAGTCATCCTGAAAAATATTTGGTAGCACCCTTAAAAATATTACTTTTTCCTCCGAAAAGTATTACTAGTCCTTCTAAAATGTATTACCAGCGGCCAACTGATGTGGTATTGGTACTTGTGACAGTTGTGAGGGCTGTTGGTGGGCTGACGGGTCGGATATTTGGATCCGTCTAACGAATTAGATCGTTAGACCGTCTGACATGAGACTAACCCTATAAAATATTTTTATGACAAATATATTATAATAAACTATTTTGTAAAGTTTTTAGATATAGAGAAATATCTTTTAAATTCAAGTATTCTCTCATTTTATGGTAGAATGTATTTTACAGAGCAAGATCAAAAAAGTGCTTTAGTCTTGTTCTTATTTGTGTTTTGTAATAAACATTTCATATAGTAATTTTTGCCTTAAAAGCACCCCACAAATATTTTTATACGTGTGCAATATTTAAAATCATGTGCTCACTCTTATTCTCTTGCTTTAAGTTTCAGTCTTTCAATTTATAGTACACTGTGTGTTTTTATTTAAGTTTTCTGCTATGTGACTTCTATTGTAGCAATACTTTACACGTACTAGCTAGGGACAGAGCCAGGAGGCTGATAGCAGCAGCGCCTCCTTCGACTTCATAATTTTTTTTTTTAAAATGGATTCCAATTATATTATATATATGTAATTATTAAATCTTAAAGTTTTGTTGCCCAAATAAATACAAATATATCATAATATCCGCTATTCTCAAGAAAAAAATAATTATCTTGTCCCCCAACCTTCATTTTCTGGCTCCATCCCAGTACATCACACAACATTGTACACATAATTCCGTCATTAGTTCTTTCACAACCAAAATAACAAGAGCCAATCTAATTTTGCAGAAAATAAAAAAAAAAACTTAGGAACCATTTTTCTTTTAGTCCACATTTGAACGACTAGTTTGAAATAATATAAAGTGAAATAGCGTAATGATATTTATTTTATTAATTCCTTAATATTAATAGCTTAATTATATTAGAAAATATATATGAACATAATTTAAATTAAATGTTACAAAATCGAACATTTCAGCATCTAATTTCCATAAATTTAAGAAATCTGGCAAAACTATTTTCGAAGAAAAAAGGTAAAAAAAAAAAAAAACATTAAGTGGTGGACCAACATAGTTATTATAGTTATATAGGTTACCCCTCAAGGGATGCATAGTTGAGACAGTTCAACCCAGTTGTATGATTGGAGCGTGGTTGGAATGATTGCCACTGCGGCCCTTTTTACATCAAAGGGAAAATATTTAACTATTTTATAAAAAAAAAAAAAAAAAAGAAGAAGAAAAGCCACCAATGCACATCTTTACATATAAACTTTTGTCAAAAGCCAAGTCATGAAAATAACTTCCTTTTTACTATTTATTTGTTGCTACGTTAGTGTCTTAGGCTTCATAAAACAAAAAAGTAAAGTAAAGTAAAATAAAACAAAAATATGTAAATAATAATAAAAATAAATTAAAAAAATTACATTTGCTCACATTCTTTACTTGCACGCCCACCTAGACCTAATTAATTAGTTCAATTTCGACTTTATAATAAATCTATGAAATTAAGTTTTATTGTGATCAAACTTTTCAATTGGTGGAAGCTTTTGGTTTGTGGCAGATCTTGAAATGGCAGTGTCAAATGCCACCAGAAAATCTTGTTTTTGCTTTGTTGTGTGGATTTTGCAACAAAACCAGCAAAGTTTTTCTTGATTTGTTTTTTTGGGTTCTTTTGCTTTCGTGTATTTAAAATAGTATTTTCAAATAACACGTCTTAATTTAATTTATTTTCTGTTTGAGTTCGGTGCTGCATTATTGGCCTACTTTTGGCTTTTTCCTTGTGAAAATCATTTTTATTGTCCCATTGGATTTCAAATTTTAAGCACTATAGCACATATGCAACCCTAATAATCCTTAGGGTCTGGCTCATTATACATAGCAAAAGTTGCATTACCTTTATATATATTGTGAAAGTTACATGTTCAAATTTTTATATAATAACTATTTTCTTTCAAATTATATAATCCACAAAGTGATTTTGAGTACATCTTTTTTGTTAATTGGATTCTAGTCCTAAAAATTAGTGTAATAATGTTGTAACTAAGACTTTTTTTTTAATTACGATTGCAAAGCCCATTTTCTTGTCTATTATTTGAAAAATTACATATTTCTGGACCTACTACCCTAAATCTGGCAATGCAGCGAGGGAAGACGGTGACACCTTCCAGTTTTTTCACCAAGGAGGACCAACCTTTATCGTTTGCTTTACATATGGGCCATATTTACTTACCGACCACTCACACTGATATGCACAATACCGTTCAGACAACTTATTTGTGAAAACACCGTAGTTTCTAGAACCATGTGTCGTGTTAAAATCGCAGTAAAATTTTGTGGTAGCCCATAAGTTGATATGAAAATGTCAAGACAAAATTTTACCATAAGCAAGCTGATGGACTTCAATATCATCTTATGAAAAGTAGCAATGAATCGTTATTTTTTTATTTTGAATTCCATTTGTCACTATAACCGTCGTATCTTCAAATGCTAGGATATTCGCTCCTGATGGGATTTGAAGACCATTAGATATTAGTAGAAAAAGTGCAAACATGATAATTGATAAACAAATTATTTTTTCCAAGTCATCGTGATTGCTAAATGGCTTATGTTGTAACTAAGACTTCTTACTGCAATATTGATCTGATTGTGCAGCGATTGTCATCATACATGTAAACTTAACGAAGCGTTGGTGCATGATTTGACTTGTGTAAAATTTGTATCAATGTTGTTAATAATATTCAAAATTGGAGATAAATTAAGATGAGGAAAATCTGGCCAAAAGTTTGTTGTGATTATCAAAAATATAACAACCATCTCATTCATGGTGTCCATTTTGAACAGGTCCCAAACATATTATTTATTTTGCATAGAAAACAAAGGTCCATGATTTCGAGTGATGACCTACTTCCTTGAACGTTCCTTTCACAAGCTAGCAAGGTGTCTACAATTCAAATATTTCTTATAATCTACCTTACTCAATCACGTCACTTAAGATATGCTCCTAGGCCTACATTTCTAAAGTTTATTTTGAATTAATAAGAAACCTTTTTTAATTCAAAATAGACAAAATTAATAATTAATTTTGAATAATGTTAGCAAATATGGGTCGAAATTTTAAATCGCAAATCACATATTTGCACATATAAGGTGGATCGAAAGTATACCTACTTGCAGCAGAATCGTTGATCCACATAGCCATGATTGAGCTCGTCTACAGGCCTCCTTTTGATCATATTAAGCCATCTACAAGCCTTCTCTTAGTTGAACCCTAAACATCGAACGAACCCCGTAGATTGGTTGAACCACGAACAAGATCACGAACCGCCTTTCTCGTTGGTGTAAATAATTACTAGAATTATTTACTTGGATATGCACACCTTAAACCCTATGAGAACTTTGGTGATGCTCCAAAAAGAAAACCGTAGAGAGAAATTTTAGGAGAGATTATTATTTTTTATGTGGGGGACGATATTCTCAATTCGACTGATATTGTGGGAGAGGTATCAATATATATCTCAATCCCATATCTCAGTTAGAGTCATAATGGGAGAGGTTTCTAGATAAACCTCATCTAAATAGGACTCCCTATTATCTCAAATATGGATGCAACCTAATTGCACCCAATGTCTCCCACTCATACATATTTGACTCGACTCATTCGAACCACATCCTCATAGTTCTCATCTCACGTCTCTTCTTTCATACAGGGAGTAAGGCGTGCGACCAAGTGAGAAAGTATATGTGAGGAGAGTTATATTAAGTCATCACCAAACTAACATAACCCTACAACTAAACAACTCGCTATGTACCCCAAACCAAGTGGTCGCACCCAGTCAAGCATCTCTAGATCGATCCCTCAATGAAATAAATAGAGCATGCTCGACTCACTCAAATATGTTTCTATATTCATAACTAGTCAAATGCATTTCAACATAGTCGCCCAGGCTATGAATCATAGAAAATGAGTGCATTACTAACTTAATTTTTCCTCAGCCCCACATGCCAATTAGCTTGGTCTTTACAACTTTCCTAGACATGCTCCGACAGACCGAATCACACATAGTCATTGGATACATGCTAAAGTAGCGTCATCAAGCTTACACATCATGGCATGGTCCAAAGACTCAAAGGGTACAAGAAAATAATATGGGCTCACTCAGTGACGAAGCAGAGACCCATTCAATCACTTTAATTCCATACGTGGTCGCCCCAAAGCACATGTAGTATGAATACATGCTATGATGGAGCTCTCACTCAATTTAGACATGTCACGCTCTAAACATCATACAAATCTTACTCCAATCATTATTCAAGCGCCCGACCTGCATACTACTCGTAGTCACTTCCAAAGTGTCATACGATAGCTCGCACATTTGGCTACAAACGTAATAGACTTTTATGAAGTTTGGACATACTTCATAATCGATCAACTCGGATCTCATCTTAACCTCTAGTTAAGGCGACTGTTAATTATACTTATTAACCTTCCTCACTGCTCTAGCACGAAGGCAATCATTCACAAACCTCCTTATGCGACACAATCTTTTAAGTCTTATCCTGCTCGCTCTCTTAGCGCCAGGGCGATAGCCCGTGTGAGAGGGCCAATCAAAGCGTGGTGACAACTCACAAATTCAGTACCAAACACATAATGAGAATCCAACATATCTCATTAATCACAATATGTTCTCAAAGGCCACATAATCAATTCTTCTTGACCCCTAATGACTCTCATGCCTTTGGAGCATATCTCCAAGCAAAGGCTCATAAAAGGGATGAGCGCCTACACCGCTCGTAGAAGTATGTGGGAGAATAATATTAACTATGCACAAAAAACTCTTAAGTGAAGTAAAACCTCGAGTAAGTACGTTTGGCCTACCAACCATGTTTGGCGCCCAAACCATACACAAAAATAGTTTTACTATCACAAAGACAGTAATATACATCATTAATGTGCGCGCAATACGCATCATTTCAAGATGCCAAATTTGCCTATAGCAAATCATAGACCAAATTGTTAAGATATCTAAGTACCCACATATCGCCATCGCAATAGCACGACGCACATAGTGCACATCAAAAATTCGATAGTGCTTACATAAATCAACTAGCATTTCTTTTCTTCTTCCGAAGATATCGTTTCTTGACTAAGAATATGATCTTTGACCATGGAGTGTAAAGACAACCAATACTGAGTGGCGATAACTCCATGTTCTTTACAATCATCATATTTTTGCCATATACAATGAGATACAACTCTTACATATGTTCAGTGAATTAATTGACCATCGTAGGCCTACCAAAATGATAGCTCAATGAAATCAATGACGATTTTGGATCTTCTTGATCAGTAATCAATGCGCTCTTACTCCACTTCTTGAATTCATCGGGTGATCCACACAGAACTCCTAATTCAACTTTCACTGAACTATGTCAACATCAATCATCTAGGACAACCCCTGATAAAAGTGGCAATAATAGACAACATATCAGGCGAATTGAGGCAATCTCACCACTTAGAGAGAACATCTCAAAAAAAAATTGCGCTCTTCTAACAGGCGTAATCATTTCTTCCTTAGTCAAGCTACACACATGTTAATCAACCCATATATATTGCACTTGACTTTCAAAAACCACATGTTTCAAATGGTCTTGCATATAGACAGAAGATTAACAAGCTCTCAGACTTTATTCTTAGTCATTCGGCTCATCTTTTCTTTCGCAACAACTATCTGCTTAGGGCATCAAGTGAAGTCACATGTTCTATTGACTCATCAACACCCACAAAAGTAATTGTGAAGGATACCCACTCAGTCTCATATAGATTATGGGGAATATTTTATATTCACTCCTTTTACGCGTGGAATTTGATAATCCTTTGCATGTGAGACACTATCTGCCACTTACTTAGTCTCGCTCCCACTATCCCAGCGATTACTAGATGAGTATAAAATCTAACATCCTCACTAGAGAAATGAGCGCCTCCTAAGGATCTTGCAACTCACATAGTTTTAAGATCTCCTTAGACTTCACATATGCTCAAGAAATCCATTTGAAGGGAAACCTAAATCATGCGACTTGATTCTCCACGTGAGAACATATTTTCTCGAACTTACATAGGCACAGACCCATTAATTTGGGCTTGTTACCAAACTAAAGCTCATACAAGGTTGAAGAATCATTTGGAGACACATATTTTATGATATAGGCAGCAATAAGATACAAAAATCAAATTGCGTCATCATAAATCTAACCATTTTGAAGTGATTGTCCCTTCTCCACAAGCTCATATAGCTGCAAAGTATTTGGAACAATCATTCAACTTGCAAGTCTATTTCCTTCAACTGTGTGTCCTAACTAACTAGACACACTATTCTCGCTCCCTATTAACACATCTCCATCTGTTAAGAATCGCTCAAAGCAATTTGGCGCTTCTAACTGATGAGAGTGAAAATGTACTAACTTATAGCGTAAATAGCAATGAAAGAAAATATATTGCGTTAACTTTGTGCCTCACACTCATAAATCTACACTCAATTTAGTGGACTTAACTTTAAAGGAAAAAATAACCAGCTTTCATTCTTCCAGCAGGCTTATCCCGCTTGAAAAAATTATATAGAGGGAGATTGACCTTAGAGAGTTAGACAATAAAGCCTCCTCGAGCTAATATAATCATCCTCATGTACCACAAAGAAAAGATAGACAAGTATTCTCACTCAACAAATATCTTACAAGTGCATTAATCCGAGTAAGACTATATCAACACATCAAGTTGCTCAAATCAATTGTTGAGCTTGAGGTGACTCTTTTTAGTCTCCTCATGTGCGCTCTATAGCTGCACAACTCAATAATAGTCATACAAATTTGCTCAATCTCAAAACCATATGTTAAGTCAACCAATATCTACAATCCACCCATGGAGAGATTTAGAAATATTAGCGAAAAAATAAGACAACAAATAAATAGTCAAACTTCATCTCAGTATAACTACGAGCGAAGTTACCAATCTCATAAGTGTACTTAATATTTGTTGATACTTAATTGCCTCATTCAATAAGGTAACACGACTTCTTGTCACTTTATGGCTCAATTTATAGTTCTAGTTTTAACTTTTGCTCTCGTCAAGCTGCATTATGCTTGTTCCAACATTCACCCGAGTTGGTTTATGTCAGTCAACACAAGCGACAAATACACTCACTTGTGTATTTCTCAACTTTTTATAATCAACATTCAGAGGCGATTTTAATTAATAATAACACAAGTAACCAATATTCTTAATTCAACTCAAATAGAGAATTTGGATAACTAGAGTTTTTACTTGTGAGTAAGCTCATATTCCAAAATAGAGTTTAAACCCTTTTATTAAATTTGTAGCTTAAATAAATTAAAGCGCAAAATTAATTCTTGATCCATATGTATATCATCGGTAGAGGTGACAAAATCAAGCCCGGCTGCGGGGCTGCCCAGCCAGCCCGAGGTTTAGGCTGGGCTGGGCCACATTTTTTAGGCCCGACCCGAATTGCCCGATGGGCTGGGCTAGCCCGATTTTTTGGGCCGACCCGATTTTTTTGCTCATGAAGTATATATTTGGACTGGGCTGGGCTAGTCATTTTGGCGGCTCGACCCGACCTAAATTTTTGCAAAAGCCCGATGGGCTCGGGCCGGGTTGGCCCGACCTGGCCCATTGCCAGCTCTAATCATCGGCATCTTTACTGCGATTATTTCGGGCAATTAAGTTCTTATATTTGCGGCTTAAACAAATAAAGTGCAAATATTTTCTTTAATCTACAAAAATATTGTCCGCGTCTAAGCCGCGACAATACTGGATACTTTGCCTATTTTCATGCTAAATTGGCTAAACTAAAGTTTGCTGAGTTTGTCTAAACACATTTCAATAAATTGTGCACTCAATTAGGTACTGGTCTAAATTTTTTATTCTGGATCCAAGTAATATTTATTATTTTCTTCAATTCAATGAGATCAAAAATTTGCCACCAAGGCTAGTAATCATCTTCCACCGAATTAAAGATCACAATAAAAATTACTGATCCATGAATAAAATTATCGATGTCCATAAATAAATCATGCATGCAACCATGCGATATAAGTAATTACGAAAAAATAGTCCCCATTGGCAACATTGACATATGGTACATCATGTGGAGATAATTTAGACATATGGTGGTAAACCAAAAAATATCCTCGTAAAATTATATTACATAGCCTCCAAAAATTGGCTCAATAAATACATGCATCGAAAAAAATTACATATTTTCAAGGCCTACTACATCAATCTCGAAAAAGTTAAAAAATTAAATGAGGATACCGAATTACTACCATTATCAAAATTAACTCCCACATATAATATTAATATAAATAATAAATATTCACATACATGAGCACCCATATGTTAATGCCCATAAATTCTCAACACATGATAATTCATATCACATCAATAAAATTAATACTATCACAAAAATATTTGCACACATAAGCAATTTACAAAGCATGTAACTCATAAATTAAAAATCAAATAGAAATTTTTTGCTTGCACCTCAATGAGCAAAAAAAATATAATTTTTTTACGCACCTTATGCGAAAAGTTTTATCTATGCACCAATGTGCAAAAAATAATTTTCACATACATCACAATGCACAAAAAAATATTAATTTGTTGCAAGCATCTTAATGCGCAAAATTTTTTTTTCATGCAACTAATGCGAAAAAAAATCATTGCTACGTATATGCAAAAAACAATTATCCATGCATCATATTGCACAATAATAATTTTGCAAGCATCCTCATTCGCAAAAATAATTTTTGCAAGCACTAAATTGCACAAAATATTTTTACATGCATTAATACTATAACAAAAAGAAATGCACAAAAAGTAATTTTGCAAGCGTCCCAACGCGGAAAAAATACTTACTATCCAGCTTCTACATAAATAAAAAACTTGCTGGAATGATAACAAATAATTCTCTTAGCCTAGTGGTGAGCATACATAAAGATATAATAAAAGATCTGGGGTTCAAATCTAAGTTGCACCAATATCTCATCAAATTTTTTAATATCAAAAGAATACACCACTTAGACAGCTATTCAGTGCCATGTCATCGACCATGTGGCGTGAGCGGTGTGATGTATTCTGCCTACATGGCAGCCCAGTCATTGCTCGAGTGGCGTCCAAGCCGCCACATCACCTGTAGTAGGTGGCCATGTGGCAGCCACATGGCGCCAAACTCGCCAGCTCAATGTCCATGTGAGCAGCCTGTGCATATGGCCAATCAACACATGGCAAATTCCTTTTTTTATTAATAAAACAGTCGCCCCTCACATTGGCTTACCCACTGCCCCCATTAGAGATGTTAAAAGGGCCACGACCCGTTGGATCGAATCATTTAAACCGAAAAAAAGAGGGTTATGGTCGAATTATTTTGACCCGTTTAAATCCGAGCCATTTTTTGCCTGGACCGTTTAGCCTGAGGCTTGTTAGGGGTAGCCCGTAGGTTAACCGGGCTAGAGCCAATTATTCTAATATTATAAATCTATTTTATTACATATTACCTATTACTAAATATATTTTTTCAAGCTCACATCTCCTAATCTTTAATAGGTTTAAATATATAATTATTAAAACTATGACTTATAGTCATATGAATATTTTTTTAAAAAGTACTATTTTTTATTTATTTTATATGAGTATATATTATATAATTCTATCTTTTATTATTATAATTTTATTTTAAACATTTAATCATGGAATATTTAAATTTATAATTCTGTTAATGCAATATAATTATAAACTATGCAAGAGTTTTTTTATAATGAATACTTTAACTTAACATGTTAAACTCTAATGTTATATATGTTCGAATTTAAAATTTTAGATTTAAATATATAATTTTTTATTTTTTTGACTTATAGCCCGATAGTGGCCCGTTTAGCGCAAAGCCCACTAAAGTTAGGGTTAGGTTCGCAATATACTAGTCCGTTTAATAGTGGCCCATTTAGCCCTAAGCCCATTTAGCCGGAAGCCCGTTAGGGCTGACCCTATAAAGCTAAGGCCAGCCCGTTTAACATCTACATGCGCAGGAAAAACAAAAAAGGGAAAGGCAATGTTTAAACACAAGCTACACGAATTTCAACGCTTTTTTTTACTCAAAAAGTTTGAATCCCATAACTAATTCGTTTCAAATCCGTTTTATATGTAAAATGTGTCAAATTAATCGTCTTTCCGAGATCTATAATTTGACACCAATATTGCATATATAAAAACTTTGAATCCCATAACTAATTCGTTTCAAATCGGTGGTGGAATATTCCATCACATTGATTCTCGCTCTCGACGCCATTGTTAGCAAATATGAGTTTTTAAGGGCAAAACGACTTTAAACTCTCGAGTAAATAATGGACATAGTCCAATATGAAGTTGAGCTCGATAAATAAATGATTCTCTTACTTTCACTTTATATCCTCAATCAAGATCACGAACATTGAAAGGAAAATTTCATTCCAAAACCTTCAACCCTTGAGAACTTTGGTGATGCTCGAAGAAGATGTGGAGACAAACCGGGAAAAATTTATTTTGCCCCCAACTATAGTTCAACATGGATGAATTTTTTGTTCTCGTTGCCAATGTGGAAGAACCAATCGGTGGTTGTGAAAAAGACGTCGACGGATCTTTAAGGGCAAAAACAATCCTGGGAAATAATGGAGGTAGTGGTCATTACAATAAATGATAGTTACTTTCAAACTTTGAATTTCATTCCAAAACCTTCTTGTGAAAAATTTCGGGTAAGATTTATTTTGAAACCCTAGTTTTGTTTTTGCTTTTATTTTCGTTAATTTTGCAAAAATTGTTTTATTTTGAAACCCTAGTTTTGTTTTTGATTCACAAAAATTGTTAATTTTTGATTCACAAGCTTAATTTCAGTGCCAAAAAGTAACTTTTTTGGTGATAGAAGAATTATTTTGTTTATCCGAGAGTTTATCTTCGAAAGTGTCTTTCTCTTAGAAAATCATCTTGTTGATGATGTCTTTGCCATTTCCAAGGATTTTGTTCATCCCATTTTTGATTATTTCATCTTCTTGGAAAATGACTTTGTTGAAGATGTTTTCTCCTTTGATCAAATGAAATGGTCATTTGATGTCTTCTTGGCGGTATGAATTTTCTTCGATTATTATTTCGTCGGGAACCTAATATAACATTGTTTTGTGGTACCCTCAAGTGCTTGGGTCCTTTGGGATTAGCTTTGAGACTTTTAGGTCTCCAACAATAATTTGAGCTATTTCTAGCCCGACAAGTATTTACGGCGTGTCTCTTCTTACCGCAATAAAAACAAGTAATATTACTAACATGCATAGGAACTCGATTCTTTTTCATATGCTTGACAATATTAGGCTCATGTTCAAGTTCACTATTCAAATTATCACACCATTAACATTCACAATATTGGGCAATTTATTGGTACTCAAGTTTGATTTTGATAAATCATTTTTCATGCAATTCATATCCTCAACAAGAGTACTATTTTGTTTTTCAAGGTTTCTAACCTTGTCAAGTGTGGTGGTGTGAGCACATGATAGTGATTCATAGGAAGTAAATAAACTATCCTTTTCATTTTTCAAAACATTGAATTCCTTTTTCAAATTTTTGTACTTAACAAGTAAATTTTGGAATTCATTTTGAAGATCATCAAAATCATTTTGCAAATCACTATAATCATTTTGAATAACAATATCATAGGAAGTAGAGGGTTTAGGACATACCTCGTTTTCTTCTCCGATGCCCATAAAACATTGTTCGACTACTTCATAGTTGGAAGTTGTAAAAGGCTTGTTCCTTAGATTTGAACTTGTATCACTTTGAGAAGTAGATGCTTTTGTTTGACTCCTTTCATTTGCAAATACTCCATAGATGGCTTCTAATTTTTGCCATACTTCATGTGTCGATCGAATTCCTACAATATGTTCATATTCCAAATTAGTAAGTGAACAATACAAAATGTTGAGAGCTTTACCATTTAAGGAGATGGTTTTCTTTTCTTCATCATTGAGCTCCTTGAGAGCTTTGGAGGTGTATGGTGTGTCTTTTATTGGAATGGATTCTTCATTGATGACGATGTTCCAAATATCGAACCCGCAACCTTGTAAATAACATTTCATTCTTTCTTTCCAAAATGTATAATTTTTGGAATCAAATAGTGGTGGCTTGGTGGTGGAGGTGCCGGTAAGATGAGCTTCATTCGTAGCCGACGATCGTTCCTCTTCACTCGCGATGTGAAACGAGCTTGCCAAAGAGTTTGGTTTTGATACCACTTGTAAGTCCAAGTGGCTACGTTAATCTAGAGGGGGGTGAATAGATTATCTCCCTTTTCGATTTTACCCTCTTTTTCGAACCGAATACTCAAAGACAATAATAAAGGTGCGGAATGTAAACAACACACGTTGATTTATAGAGGTTCAACCCACCTAGGGCCTAATCCCCTACCACCCCAGTATATCCGGGATGGATTTCAAAAAGAAAAAGAATTTTGTTAATTACCAAAATTATTACAAATTCAACTTACAACACCATGAAGAGCACCACACTCTTCAACAACACCACCTTTGGAGATTACCACAATCTCCCTTTGAAGATTACCACAATCTTCCTTCAACGGCACCTTTGAAGATCACCACAATCTTCAATCTTGAAGAATACCAAATTCTTCAACACCTCAAGAGCACCACACTCTTGAAACACCTATCACCTAGATCACCCAAGTGTCTTCTTACCACAAGAATACTCACAAGGATGTCTTGTGTTGAATGATGACCAAAAATCAAGATTACAACTCAATAATGAATATTTCAATATGAGTGCAAAGTGTAATCAAGAATAGCCTAGATCTCAAGGATGTGAAAGTGATAATCTAGGCAAAATTACAACAAGAATAATAACTATGAAGAACAAGTGTTTGCTTGAAGTGTATCTTGTTGTGTTGTATCTCAATGGTTGTATTGGTTGCTCCAAAACTTCCTCTATTTATAGAAGTTGATTAATCAAGCATAGGCTCCTCTTAGGGACTTGAATTCTGTAAAAAAAATTGCAAGACAATTGAAGAAAAGAGCTGTTAGAAATCAACTCCATGATTTAAGGAAATGTTGTGTCAAACTGGTCAAGCGTCATTTTTCTTTGTCAAACCATAGGGCGGCCGTCGCATCGATAAAAGAAAAAGAGAGAACATAGCAAAAATACTACAGGGCGACCGGTCGACGTAGACCTCGACCGGTCGACCTCATCCCCAACCGGTCCCTCTCAATGATTTTTCAAGGATGCAATGTTCTGTTTCAACATTAACGCCTAGGTACCGATCGACATGGGTGTCGACCGGTCGACGTCACCGGTCGATCGGTTGACCTGGCCATTTATCCCTCCGTCTCATTTTTTTGTTCTAAAATTCATCTTCAGGTACAGGTTGTCCTATACGACGACCGGTTGACCTCGAAATAGAAATGTTGTCCAATTTGTGTCGAAAATTAAACTCAAGAAATACTCCGAAAATTTAGTAAAAACATTTTAAACCAATCGAGAGTATTTAGACAACATTTAGGAACCTTGTTTTGATGTAAAACTTATAAACATAAAATCATTAGAAATGTTGTCCAATTTTATCTAAAATAAAACTTGAAGAAATACTCCGTAAAATATTAAAACCATTTTAAATCATTTAGGAGTATTTGGACAACAATTAAAAATATTGTTTTGGTGTAAAAATAAAATCATCAAAATTAAGATAAAAACATGTATCAAACATTTGGTTGCACATAGGAGCCACTTCTTCTTGAGGCATGTGAGTTTGCTGAGTGAATTTGGTGGAGTCAGTAGCTTTGCTTGTGGAGAACCTTACACTATCAGTAATGCTGCTACCTCATCCATGTTTCAAATTTGGCTTGGGCAATGATTTTGATTTGGGTACAGATCCCTCATTCCCACTAGTGCATGCTTTAATCTTCCGCTTTACTTGAGTGGATTTCCTTACCAATGGAGGCTTGTTTTTCTTTTTTTTGAGGGGATCCAATGGAGGCTTGTTTACCTGTGAACCATGTGCTATATATATGTAAGTACCACAAGATTCTTATATAAATTCAGTACAAGATAGCTATATAGGACTACACACCTTCAACTTTGATTTCAATCCAAGTGTCTTTGTTTGAATGTGGGATTGTTGTGTTGGTACAATTTCTTTGCCTTTAAGCTTCTTCTCAACAGTCAAGTTGACATCCAGTTCAAACAACCTTTTCTTACTCTAAATAAAACACAAGAAATTAATGTAAGTAAGTGTCTATCAATAATGCACACACAAGAATTTTGAAATTTACTTTTGTGTTTGCACCAGAAAAATTTATATTAACTGTGGTTCCTGGATTTGCTTGCCTTATTTCCTCAGCATAAGACCAAAGCAGTGCATATTGTTCAGAGTCAGACCCACTCCCTAGCTTTGAAACAGTTCTTTTGGTTCTGTACAATTGGCCTTTAGTAAACAACAATTTAATATCTTTTTGCAGAACTTGCATCATAGAATCAATTGGCCATCTAGGGTGAGACCAAATTTTGTCCCTATATACCTCAACCAAGAATTTTGAATTTGCATGAGACACTCTTTGTTGTCTAGGACATCTATGCTTACCAACAAATGTTTTCACCTGTATACTGTCCTCATTACATTTTTTGGAAGCATAAATAATCCAAGGACAGGTTTTGTGTTTGCACTTTGCTTGAACTTTCCACTTTTCATTAATTGTGAACAATGTCCCTACCCTGTTTGATTGAATGTTGTCTCACTGCCTTCCTAAAGGATGCAGTGTCCTCAAAGTACATTCCAAGTTCAAACTTAGGGTCATCAAAGTCCACTTTTTGATTAAATATTGGGTGGCCATTATGATTGTTAGAAGCTTCTGCACCCAAATGACTAGTCAAATTAATTGAGGGATGTCCACTACTAGTTGGAATATCAGACTTAGCCATGTGATTCCCAACCCATTCAACTTCATAGTCAATGTTGTCATCAAAAATAGCATCATCATCAGACAATTGACAATCACTATCAATGAATTTCTCTGAAATGTCAGAATCATCCCCCACAGACTGCCCATCATCACTCTCATTGCTAACATTGCCATCAACTACATCAATCTTCATTTTCAATGGTTCCCCGCCTTCACCCCCTACTGAATCAGTTTGTTCCCTACTTATTTCTTCATTATTTCCTAGAAAATTTAGGGGCTCAACAACAGAAGGAAAGTCCTTGTTAGATTCTTCAAATGATTCTTGCTCATTTTCAAACCTATTATCACTTTCATGTTCAACAAATATACCCACCATTCTATTATCATCAATCATGTTCATCATATTAAGCACATCAATATCACATTATAACAACAACAAATCAGTGCAATCATTTATACCACCCCTACTGCATTGAAAACATTTCACATTCTTCAAGCCTAACCATTACCCATACTAGTAATCTCAATCAATGACATTTCATCAATATTGCAAAAATCAATATGAGCATTTTCTCCATCAACATAACATGTCTTTCCCAAATTAATAAATAAACCTGATGATGCATCCTAATCGTGAAATACTCAGAATCTGAACCTGATGGGGTGGGAGAAAAAGAAAATGAACTCAATCACCATATTATAAAGACAAACAAAAAATCAAATAAAAAAATATTTTTTTGACTTTCAGAAAAAAAGTATGTTTTATTCCCCACATGAGGCAAAGCTTGTCGGACTAAAAAATTTCAGAAAATGACAAATGCACCATGCCCAACATACAAATAAAGTAAGATTCTCATTTGGTCCCCACACTTATCCATACAATATTTAAAATCACAAAACTTTAAACCTAAATACTAACATGGTCCCCAACACAACAATAAAGTAAGATTCTTTGGTCCCCATAACTTATTAAAAATTCCAGACCACTTTAAACCTACAATTTTGTTTTATTATCGATCATTAAAGACATTGCTTACCATAATCAGGAGCCTCTTTTCCAGGTGGAACACCATCGTCGCCATCCTTGCGTATTTTCCAGACCATTGCGTAGAATCCTCTCCCTTATCGTCAGTTGATTGAAGAAACTTAGGATTTCTTTGTTTTTTAGAAAAAGGAATTAGGGTTTTTTGGTAAGAGATTACAGATGGATTTTGATTTCTTGGGACAAGTGATACCTGTTTAGAGCGGGAATTAGGTGGGTAAAGAGAAAGACATTTTTGCCCTTAAAAAACTCACGTGCAGTGAGCGCACTCGAATCAAAAGGAAATATTCCACCGCCGGTTGGTTTTAGGAGGTACGGTAGAAATTTCGTGTACTTGAGGGGGCAACGTAGAACAAAAAATAGTTTAGTAGGCAAGGTAAAAACGCGTATAGTTTGGGGGGCAAAATAAAATTTTCCCTATTTTTTATGTGGGGGACGATATTCTCAATTCGACTGATATTGTGGGGAGAGATATCAATATATATCTCAATCTCATATCTCGGTTAGAGTCCTAATGGGAGAGGTTTCTAGATAAACCTCATCTAAATAGAACTCTCTATTATCTCAAATATGGATGCAACCTAAATGCACCCAATAAATAACTTTGCTACTATGCTATGAAAATTAGTGAATTTAGAGTTTTAATGATATCACATTGGTATATTACGAGATATATATATGATGTGACATCATTTTAAATTCTCAAAATGAATTTTATTCATTCCTTAGAAGAAACTTACAATTAATATAACACCAAGCGAAAAATAATTGTAAGTACTCCTTCAAAATCATAAAACCTATATAAATCTAAAATAAATTTTTTAAATCTAAATAGATCTATCTGATTCCTAGAATCAGAATATGACAACGAAAGTGTTGGACAAACACGTATCAAATAAATTGATCTTGTTTTTGTCATATATATTTGGGTAATGACTAATTTAAATTTTCTGAACAAAATTTCACATATAATAAAAACTTATTTTCTAAATATTAAAAGTCACATATCAGGAATAAATAAAAGCCATATATTGGAGACGGATGAAAGTCACATATTGTGGACAAATAAAATTCACGTCAGACAATCCTAATCAAATTTCCTCAATCAGATACGCAAAGAATTATTTGAGAGCAAATGTCTTTTTTTTTTTTTTTTTTGATCGGTAAAAAAATGATAAAAATTGGTGACTGCTTCGAATCCCATTAGAAAGGTTCAACCTATTATGCCTCTCCGGATAAGTATCATTAATATTTTAGTTCTCTAGCTGGAATGGTTAATCAAGAAATAATAGATAAAATCATCATCTCTTAATTGCAACTACTACTATAAGTAGGGTCTTATGTTTTTTTAATTTAATACAATAAAATAAAAGGGAATTAGGGACAGGTTGGAAAAAGACAATGAACCCCCACGAAGTATCCTCGACAGCTGGACGGCCTCTGTCCTTTCACACGTGACAATTGATTTTTCCAGTTCAATCATTAAACATTAAGTAATTAAGCTAATCAACTTTTCCTCAAAAAAAAAAAAAAAAAAAAAAAACAAATTCAAGTTAAACTAATCAACTTAATTACAGATAAACTCTGATTTAAATTGTTTATCTTCTTTTTATATATAATACTAGTAAAATTGATTTCCTTACGTAAGTATTAATCTGCTTAGATTACGAGACCTGGAATTTTTCTTTTTTGATGGAAAGATGAAATTTTATTAACTAAAATCAGAGATGGTGGAATATAAAGGGCTAATTAGATACTACCCAAATGGGTACAACTTAATTTTCTTGTGATTGTGACATGTGTCTCATACACACACATGTTAAAAAAAAATAATAAAAATCTATGAAAAAATAAGAAGTCATGATCGAGCTTTGGATCAATGTCCCCAGAAGGAAGGAGT
The DNA here is from genome assembly GCA_016081115.2 of Rehmannia glutinosa. NCBI lineage: Eukaryota > Viridiplantae > Streptophyta > Magnoliopsida > Lamiales > Orobanchaceae > Rehmannia > Rehmannia glutinosa. The sequence continues at coordinate 25,686,511 of CM071934.1, forward strand.
ATGCCCGCGTGTTTCAACGAAAAAGAAGCATCCCAGCCTCTTCAAGAAAGCTTTGCTTGGTAGGCGCTGCCTACTCACTCGGACAATGCTCTGAACACTTTCGTGTGCAGTTCCGCCCCCTTATCCCATGCTGAGTCACGACAGCTCCCCCATAGCTCCACCTCCGGGCTGGGATAAATCCTTCTTCCAGTCATCTTAACTAGCTCGGATAAGATACTCTCGCTAGTATAATATAGTATAATATGCCAGAACCAGTAATATATGGAAAGGGCGGCTTTTTTCTTTATTTTTGATAGTCAACTTTTTCTCAATAAATCACTTTTTAAAGTTATATAAACAATAAAGTTATTCAAATTAGGTTTCCAAATCTGTGTGTGTGCATTAATTATTATATATATATATATATATATTTTTAAAAAAAAAAAAATTAATAACTTTTTCGTTTTAGATCTGTTTTGGATGTATAATATATATAATTAGCCATATTTTTACGATCTTCGGTTTGACATCCATATTGCATATACACAATAAAAATAAAATATAATAAATAAAAATTCAATTTGGCATCTCATTATTTATGATATATGTATAGTTGTTAATTAAGCTTATCCCATTTCTTCATAACTATATAGAATTTTATTTAAGTTGATCGATTAAATTCAATCAACTTTTTTTTAATTTAGTTGAAGAAAATATCTCAAACTATGTATCCAAATATTATATATATACAAGGATAAGATCTCATGTGGCAGCCTCTTACCATGTGGTAGCGTGGACAGATCCCATCCCTTCATCCTAAACAATCAATGGTTTAGATTAGCCCTACAAAACACCATTTTATAATTATTTTTAATGCCAGAAGGGCATTTCCGTAATCCACAAAAAATGGGTAAATAAATACCATAATTAATAACCTAGAATCAAGGGATCTTCTTGATTGCAATCTTGGCATAACAGAAAAATCATTAATTTAGGAACAAAACACACGTTTCCTGTCATCTTCTTCATTCTGCATCCATCCAAAAAATCAGAAGCAAGACCGAGTTTCGCGTCCAAAAACACAGAAAACACACCTTATAGTCGAAAAAAAACAGCACAAAAATCGTGCGAAATGGGCGATGAGTGCGATGAATCACAACATGATGAAATGTTGGCGGACAAGCCTGATGAAAGCTGGGTTTCAGGGGCATTTTTTCCTGGTATGTGTGTTTATGTTTCGAAAAATCGTGCATTATTCTTATTCACCCTGTCCGTGTTTTTGTTAGAAAATGTGGAATCATAATTGAGGTTTATCTTAGTATAAAGAAATGTACAGAAATGTACTCATTATATATGAGGTTCGTGTACACATATATTTACTATTGTGCACATATAAGCATGCAGTATATGTTGTGGGATGGCACTGGTGATGATGAATCTTTTATGTGAAAGAGTTGTGTACACATATTGCAATATATATGCCGGTAAAGCATTGTTTCGTGTATAGATATGTATATTTTTGTGTTAATTTAAAATGTGATATTGTGTGTTTGAATGTTTATTTGAGACTATACAATAACACTTAGAGTTGTATACAACATCCGACAACTTGTATATTTGGAACATATTATGGTGTATATATACGAATACTTTCTTGATTTAGAATGAGAACAAACAATGGTGTTCAAATAATTTCGTAACAGTATAAAGACATCTTATTTTAGTATACATTGGCTTCAATATTGGTGTGATAAGTATAAACATTCAGTGGATATTATTAGATTTTTTGTTTAGAATAATGTACACTTATATTGAAACTATTGTGTAATTTGAAAAAAAAATTGTGTATACGTTTCATTTATTTGGTGTGGATATACTTTGCAGATACTAGTGATGAAACAATCCAGCATGTCGAAATACGAGAGTGCCTGGTAATATCACCCGGCAACATAAGAACAAGTTAGCCCACGAACAAGATGGACAACATGACGGGGCGTTGAGGAACTCTTTGAGAATTACTGCGGCTCTACTTCTCAAATGGAGATCTCAGTATTGCCACCGCAACAAGCTCGTAACAAGGGCAGCGGGAGTCGGGTTAAAAGCATACTACAAAGCCAAAGGGAAAAGGCAATCTGTGCAAGCACGAAACTAAAGAGAAAGTTTGGCACGTGTGGCAAAATTGCATCACACAACAGCCGACCATGTCCCGAGAAACCTACACAATGACATAAATTTTCCCTGCATTTTCAAATTTCGTACACTCCAAAACCTGTTATCAGATTTTTGACTTATCTTAAATGAATGTCATTTATATTATAATTGAATATCATTTATATTATAATTGAATGCCTGTGACACCCCACTTCCGGATAACTATGTAATATCATCACAGTGAAAATAATGGAATAGTTGTGAAAATATTATTTTTTTAATATTAATTATATCACTGTTACTAATTAAGAACTTATTTAATTAATTAATCCTTATTCCATAAGAATCTCAAATTTATTCAGTAGACACTTAGCCATATTAAAAATAGTATTTATGTTCACCACCGCTTTAGCAAACTTTAGTAGTGATTGTGCGAAGACCAAAGACTGTTTATTAATTTATGCAAAGAAATCCGCTTCAACAATGACTTTTTGTAGCGATTTGCTTATTAATTTATCGCAAAGAACAGACAAAGAAATGCTTCAATGACTTTTGATTTTGATTTGGCTTTTTGTAGCGGTATCGAAGAACCTTATTAATTTATGCAAAGAACACATCACCGCTTCAACAACTTTTTTGATTTGCAGCAGCTTGCTTATTATTCTGCAACATCTGTGCAACAACCTGCTTCACCAGTTAAATTGATTTGCAGTTGCTTCTATTGCGTCAGCGCCTACGCAGCCGAAGCTTTTTGAATACTATAAATAGAATGTTTCTATTGTTTTTCAATTCATTCGGAAATTAATATACTTCAGTTCTTTTTCATATTTGTAAATATATTAGATATTCGCATTTACGTATTATTCCTATTTATTTCCAACACCATCACGGTCTCGTAGTAAATCGACATCGTGAGTAATCTCTAAGAGTCATTGTCGGAATCGATCCTAGCAAGGATTAGTGCCTTGATTGCTCCTGCCCAAGTGAAGATCCGAACCAAAAGTGGGTAAAATGTCATTTTCCTAAAGAAATTAGTTTGCTTATAATTTCATAAATTTCATGGCATTAACTATTTCATGAACTTCATGAGATTAAATTATTTTGTAAAGATAAGTTAATTGCAACTCTATTAAAATTGTATGTATTCATAGACTTCCATTATATTTATGGTTTTTAATTATTTGTACTTTAGATAATAGCTCTTGTCGAGCCTAAGCTAATGAATATGTGAAGATGTAATTTATTTGGTATTATTTTACAGTATAACAAAAATTGGGGCGTGACAATGCCATTTATATTCTAATTTTGCATGATTTTTGAGTCCATTTGACATTTAATGAAAAAAATACCCTGTAATCTAAACACTTTTATATTATAATTACTATTTGCGTGCCTGCTATCTATTGATGATACACAACATTTCAAATGATTACCATGACTTCCAAAAAGTAATAATAATTGTAGTACTTCAACACAATATCGAAAAAATAGTATATTTTGAGCATATTGTGGTGTATATATATATGAATACTTTGGTGGTTTATAATCAGGAAATTCTGGTGTACAATTAATTATATTACAGTATTATAAACTCTTATTTTGGTATACATTGGCTTGACCATTTGGTGATAAGTATAACATTCAGTAGTACATTGTTACATTGACTTCCAAAAGTAATAATAATTATAGTACTTCAACACTAACTGCTTAAGAATTATGCATACACACGATTCGTTAAAACATCTTCAACTGAATAACAAAAAAGTACTTGGATATGAACATATATAAACCAAAACAGTAATAAACATATACCGAATTCTGACAAAATGCACACTGTTTACACACTAACAATACACATAAACAGGAAAACTTGTTTGCTTAAGATCGTTCAGAAATAAGTAACCCATAATGTTGACAGAAATGCACGGGTAAAAAATATTCTAGTCTAATGTAATGAATAAAGTGTACTTAGACGCTCCATATAACAAAATGAACTCCTCAATCGATAACCAACTACTTTCTACTAACAATTTTTTTTTGCCAAACCAAGCACCCTGTCTTTCTCTTGGTTCAAGTCGTGCATCAGAATTGCATGGCAATATAGAGTCCTCAAACGTGCGAACTCCGCAGCGTCGGCCTTGTCAAATCCACAGTCCCATTTCTTCAATGGCTTCCCCATGTAGGTCTCCATATGACGCATGGCATAGACCCCACAGTCGACTGTGTTTTCCTCCACCCTCCACGACATGGCGAGTCTTATTGGGCGATATTTTCAACTTTACGCGCTGACTGGTAGCACCCACATGCTTGGAGATATCGAGAAAACAGGTCCAACTACAAAAGGAAAAATAAAAAAACAAAAAATAAAATCACAAAAAGAATAAATGTTACCATCAACCTAGTAAACCAAAAAAAAAAGAGGAAAAAGGCTCCATCATGTGCATCTGTATGTTAAATGAAAACTAATTGATACCAAACGGAACCTAAGTGTACACCAAACTACAAAACGGCATCTGTAAAAATCGAGTGTGAAAACCCTAAAAAATTCAAAATAAAAAAATAAATTTGTTCTACAACTAGGGCAACAAAACTAAAAAAAAACCCATAAAGAATCATCTTCAATTGCATATAAAACATGTTGTCAGAATTGGGTAAAAACTCTTTGCACAGGGAACTACAAACCAAAAAATTGAGAAAATAGAAACAGGGGCTTACCTTAATAGAGAGTTACAGATGCTTTTTGGAGATTTTATGTCCAACTGAGTTCCGCCCGTACAAATACTTTTCTCCTTGGACCGATTTTTGCAGAGAAAAATGGGGTTCCAGCCGTGTGTGAGAGGGATTTTTTAGGGGGGATGAAGTATTTGCATTCGTGTGAGAGTGGGGGGTTGTGGGGGGAAGAAATCTTTTTGATTTTAGGCTGAAAATACACGACCAAAAAAGGGGAGAAAATTGGTGATTGAATCCCAAAAAAAGAGGAACTGTGGGGAGTTACCATTTCGGACGTTACCTATTGTTTATAATTTGTCTATTTTGCCCTTAAATGGGCTGATTTCAATTTTAAAAAAAAAAAAAAAATCAGACCTTTGGATTAAACATGTTAACTTGAATCAAACATGGTAAGGGCCTTGCCACATATGATCCTATACCTATATATACACACACATATATATATATATATATGGGGATATAATGAGACCACATATTATTGTGAGATAATGTGGACTCATCTCAACTCTCCTTTATCTATATCAATGGCTAAGATAAATAGGAGTTAAAATTACATTAAATATTTAATTAAAGCAAAATAAGGGTATAATTGTCAAATTAACCAAGTGGGGGACCATCCAAATATGGAATCAGTTATTAGGAGAGAGAAAATCACGTGGGGAGAGAGAAAATAGCGAGAAAATCGCACTGGAGAGAGAAAATCACGCATGTGCTCAGCCATGCAGTATGCTGTACACTTGTCATATATTTGTTGTATACTTAACACTATTTTACTGTACGTTTAACATAATTTTACTACATATTAAAATGGTCCAACAAAAACATGTGAGGACCGTGAATCAAGGAAACAATTATAGAGAGAGAGAATCACGCTAATTATCATGTGGGGACTGTGGATTAAGTAAATCAGTTATAGAGAGAGAGAGAGAGAGAGAGAGAGAGAGAGAGAGAGAGAAAATCATGCTCATTATTGTACTGTATATTTAACATATATTTAATGTATATTTTAACACTATTATGCTGTATATTAACATATTCGTGCTACATATTACAATTGTCAAACAAAAATATAGTATACAACAAAACACATATAAGTATACAGAAAACACATATAAGTATACAACAAAAACATAAGTATACAACAACATAAATACATACATAAAAGATTAACTACTTATACAGAAAACGCATATAAGTATACATCGAAAAACATATAAGTATACAATAATTCATCCACGTCAGCATCGTCTTCTTCACCCATCCTACATCTACAACAACAGTTACACCACCCCATCTCTCAGCCACAGTGTTAATACCACTCACAATATCTCCATTTCCACCATTAATCGCACCAATTAAACTGTCATTGAGATCAATTTATCTGATTATAAACAAAAAAATTCATTATAAACAAAAACAAATTTCAGGTTTCATTATCGTAATGGATGTGGGGGTCGTCCCTGACGAAAATTCCCTATCGAAAATTTCTTATCCTTTCTCGCGAAGCATCAGTTCAAGCGGAACCCATGACCGTCTTTGGCTCTGGCGCCGGGACCTGACGGTCCTCACCACCACTTCGACGGCAAGAAACATGTCAAGAATACATTTAATCTTAATTAAACATGGATTACATAAAACCTGTGTACTAATAACTGATCTTACCTTTTTCTTCTTACAGCCTTAGCAAAACTTATATATGGAGAGATGCTTCTTGTCTACCGTTTTGTTGGTTGATTATACAAACTGTGATACCAAGGTGTTGTTTTCCCATTGCAGTCATAGTAATTATAGTCCACATGTTTGATGTATTTTTTATAAGATTGCGAAAGCATACAGTAATTATAGTTTGAGGGATGTGGGCCCTGCAGTTGTAATTTCCTGGGCGAGGGCCTGTTGCAGCCGTCATCTCCGCTGGAGAAGAACTCCGGAGGGTTCATGAGGTCGGATGGGTGGTGGGTGTCATATTACAGGCTGACATCGCTGGGTGTGATATTACAGGTAGGATGGGTGGTGGGTGTAGACCTGGCATGAGACCGTTCTGAACCGCCGGTTCGGTTCGGTTCGGTTCGTTCCTCCAAATTGAGGAACCGGAACCGAACCTTATGCTCACGGTTTGGTTCCAAAACCGAACAGAACAATTCCTGTTAAACCAGAACCTTTTGTTTTTAATTTTACTAGTAGTCATATTTATAAATATAGATAATTTTGATATTTTAGTTATTTTAATAGAATAATTTAATAAAATATTTAATTCCAAGGCCAAATAACCATGGATTACAAATTAATTGAATGAACATAAAATATTGTATAGTGGCACGGTCACTATCACTATCACAACCACATATCAAAATTTTAAGACCCTTACAATTAGTAACTTTAAAATAATAACATAGAATTGACTGTGACTAAAAACATTATTTTTGAAAAGAAACCCTTTATTAATAGACACTAATGTTCCACCCGTGCGATGCACGGTTGTATTAAGAAAGATAATTTCAATTTATTAAAGATTCCAATGGGAATAATTATAATAAATAATTAAAATATAAAGATAAATAGGTATGAATTAAAGAATAAAACAATAAATCATATGGGTACAACAAAATCTTATTATAAATTTTAAAAAATATTTTAATATAAAAGATGAATTTAATAATATAATCATACCTTACAAAAGAAATTATAAATTTTGAAAAACTTCTTCAAGTACAACACCCGGTATGATAATTATTTACCACTATCACAATTGTGATTTGAACATGTATACAATTATAAAATATGCATGTATTTTTTTTTCCAATAAAAAATTCAAAAAACAATATGTCAAATTGCAATGGAATAAGGTGCTGGATAGCATCTATTCCAATTTCAAGCCTGATAGTTGGCCTGTGAATTAAGGCAGGCTGGCTTAATGATAGGTACCGAAAATGAAGCCCAAAGTTGTAATTGTTGGGCCAATAAATTAAAAACACTGAACAGAGAGTAAAGTAATAACATAGGACCAAAAGCTCTTTGACCCAAACATAAAAAATAAATCGTCTCTCTCTCTCTCTCTCTCTCTCAGCAGCCCCAGAGGCCCAGACACAGAGACACACACACTTCGGGTCCCATATCTGTGCTTGAAATATCACGAGCTCATATCCGTGCTTGAAGATTTTGGATTGTTAAATTTGTTATTAGGAATTTCTTTTTGGATCTGTGATATTTTCAATCTTGGTGATCTGGACGAATTTGGGTCAATATTTATGGTTTAGAAGCATATTAAAACCTTTATGGTTCATTGAGCGTATTTGGCTTTTCTAATTTTATTTTTACACTTTCTGTTCTTGGTGCAAATTTGCCTTTTACTGGAGGTACATTTTAGTGTTTGTTTAGCTGATAATTAGAATTAATCAGATTGCAGCTGATTAATAGAAATATACAGGTTGGTGCAAATTGCTTATAAATCCCACCATTTTATTGAACCCAACACATATATATATCTTTTCCCTCAAAAAAAAAAAAAACACATATATATATCTTCACTATAGTAGGATATTCATTTATTTTCTCAGTTTTCCTCACTATTCGCTGGCTTGTGCTGCGGCATACCAGGTATGAAATCCTTATCCTTAATCCTTATTTTTTTAAAAAAAAACAAAAATTGTGCGGGCACATTCCCTGTTTCGAAGATGTAATATATGCACATAGTTCTTTTTATTGTTCTGGATATAATGGTTAGAGATCTAGGATTCATGGGCTCAATGTAAGATTGAATGCTACAAATTAGGGGTTTCTTTTGAAATATTTAACTTTTGCTTCAGTGTTGTAAAGCTGCAAGGTTTATTTGTGCCTTTATAAGTCCTGCAAGATATTATCAGCTATTTTGCTAAAAAAATTCTTCTGTCATTTATTAAGATAGTTATTTTTTTTGTGTTGTGGAAAAAACAATCCACAATTTTAGGTATTCCTAATTCTCAGTTTTTTTTCCTTGCATTAACATTTTGAAAGATACATATCCTTTGGCTTTGTGTTGTGGAAAAAACAATCCATAATCCTTTGGCTTTGCTTAATAGAAAACAATAGATACATATATGCAACCCTTAAACTTTAATGCCAAAAAATATAAATAATCAATAATACAATGTGTGTTTTTTTCCTTTTTTTTTTTGTATATAGTTCATGATGCATATGATATCTATATATTTTCTAACGAATGGTAGTATGTATCATGCTCATATTGTGCCCTTTTTTACAGAATCAATCTGGAATGTTTTTCATAAAAAAGTCTATAATTAACGGTTTGATTTATCACAGTTGGTAATATATGTATCACATGTTTCATTTATATGGAATTGGTTGTATCAAACACACACACAGACACATATAAATATACAGAAAAAGAATGATATATAAAAAAATAGTGAACATACCTCAATGCCATGATAGACAACCCAAACTGAAAATATCCAAGTTGTTTCCGTAAGATGGAATGCTGTAGACACAGAACAATATCAATTTCAGTGTCCATAACATTTTGAAGAACTAATATGCTTAATCAAACTTAACAAAAGAGCCATGGAGCAGATTTAGCGATTTATGATGTTTTGCATAATTTGCGTTTTTTTTTTGTTATATTTTAGAGTGCAGTGTGCTGGATTATGGAATTTGGATTTGGATTTGGATTTGGAATGATTGTTGTTGCTATTTATAATCATATTCTAAATTTCATATAGGGATGGCAATGGGGATGGTCGGAAGACCCAAACCCACCCCATGCCTATAACTAACGGAGACGAAATTAATTAAATACGAGAAAAATGAAAAAAATAACAATAAAATATCTATAATATATTTATGAAATATTATTTACAAAAGTTGTTATTATTACTTTATAAATGTTAGAATACATAAAAATATATTATAATATATATTATATATGCAAAATATATATTAAAATATATTTTAAAAATAAAAATTCAATACGTGCGGGGTGGGTATTAGCGGGCGAAATTGATACCCCAGATCCGCCAAAGCCTCCTACAGTCACGGGCGGGCGGGGCGACTGTAGTCGGGTCAAAATTGTCATCCCTATTCGGATAGGGATTACTTTCCGTGTGGGAGGTCGGTCTTATCCCCAGTGAGGTGTGTATGCGTAACCTCAAAAAAAAAAAAAAAAAAAAACTTATTTATATTTGAATATTCGGAAAACAAACAAACAAACATATAATTAAAAGGAAAAAAGTAACAATAATAAAATAACAAAATATGTGCCTGAATTCTGAAACCCTAGGCCCTACTCCCTAGCCCCATCCGCCTCCCACTATTTTTAACATTTCTTTTCTCTCTCTAAACTGATTCTCTATCTTAAGAAAGTCGCCTTCTCTAGTAAAAACTTCGAAAAAAAAAATTATTCTGTGTTTTTGCTTTTCCAATTTCTAACTGGTTTCGAACACAAGTAGTTAGATTTTACCTGAAAAAAATTGGTACAGATGCTAATTTTGGGTTTTCAGACCAAAAAACATCATATCGAAAAATTTTATGCTTTGGATCGGTAACGAAAACCAAATATGTTCAGATCTGTATATTTTGTTGTTCGCAAAATAATTCATTTGTTGCGGTTCTTGTTTTGGTTTTTTATGATGTGTTTAAGATATAAACTGAACATTCTATATGTTTTATATTTATTTTTTGATAATTATTTTGAATTATTTTTTAGCCTGGAGTCGATTTTTATTAGAGAATAACCAATTTTTTATTTTCGGATGAACACAGAATTATTTTTGGGATTTCTATGTTAATGTCTTCCTGGCAGCTGTTCGGTTCTGAATCGAACATTCCCCTCCCAAAAAAAAAAAAAAAAAATCGTATCAAAAAATTTCTAATGGCAGGTTGGAATTTGAACTTTGAAGGAGGTCATTGAAGGATGGGGCATGGTAAGCTTATATTTTGCATTTCTGTGCTTAAGAGTAATTAAGTTCTCATTTGGGTACTTTGTTATTAATTTTTGTACAGTTTTTTAGATATGTACTCTTTCCTATCGATAAATTGTTCTTAGTTTGCAGATAATTTTTTTTATTTTTTGAGAAAGAGTTTGCAGATCATTTTATTTATCAAGTTCGTGAGTTTTTCGATAAAAATATATGCTTTCATTTGATTGTCTACTTCTTTGAAGACTATTATTTTTACAGAAATTAAGAAAAAACCCAACGAACATATATTTATAAAAAAAGAATGGGAACGGGTTGTTGATTAAATGCGAATAAGAATTTTTGTATATATATTTTTTTTCAATTTCATTTTTCTTATTTTTTATTTATAAGAAATATACTTTCATTATCTTTTTTTTACGGGACTTTCATTATCTTTCGCCTTCTTGTTATATAAGTTTTCAGAACCATTTTTTCTTGTTTTGCTGCCTTGCTTCTGGTGACCCGAAATATGTATAGGTAGCAAACAAAAAGCTTCAAGATGGCTGAAATCATCCTCATTTTGGGCAAAAACCACTTCCTTCCGTTTAGTGGTAATATTCTCTTCCTCCTCAGAGTCATGATCCTAAAAGAGCTGAAGAATGCATTAATAGATGAAGGGTAGGATGAATAGATAACTGAAAAGGCAGTACAATCGATATATAAACTATTAGGCCGAATGAGGACTTCAAAAACTACTTAGCAAATTAAACTAATTTGTGTAATAAATAAAAAACGCACCATTTCTTGAAATTAAGTGTGATCTGCATATACCACTTACTCTTACAAATTAAATTAATTTGTGTCCATAGCTGCGAAATAGGAATGCTCGGAATTCCCCTTTTCTTGGAGATAAATGCCTAAATGGGATATAATATTTTTTCTTGGCAGATACCATTGATTTGCATTCTAGCCCTTCAACCTAAAACCTTGGTTTACTCCGTTTTCCAAGTGGACTGCTTTGTTTATATTTGTTTTTATTTTACATGTTGACATATTAACTTTAAGTTTTATGTGTACTGTAGTATAAAAAAATATAAATAGTGACTACTCTTTTTCACTCTTGAGTCTCTATTATCCATCTAATTGTTAAAAGCGACAATTATTTCTCTGGAGTTTCTTTAAAAGTACTTTCGATTTATAATCAAGTTTACCGTTTAATCTGAAAGCTTCGCACTGGCTTTAGTAAATATTAGAATATCATCTGCCTATAGGGTTGCCTGACTTTTTATTACCCTTTAATTTACAGTTGTTTACCAAGGAAAGACAGAGATTGGACAACCAAAATTCACTATTTCAGGAAGTGTAGATTATACTACTCCAATTAAGAAATTAGATAAGGATGGTAAGCATGCCGAGCTGAGTGAGTTCTGGTCTCAAAAGACTAAAATTCACCAAAAAGAAAATTACATTTTATCAAAATACAATCTCTTAAACTAAGAAATTTTACATTTGGGTAATGTGTATATATTGAAATATGAAATATATTTTCTGTGCTATTAACACCTTTTGCTTTTCTTACCTTTTTGAGCTAACAAATATCATGCTGCTGAATGTTTTTGCCATGACTACTGTTTCAAGCAACAACCAACACGTAATATAAATTATTCAACATCCCAGGTAAAAATTTATTTTATTTTACCAAATTACTGGCGAAAATTTTAAAAAGCTCACCTGTTGTTGAATCCTTGCTATTCCGACGCTTGTTGGATATTACAGTTGATTTTGTGACTCTTACAACTCTAATCCTTGCGTGCCCAGTGAAATTGGAATGCCCATTTTGAACTATTTCTTCTTTTCTCGTCTATATTTCTGCTGAAATATGTTGGATGGTAAAGAAAAAAAAAAAAAAAAGATTACGGAAATGAAAAGAATCAGGAATTGAACAAATATATATGTGTGTTTCAGACCTCGATGATCACGAAATATGCATTCGAAAGTTTGAATATCAGATAAATAAATTGTCATTTACAGGTATTGCGTAAGTAGTAGGTACCAACCAGTTGCATTAGCCACGGCGCTGCAGAGATTCTTGTTTTGAAATAGTGTGTTTTTCGAATGGGATGGATCATATTTATAGTTTGGTTGTGAGTATGATTGAAAAAATTGTAAATCATTTTAGGTGCATAATATTTTTATATTCATTTTACACGTATTGGGTTTTGTAATGTAGAGTTGTAGGTATATAAATTGGTGATATTGTAATTCATTGCTCGAGGAAAACAGCTGGCAAAACTATTGAAGTGAATTAACTTTTTGTATGAGTTGCACACATGTGATGCATTTATTTATATTTAGTTTTCCTATTTTGTCAAATAGCTGGCAAACAAATTTCAAAATTTGAATTCCGTTTTTTGGTGCCCAAGACAAACATTTGTTTCAATTGAGTAGTTCCATAAAGTTGAACAATATTTAATTTAGCTTCATTGGTAAACTAATGATTTGCATAGAAAACACAAAAATGCTTTCAGATATTTAAATGAACGGAAAAAAAATGAAATTAGTAGATTTTCAATATAAAACAGGCTGGATGTTAATCAATGCGACTTACCATATTTGGTGAAGCATTTTGGCGGGATTTTACCCAAAATAGAAGACTTTCTTGCTTTTATATATATATAGATTTAGATAAAATGTTTAGCAATTTAGTTTAAAATAAAAAAAAAAAAAAAAAAAACGCGAGCGTGATTCATCTAAAATATTTCCATCGAGCTAAACTTTTGCTCTACTTCAAATGATTGAAATGGGGCATGCCAAAACCTCTTTTGCGATGATTGAGATGATTGTATAAGGTTGAGTTCTTTGTGACCACCATTTCAAAATATCAAAGTCTTCAATATTTATTTTACTAAACTCGAAAGAAGTAGTTAAATAATTCTCAAGCTCTACATTTGAGCTAGAGGAACCCTTGGACGTTTACTTTTTTCCCTAAGTAATCGTTGTGCAATATTAAAAATATCATAATAAACATTTTACATTTCTTCTAGAATGTATTTACCAAAACAAGATTGTTGGTTTTAACCTTAAAAAACGGTTCCATCACGGTTTCATATATCACGGTTCTAACCGAAGCGGTTAAAACCGCCTGTTTCCACTTTTGAGACCAGAACCGGAACCGAACCGATCTACACGGTTCGGTTCCGGTTTTGGAACCGTTGACCATGGTTACGTTTAGGAACCGTTGACCACGCGATTCGTTCGGTTTGGAACCCGGTTTCGGTTCCATTTGGCCAGGTCTAGGTGGGTGTGATATCATTAATTAAATGATATTAAGTAATTACACAATTACAATAATGCCCTTTTTAGATTTAAATTAAATCAAAAATATTTATTTAATTGGATAAATCTCAACCATCTAAAATTATAGATTTGTGGACAAGATTAGTCCACACTGTCTCACTCTAATTATGTGGTCTCATTTGATCTAATCCCTATATATATACACACACACACACACAGGGGAGGATCTAATGAGACCGCATATTATAGTGAGATAATGTTGACTCATCTCAACCCTCCTTTATCTATATCAATGGCTAAGATAAATAGGGATTAAAATTACATTAGACATTTAATTAAGGGAAAATAAAAGTATAATTGTCAAAACAAACATATGGGGGGTCATCCAAATATGGAATCAGTTGTTAGGAGGGAGAAAATTACATGGGGAGAGAGAAAATCGCGCATGTGCTCTCCCATGCAGTCAGGGGCAGATCTAGTAGGGTGGGGGAGGGGGCCCGGCCCCTTTTGATATTTTTATTTTTTATTTTTATATAAATATTGGGATAAATTCTATTTGACCCCCTCATTTTTTTTTGTAAAAAGAAAAAGTACGTCAATTTTGTGTTGTAATTATGTATTTTGGGATACTTAATGATGAATATTGACTGTCATTCTATTTGATACAAATAAGTGTTGTGAGAATCGGCCTAGGCGGCCGCCTTTGGCAAAATCGGTGCAAAAAAACATTTTCGCCAAAAACTAGCCTACGCGTCAAATAATCCGGCCTAGGTGCTTACCATGCGGCCAAAAACTGGGTTCTAGCAGCTTCCCTAGGAGGTATAGGCTGCAAAAATCGGCCCCCTCGTGTCGAATCACTGTTCTGCTCTGCATGCGATGTTGTACACTTATCAGATATTTGTTGTATACTTAACACTATTTTACTGTATGTTTAACATAATTTTACTGCATATTAAAATTGTCAAACAAAAACATGTGGAGACCGTGAATCAAGGAATCAGTTATAGAGAGAGAGAATCACGGTCATTAACATGTGGGGACGTGGATTAAGTAAAATTAGTTATAGAGAGAGAGAGAAATCACGCTCATTATTGTACTATATATTTAACATATATTTACTGTATATTTAACACTATTATATTGTATATTTAACATATTTTTACTGAATATTACAATTGTCAAACAAAAATATAAGTATACAACAAAACACATATAGTATATATCAATACACATATAAGTATACAACAAACAGTCAAAAGTTTGTTGTTTTAAAATAGTGCATAATTATTGTGTATGTGATGTATAATTAGCCGAAAATGATGCATAAATAGTTTACATTGAACATCGAGTCATTTCAAAAAGTTACAGTCAAAAGTTTGTTGTTCTAAAATAGTGCATAATTATTGTGTATGTGATGTATAATTAGCCGAAAATGATGCATAAATAGTTTACATTGAACATCGAGTCATTTCAAAAAGTTACAGTCAAAATTCGTTGTTTTACAATGGTGCATAGTTATTGTGTATGTGATGTATAATTAAGACGAAAAGAATGCATAAATAGTTTACATTTAACATTGGGTCATTTCGAAAGTGACAGTCAAAGATTGTGGTTTTAAAATAGTGCATAATTATTATGTATGTGATGTATAATTAGACGAAACGATACATAAATAGTTTACATTGAAGTTGTATCACGATTTTGCGAAAGAAAAAAAAAAGAGGAGCAAAATTGAAAGATAAAAACTCTTGCCAGATGAGAACAATGGGGGAAAAAGAATTGAAATGTTTCAAAATGGAGGAGAGAACTAAAAGCGGGAATCAAATCAGTAATCATATCCCTTAAAAACCGATAGACACAATCAGTTACTAAAAAAAACTGAAAAATTGTTTCATCTAAAAGATAAATTTGCCCTTTTATAGGCGAAAAATTAAAAAAAAAAAGGCAAAAAATCGAAAAAAAAAATAATCCATTGGATTTGATAAATTAACGTATAGGAATAAGCCCCCTGCCACATTTGATCTTAGCTATACCATATTTAATATATATATATATATATATATATATATATATAGGGGAGGATCAAGTGAGACCATGTCTCTAAATGAGACACAATGGACTAATCTCAACCATCCCCCACTATTATTCAATGGGTGTGATTTAATGGATAAAAAATATATTAAAACATTAATTTAATCAACATAAGGGTAATAGGGTAAAATAACATAACAAGGTAGTTATAAGAATGGAATCAAATCTCTTTTTCTCTCATCCATCTCTCAAATCTCACGTCTCTCTCTCTCTCTCTCTCTCTCTCTCTCTCTCTCTCACACACACACACACACACACACACGTCTCTCTCTATCTCTCCCTCTCTTTCTCAGTTCCTCCATTAACGCAAATGGAAGAACTCGAACTGTGAAAAAAATAGTGAAGAAGATGCAATTTATGTTTCAAATGAAAAAACAACGACGAAGAACTGAACTCGTTTATATTCAACCTACACTTTATAAACTGATTTTATAGAGAAAAAAAATTGTGAAGAAGAAGATGATTTCTATTCCAAATGAAACAACCATGAATACGACGATGCATCTCTGTAGACATCAATGGAGAACTCGAAACTGACCATTAAAATAAACTCTTAAAAACTGTAATTTTCACGAATAAGACGATGCATAGATACTTATGAAATGATGTATAAATACTTATGAAACGTTGCATATATAATTATGAAACGATGCATATATTTGTAGGATATTACATATTTGAAAATATGCAATAAAAATCAACTAAATATGCATTATCAAAAACTATCTATGCGGCGTAAAAAACTAATATGTAGTACAATATAACCAACTATGCAAGACGTCATAAACTATGCAACAAAATCAACTAACTATGCATTATCTAGAAACCATCTATGCGATGTGGAATAACTAAATATGCGAAGACATTATGTAACATCCCATTTTCATAATTTCCAAAAGCAACATCACATTTTCATAACTAAATATGCATTATATTGAACCTATTTATGCGAAATGTAGAATAACTAAAGTATGCGATGACGTTATATTCAATTCTGTATTGTTTTAAAAAAAAGCGATGCCAATAAAACAACTAAATATGCATTATTTAATGTCTAATTATGCGATAAAAAAAGAACCCTAACTATCTTTGTAAAATAAAAATATTTGGAAAGAAACATGTTCAAATTCCGCCACAAAATCCGTGAGTTTCAATCTCAACCCATAAAACCAGTGGGACCACTAATTTGACTTACAAAATTACCACCTTACCCTTAAATTGGCGGAAATCGGGTAAATTAAAAAAAAACTGAATTAATCACATCTCTTCATTTTTTAAGATCAATGGGTAAGATGAGTCCACACTTGTCTCACCTAGGGAGGGTGGTCTCATTTGAACCAAATCCTATATATATATAGGGGAGGATCAAGTGAGACCATGTCTCTTTGAGACATGATATTAATCTCAACCATCCCCATATTAATCAATGGGTATGATTTAATGGATAAAAATATATTAAAATATTAATTTAATCAATATAAGGATAGTAGGGTAAAATAAATAAACAAGTTAGTTACAAAAATGGAATCAAATCTCTTTCTCACTCATACATCTCCCAATTTTCCCAATCTCATGTCTCTCTCTCTCTTTCTCTCTCTCTCTCTCTCTCATTCCTCCATTAACGCAAATAAAGAAAACGTGAAGAACTAAAATTACGGAGAAAAAACAAGAAATATCGGTGCAATATTACATAAAAATAACGAAGTGAGTTCGAAAACTAAATATGCAACAAAACTCAACTAAATATGCATTATCCAAAACTATCTATGCGTAAAAAAAACTAATATGTAGTACAATATATCCAACTATGCAACAAAATCAACTAACTATGTATTATCTAGAAAAATATCTAATTGTGGAATAACTAAATATACGCAAAGCATTATGTAACATCCCATTTTTATAATTTCTAAATCAACATCCCATTTTCATAACTAAATATACATTATATTGAACATATTTATGCGATGTAGTATAACTACATATGCGATATATTCAATTATGTCTTATTTTAAAGATCAATAAAAAATAACTAAATATGCATTATTTGATGTCTAATTATGCACTTTGTAAAATAAAAATATTTGAAAAAAAAAAAAAACGTTCCTTAAATTAATGTAAAAATCCAAGGCGATTTCAATTTCAACCCATAAAATCATTTGGGACCACTAATTTGAATTACAAAATTACAATCTTACCCTTAAAATCGGCGAAAATTAGGAAATAATTAAAAAACTGAATTAATCACATTCCTTCATTTTTTAAGATCAATGGGTAAGATGAGTCACACTGTCTCTCACAGAAGGGTGATCTCATTTGAACCAAATCCTATATATATATATATATATATATATATGGATTGGATCAATGAGATCACATAACTAGAGTGAGACAGTGTGGACTAATCATGTCCATAAATCTTTAATTTTAGATGGTTGAGATTTACCCAATTTAATGATCCTTTTTAATTTATTTAAATATGTAAAGTGCAATATTGTAATTGTATAATTAGACACTTACAATCAATTTGGTAATTGTTCATAATCATCTTTATCCCCTCTCTCCTCAAAATCAGTTTCCTCTCCCCTTCGCCGATTCTCTCTTCGTTTCATAGCTTTTAAAAGTGAGAGTGTGGATTCTGGGTGGGGAATGAAAAAGGAAACCAATTAATCGGTCTAATAAAAAATGCCTCCTAACAATTATAATCCACAAGCATTTCCTACTAGTCGTTCTTAAAATCAAAAGGAATGGGAAACTTCTCTTTGAGGTTTGTTTCTATAAATGCATGGTCCAAAAGCAGGATAAGAAAATTATTGCATACACAGAGTTAGAGGAAACCCACCTGATCGACAAATTGTCGTGCTTGAGGAGATTTACCCTTTTTTTTTTTTTTTTTTTTTATGTTTTTTGGGTTTTCTGTTAGTTGTTAATAATAAGGGAATGAAAATTGGGTGTTAGGTCGCCGGCGGAGTTGGGATGCATGTTCTAGGTTTTTTCTAGGTGAAGAAGACATGTTTATATGTTTGATGTATACTTACATTTTAGTAGGTTACTGTATACTTATATGTTTTTCGATTTATACTTATATGTGTTTTGCTGTATAAGTAGTTAATTTTTTATGTATGTATTTATGTTGTTGTTTTGAAATGACTCAATGTTCAATGTAAATATTTATGAATCATTTTTGTCTAATTACACATCACATACACAATAATTATGCACTATTTTAAACAATAATCCAATGACTCAAGGTTCAATCTAAACTATTTATGCATCATTTTCGTCTAATTATACCTCACATATACAATAATTATGCACTATTTTAAAACATCGAACTTTGACTGTCACTTTTGAAATGACTCAATGTTTAATGTAAACTATTTATGCATCATTTTCGTCTAGTTATACATCACATATACACTATTTTTGCATCGATATTTTTGAAATTAAATACATGAACCAATTATCTCTCCTCCATATTCGTAGGTTTCTTCTGTTGTTTTCATCGATGTGTGCTCCGATTACTAGTGTGCATTCTGTTCCTCCGTGGTGTTCATTAATACGTTACCTTAATGTTCATGAGGATCTTCCATGGCGTATTTCACAATTTTTTGCTCGTCTGGTTTTGAGTTTTGTTTTTGCTCCAACGCGCGCGCGCGCGAGAGAGAGAGAGAGAGAGAGAGAGAGAGAGAGAGAGAGAGAGAGAGAGAGAGAGAGAGAGAGAGAGAGAGAGAGAGAGAGAGAGAGAGAGAGAGAGAGAGAGAGAGAGAGAGAGAGAGAGAGAGAGAGAGAGAGAGAGAGAGATGTCGATTTTTGGTGTAATTGTGTTTTCTGTTAAGCAAACGTGATCTTCATCACATCTATGATTGTAGGACATTATTAATGGGACGGTGGTTACATTATTTTGTTAGTTACTATTTTGCTCTTTTTGTCTTTTAATTAATTGATAAATGATGTAATTTTAATAGGCCTCTAGACCATTAATCATATGGAGCTGATGGATAAGATCAATCCACACTGCCTTACAGTAACAGGCTGCCTTACGAGAACCTATCCCTATTAAATATATCCATACATAGAATTTGATGTAGTCATGTAAGAAGAAATTAAATTTTTATTTTAATATAAAATTATATTCATAATGGTTTTTTATATATGAAAAATTATTTTTATATATTTTTAACGTATTTTTCATGTTAATAGAAATTATTATTTTTTATATTTATCAGATATTTAACTTTTAAAGTTGTACATTTGGACTATTCGATATGAATTTGTCTGTATGATATTTTTTTTTATATATGTGTATATATAAAAATAAAATAATTTTTATTTTTTGAAATATTTTATTTTCCCATAAAATTATGTTGTTAAATATAAACATGATTTTTGTTTAATTTCCTTAATATTCTAACAATTGTTCAACTTTCTAAACCCTTAAAAAAATATTGGATTTGAAATGACTTTATTATAGATTGTATTGAAAAATAATATATTAAATATTCAACATATGTTCGCGTTTTTTTTTCAAACCTTTACTTTCTTATAGATAAATATGTTCAATATATAGGTACAATTCACATTCACAAAATTTGTTATCAACCAAATATATTGTATTCACAAGTTTTTTTTATCATAGTTTATAATAATTTATTTTTATATTATTTAATCATATGATTTATAATGAAATTAATTACCTTTATATTTTAATTATATATAGAAATTCTAAACTTTTTGTAGTCCGTAAAAATTATAAAAATACAGTTCGTACATCACACAATCTGAAAAATACTAAATATAAGAACCCAAATTGAACATAATAATTAAAAATTTCAAAGAATACAACACAAATCCCCAAAACAAAATTTCAAAAATTTAAAAATTGACTTTACAACGTGAATAAATAAAATAAATGACAAAATCACCAAAAAGTAAAAATATCACCCAAAAATTAAAGACAAAAATTTGTATAAGGTCGCCACACCCACATCTATATTTGGGTTTATTTTCGCTGCTTTTTTCTCCTCCACCCAAAAAGACTGCACGTGTTCCCTGTCCAGTGCACCATAACTAATATTGCTCTATTTCTCCCACCACCTCCAAAGTACGTGCACCAAAAGCGCCCCCAAATTCACCCAAGCAATCACGCTATTTTTCAATTGGCTCTGCAAAAATCTCTGCAACGGGAACTGAATCGCGAAGCTGAAGTGGAGAGGGATGAAACACAGCGCCACCACGCCCGACAGCTCCGCCACGTCGGCCGGCTGACCTAAGAGCTTCAAAATCGGCGTCGCGAAAATTAAAGCGGGTAGCATTAACAGGCTGCAGAGTAATAATATTATCCATTAGCGTTGGAGATAAACTCCAAGCATGTAGTATTTCTTTGCGCCGTAGGCTTTGCCGCATAGTGTTTCTAGCGCACTCGCCATTCCAAGCTGAAAATATCAGAAATAAAAGGGTTAATTATATTAAACCTTTTTTTTTTTTTAGAAAAGAGAAGGATTGATGTGAAGAGTGGGCCGGGTAAGAGATTTAAAGCATTTTTGGGATCAGTTGACCCTCTTGGCGTGAATAGCACACAAATTGATGTCTTCAAAGAGACCCACAAGATTAGCCGCAAGCATGACGTTACTTTTGGAACCTCAGTAATTGGTGTTGGAATGGAAGTTTGTGGATTCGCCGTGAAGGTGGTTATAGCGAAGGTGGTGGTGGTTATGGCGGTGGCGGTGGACACGGACGCCACGGGGGTGCCATGTTTTTGTTCTTTGGTTCTCTCTTTCTTCCTTTTCCATCTTTTTTTCCACCCATCTTTTTTCTACCTCTCTCTCTCTCTAATTTAGTAATTTGGTAATTTAGTAATTTGAATGAAAAAAAAATATGACATAGTTAAAGTAATACTTTTATGAGTAAATTTATCAATTTTTGAGATAAAGTATCATGTTTTTTAATACAATCACGTATTAGAAATTCATTACATTGATAAAGGAAAAATAAATATGACAGAGCTAAAGTAACACTTTTATGGTAAAAGTATCCATTTTTTAAGATAAAGTATAATGTTTTTGTAATACAATATCGAATTATAAATTCAGTACAGTGAAAAAAGAAAAATAAATATGACAGAGTTAAAACACCACTTTTATGAGTAAAAGTATCATTTTTTTGAGATAAAGTATCATATTTTTTTTAATACAGTCACATATTAGAAATTCATTACATTGAAGAATCACAAATGTATCATATTTAACATCAAAAGTATCACTATTTCCAGCACAAGAATTAGTTTTTCACTGTAAAGCATTAATTGTGAGACTAGAATAAGTACATAAAAAAAATCTTGTTTTTCGAATATATAAGAATTAAGTAACAGTTTTATGAAAAAAATTATCGGTTATTTTAGATAAAGTATCATATTTTTTAATATAGCCACAAATTATGATTATATTACATTGAAGGTAAAATAAATATATCAGAATTAAAGTAACACCTTTATAAGTAAAAATATATATTTTTTGAGACAAAATATCTGTTTTTTAAATAAAGTATTACATTTTTTAATAATAAATACAAAGAAAGAAGAATAATAAATATGATAGAGTTAAAGTAATACTTTTATAAGTAAAAGTATTTGTTTTTTGAGATAAAGTAACATATTTTTTAATATAGTCACAAATTATGAATATATTACAATAAATATATATATATATATATATAACAGAGTTAAAGTAACACTTTTATACGTTAAAGTATCTATTTTTTTAGATAAAGTATCATATTTCTTAGAGCAAATGGTGGGAAATACCCACTTGGGATAGTACAAAGTCTTTTCTAACATGTGAGATAAAAAACTAAGTTTTTTACCCATTTTTGTGGTTTTTTTACCACCATACCCTTACACTTTAAATACAAAAGTAGGTGGGGTCCTATTTCTTTATTTTTTCTCTCTCTACTCTTTTTTTGGATTTTATAAACAATCTGATCACTTTGTGGTAAAATATTTCGAAAGCCTTCAACAATTTTCATTTTCTAATCCATTTTTCATATTTTAAACAAGTTTTGAGATTTTTAAATAAATTTCCAAATTTTATACAGTGGCAAATGTTTAAAAAATGTGTAGTTTTTTTTAATATTCATATATAATATTTTGTAAATTTTTATTTTAAAATAACTTCGATTCATTTTTTTTAAAATAAATTATCGTGTTTTTTATATGAGCACGATTTTAGGCACGATATAGGTTGGCACGATATGCGCGATATGCATGATATGACACGACATAGGTTGGCACGATATGGCACGATATGCGCGATATGCATGATATGACACGACATAGGTTGGCACAATATGACACGATATGCGCGATATGAATGATATGACACGATATAGGTTGACACGATATGGCACGATATGCGCGATATGCATGATATGACATGATTTTGGCACGATATAGATTGGCACGATATGCATGATATGACACGATTTTGGGCACGATATAGGTTGGCATGATATGGTACGACATGCGCGATATGCATGATATGGCACGATATAGGTTGGCACGATATGCGCGATATGCATGATATGACACGATTTTGGGCACGGTATGTACATGGGGTTGGCACGATATGGGCACGATATGACACGATATGGGTATACGATTTTACATAGGTGTGTGTGTATTCGGGGGGAAGTGTACACGATTTTCAAGGAAAACATTAATTGCACCAGTTTCAAAATTCAAAATCTTCAAATTAAAGGAGGGGCATTCTTGTCAAATTGGGTAGAAAAGAGTTTTCTTATGTCTATGGATAGAAAAGAATACCCACTATCCATAGTGGGTACTTTAAAAATTCCCCCTATTTCTTAATACAGTTACAAACTAGGAACAAAAAAAGAGAAAAAATAAAAAATAAAAATGATGTAGTTAAAGTAACACTTTTATAAGTATTCATTTATTGAGATAATGTACCATGTTTTGTAATAGACTTGGGTTCGATTCTTAGCCTCTGCATTTAGAGGCGTTTTGTTTTTTTAATTTTACCAGACATATTTATGAATGGAGTTATATACATTGTTATACTGAAATTGCACAATAAGCACTAGTGGTGTAGTGGTAGAACACCACCTTATGTCTCTATAGGCTCGCGGGTTCGAATCCCCACAAGTGCTGAGCGGATTTTTTTTAAATAACAGGTGGGCTGGGCGGATGGTGTGTGGGCTGGGCGGATGGCTGGGCAGGTCGCAGGTAGGATCCATCTTACGGAATAGGATCCGTAAGACGGTCCTACAAGAAACCTACTCAAAATTAAATATAATAAAATCAGTAATATTACCAAAATTATATTTTACTGTCCCATATTTCCTTAAATAATATGTTTAGTTCTCCTACACATAGAGATGACTTTGAAAAATAATTTTGCATATGAATTTACTACTACAAGCTTTGAAAAAAAGCATGACACATAGTTTCACACTGATTAGGAATCTAAACATGATTAAAATGAAATGGGCGATGAAGGCGCATATGTGCTATTTTATGAGAAGTTAGTTTTCAAAAGATTGAACACAAATACATATGCTTGAATGTTTATTTTATGATTCTGCGGTATGACTCTTTTTTATTTTTGATTTTATCAAAATAAAACATTACATACTATTTTTGTTTATTGTTTGATGCTATTTTAAAATTATTACAATGCAGGAGATAGAACTCGTAGAACTATTAGAAAAATGCACATATCACAATACAAAATACACCTCACAGATATACACTCGTGCATCACACGGGCAAAAAACTAGTATATCACAATAAGACACTTGACAAAAGAGATACAATATCTACCCCAAAAACGAGATGGTGCACAAAATTCAAATGGGCTAAGACATGAGCCAAACTAATTTCTGGGGGTAAAATTGGTATTTTTTTCCTATTTCATTTATTTAATTATCTTTAATTGATTATTAACCAATAAAAATTATCAATTGAGCCAAGTAAGCCAATAAATATCTTCAAGGCCCAGCTCCTCGCACAAAGCCCAAGAGGCTCAACTCATAATACCAGGCCCTAGAGGCCCAATTCATTATATGCGGCCTATGCAACACATGCGACCCATCTATCCCTCATTAATTTCACTAAGCACATTTTAACTGCTGAATTTCCTTTACGGTCTCGATTTTTCTCTTACGCTTTGCTAACTTAAGTTTTGGAGGGGTTTCTCGGGGACAAACCCTGGAACTCTTCTAACCCTATATGCATGTTGTAGGTCGATTTTATACACGTGGATTGGACTTTGGACCAAAGTCAGATACTTTAGCTTGAATTACCATAACTCGGGATGAGCTGAATAATTTTTAGCAGCATCATTTTGGTGTCGTATGTGGGAATCAACCAAACTTTGGAAAGCAACATCATTTCCTTATTGTCTTTTTCCTATATCCACTACAAGAATTTCGCTAATACACAATGACGGCTCAAAATCTACTATAGAAAATCGTAGGCAAGTGCACCTATCATTTTATAGTATAGATTATTGAGTACCGAGTGTCATTCCCACGAGGATTGTAAGTACTAATAATTACCGTCTTTTTGTTGTCTAATCTAGCAATTTTCAGAGTTTTTTTGTTTGTTAAAAATAGAAAATTAAAAATAAGGAATTTGAAATAATCACAACTTACAATAGATCAAATAAAAGTATATTGTAGAATAAGAAGTCAAGAGCTAGAAATGTGTTTGAATGTAAATCCCTCTAGAATATTTTTGTGATTTAACAAGATAAAGATACAACCAAAAATCATTTAGCAAAAATCATCATCTTTTAATAAAATCTCATGTTTCATGGACCGTAGAAATTCCCGATTTAAGTTAAACCCTCTATCGAGCGCGAATAACTTCTAACCTCAAGTTGATTAACTGAAATCTCTTTCTAGTTAAAACCCCCAAGACAACATTATAACAATTTGTGAATTCTCATATTAGGTTTGAACCTAATCCAGAAGATTTATGTCGTCCTATATCTAGGATTGCATGCAACTCTTTTCACTTATATATGTTCTATTTCACCATGAATCTCTCGATTTCCTGGTGAAAAATAAACTTCAAATCAATATCGCGCATATACCAATTCGAATGAATAAAGCATAATATAAGTGAATCACACAAAACATGAAGATTTTATTAAAAACATACATGCCTTAATCACAAATCCATTCTAGAGTTCATTACATTCAAACACTAGAAATTTAGCTACACATGGCTTTGACAAAAGAGTATACTACACAAGAAGATTTGAATAAAATGAACATGGTGTACTTAGCTCTTATTCAAGACCAATACAAGACTTCCTCCTTGGTTGATTGCAATGATGTTGAACTCCAAGTCTTCTCCGCTATTGCTCTTCAACTTCCAACTCTACCTCTCTTTTATCCTCTCAATGTATTTTGCTTTGAAACTTAGAGTGAATGAATGAATTGAATGGAATGGAATGCCTCTTCCAACCCAAACTCTTGGCTTTTATAGACATTGTTGTTGTGAAAGAACACATTAACAATGTCATCTTTTGACAAATAATTGCTCCAGTTCCATAGCTGGGTTGTTGAATCCTTGTTTTCATATGATAATTGAGGGAATAATGGGACTTAATGCAGCAAAATGAGATGTAAAAGTTGTACAAAAGTTATCCAAAAGCAAAAAAGAAAAGTTCCCATAATTTCCGCCAAAAGAAACAATTGATCTGGAGACAAAACACGGCCGTGTTCGTAAAAAATGACGAACACGGCCGTGCTTCATAAGCACGGCCAGGCCGTGTTTTCCATGTAAATTGGCAGGGTGTGCTTTAAACACGGTTTGGGCGTGTTTTTCTTGTCGTCATGCTGAACATGGTCGTGCTTTCAAAGCACGGCCCGGATGTGTTTTTTTTGCTTTTCTTGTTTTTCTTCTCTTTGAAGCATGGTCATGTTTCCCAACACACTAGGGGTGTGTTTTGCACGAGATTAAGTCTTCTTGCTTTCTTTTTGATCAGTGTTAGACTTCATTTTATTCGTATTTTCATACAAGATCCATATGAGTTTGCTTCAAGTCTTTACCTTCATCATTTAAAACAAGCCAATGTGATTTTTCTTGAATTTATTGATTAATAAACTAAAAAGTTAAAGAAATTATCGAAAAAGAGTTATAAAAACGTGAACAAAAATGCACTTATCACACAACAGATATAATTTGTTGTGTATTACAATAATCAGCTGTCGTCGTAGATGGTGTTGTAAAAAAACCCGCTCATCCGTTGTCGTTGATAATACGACAACTGTTAGAATCCGTTGTCTTTAGATGCTGAAAGACAACAATTAGGACAACGGTTGGTAACTGTTTTTGAATTATGAAATACAACAACAGAACAGTTAATATCCGTTGTAGTTTTAAAGTATCACAACAGTTCTACAAGGCTTTAAAACCGTTGTACTTTGTAACTATTTCAACAACATATCAAATCCGTTGTGGTTTTGAAGTATCACAACAGTTCTATAAGGCTTTAAAACCGCTGTACTTTTGGACCGCGGCTAATGTATTTTCTATTTGGTGTCTATTATTTTTTCACTTGTGGTAACACAAATTTTGATTTCATATATGCAAAAAATAAAACACAATACAAGAAAACAATAGATAACTAATTAAAACAAAACATAACATTCAAGTGGTTGTATATAGTACATGTCTGCAAATGATTAACAAAACAAATATATCAGAAACGTATATAACAAGTGTTTAACAAAACGTGTAACAAGTGTTCTCAAAGTTACACTAATTTTTTCATTGAGGGCAGCTGCAATATCATGCCTCCAAATAAGAAGTATATACATCAATTTACATTTAAATGCGCTGTCTTTATAACTATGAAAATTTGCATATAACTATGAACAAAATACCTATTCACTTATGTATATGGTCTTGGACGCATTCTGCCCACTCCGATCACACTTCATCAATTTGAACTCGTGAATACTCAACATTTGAGAACTGTGAGAAAACATATGTTATATAATTGACTCCAATTATGTTTTGAAGAATAAGAATTTTGGATATTGGCTGTTAACAAAGGCAACTTATGTTTTGAAGCAATTAGTTTCTAGAACTTGTCTTGTGATGACAATGATATGGAGATTGGTGACAATACCTAATGCAAATAATAATTTTGTTGAAGTCCCAATCTTCGACCCATCGACATACTGCACACCTCTCTGTTGTCCACTTGGCACAAACATGTTCATAATGTTCTATCACATCTAAAAAACTAAAAAGTTAATTCTACAATATGGTACTTTAGATACAACAGACTGAAGCATCTCAACAAGTTTTAAATGTCAAGACTTAGGAGAGAACTTTGTAGGAAATTAAGCAACTTCTGCTAAATGTTTTTGGTCTTGATATGGATTAATTTATTGATCAAAGTTATTGCAGTTACCTCAGTTTTATCTTGATTCTTTGGAGTTGTTTTTCCAAGTGTGAAATATGTGTTCATGTGATAGTACACTAACAATTGATTGTTAGTGGTTAATGAATAATTCTTAACAATAATGTGAAATGCATTAGTTCAATCTTTAACCTTGAGTCATTGGATTATCATTTAAAATAGTGCATAATTATTGTGTATGTGATGTGTAATTAGACAAAAATGATTCATAAATAGTTTACATTGAACATTGAGTCATTTCAAAAAGTTACAGTCAAAATTTGTTGTTTTAAAATGGTGCATAATTATTGTATATGTGATGTATAATTAGCCGAAAATGATGCCTAAATAGTTTACATTGAATATCGAGTCATTTCAAGAAGTTACAGTCAAAATTCGTTGTTTTACAATGATGCATAGTTATTGTGTATGTGATGTATAATTAAGACAAAAATCATGCATAAATAGTTTATATTGAATATTGGGTCATTTCAAAAGTGACAGTCAAAGATTGTGGTTTTAAAATAGTGCATAATTATTATGTATGTGATGTATAATTAGACGGAAATGATACATAAATAGTTTACATTGTAGTTGTATCACGATTTTGCGAAAAAAAAGAGGAGCAAAATGGAAAGATGAAAACTCTTGCCAGATGAGAACAATGGGGGAGAAAGAAGTGAAATGTTTCAAAATGGAGGAGAGAACTGAAAGCGGGAATCAAATCAGTAATCATATCCCTTAAAAACCGATAGACACAATCAGTTACCAAAAAAACTGAAAAATTGTTTTATCTAAAAGACATATTTGCCCTTTATAGGCGACAAATTTAAAAAAAAGGGCAAAAAATTGAAAAAAATAATCCATTGGATTTGATAAATTAACGTATAGGATAGGTCCACAATGTCTTATAGTAAGCCCCCTGCCATATTTGATCTTAGCTAACCATATTTAATATATATATATATATATATATATAGGAAGGAGATCCTATGAGACCATAGCTATATGTAGGAACATGAGACTCAATTCACACCCTCCAACCAAATAAAATAAAAGGCTAGGATTTAATGGGATTTTATAGCAATTAAAATCAGCCAAATAACTGTTTTCCTAAAATCAAGGAATAAAATCTTACCATAATCACCATCTTCTTCTCAATGCTTCTACCAACGTGAAACCAGCGTCCAAACCCAGCCTTTCTTCTCCATGCTTCTACCAACGTCCAAAACCAGCCTTCATCGTCGTCTTCTCCCACGATCAAAGCAGCATAAAAAACACAGAGAAATCTCACGCAAAAACCGAACCTGAAACACAGAGAAAAATCAAAATTACAACCAAGAAAAACACCAATATTGAAAACCAAGCATCAAAACACAAATCAATCCATCATCAAAAACACCAAAAAATCACAGCCCACATCAATGGGATCGATATTGAAATGTCACAAACACAGGATACCCCCTCCACAAACCAGTCGCATCAAGGTAACATTTCACACCAATTCATCAGCAAATATGCGTGGTTGGAGTGCATGGAATATGGAACAATCAAAAAACTCACGAATCAGTATCGCGGAATGGATGTGTAATTATAAAAAAAATGTGTATGTTTACTATAAAAATTCTGTACATATAACTTTGTAGTTATGTAACATGTGAATATTATATGCTTAGAGAGAGTGTGTATAGTTAGTATTAATGAAATGTGGGTATAGTGTCTCGAATTTGTGTATTTATTATGAGTTATATGTATCACATATAATGTATCACATATAGCTTCTGTACATATGTGTGTTTAGTTAGTATTAATGTAATGTGTGTATAGTGTCTCTAATCTGTGTATTTATTATGAAAAATGTGTATCACCTATAATATATCAAAAATAGCTTCTGTACATATGTGTGTTTAGTTAGTATTAATGAAATGTGCATATAGTGTCCTGAATCTGTGTATTTACTACGAAAAATGTGTATCACCTATAATATATCAAAAATAGCTTCTGTACATATGTCTGTTTAGTTAGTATTAATGAAATGTGCGTATAGTGTCTCGAATTTGTGTATTTAGTATGAAATATATATATATATATATATATCACATATAGCTTCTGTACATATGTGTGTTTAGTTAGTATTAATGAAATGTGTGTATAGTGTCTCCAATTTGTGTATTTAGTATACAAAAAAAGTTATTCCCTAAATACGTTTTTGCCTAATTACAATGCATGTAATATATGTTTAGAGTATTAATTATGTACACAAAGGACATTAAATATGTGTACTTATATGACATATATTGGTGAGTTCGATTTTGCACCGTACGTTCATGTCCCGTTAATATGAATTTACACGATACATTAAAAACCTGGTAAATAGTATTCAAAATTTGTTGTTTTAATATGTAAATACTGTGTTTTTGCCAGATCAAGATCCAGATTACACAGTTCACGTTGGTCAGAGGCTCGAAATCTCGCCTGGATCAACTAAATATTGGATCCCAGAGGTTGAACAAGAAAAAATTCCTCGTGCCAACATGCATTTCCGTACATTGGAGGCTGAAATACAATTTTCTTTGTCCGACCCGCACCAGCGCCTCCTGAGCGCTATGTGTATTTGTCACACTGTTCAATTTTTAAGTGTAATGTATACGATTGGCAATTTATGAGTTGTTTACATAATTCTGCACATAAACATACAATATATGCAACCTATTTACACATTATCTGTGTTTTACCTATACATCGTCCTTCAATGACAACATCAGGATCAATAAACGTATGTTTTGGAATTATGTGTTTTTAGATGTAGAATTATGTGTTTTTAGTTATGTAATAATATTTGTTTAGTAATAGCACACTGTTTTTTGTTATTTTGTGCGTGCATGTATATTTGTTTTGGAATTATGTGTTTTTAGATGTTGAATTATGTGTTTAGTTATGTAATAATGTTTGTTTAGTAATAGCACACTGTTTTTTGTTATTTTGTGCGAGCATGTATATTTGTTTTGGAATTATGTGTTTTTAGCTATAGAATAATGTGTGTTTAGTTATATAATAATGTGTATATAGTTTTGGGTTATAATGGACAGTTAGTTGTATGTTTTTGTAAATAATTGATTCTATATTTTTTGTAGGTTTTGTTTTAGCAATATATCACAGGTGTTTAAAAAAACATATTCTTATACGTAAATTATACAAATTTCTATAACTACATAACCAAAAAATATACAACATTGCATAACTACATAACCAAAAAACATGGCATGTTTAACTGTACATAATTTTGTGCGTAAGTACACACAATGTAGTAACTACGAATTCAATGTTAACGTTGTATAACAACATTCCGACCATATGTACGTGAAAAATGCAAATTAATATTGATTAAAAAGAAAATACCCCACGTCTGAACCACTCATATCCACAATTCAAGAAACCATCTAAGTCATATACAAATGACTCACAAAGACAAAAAACACCAAAGATAGTAAACTAACTATACAAAAAAGATGAGCACAAATCTGCAAACTACATTGTCTATTAAAAACAAAACTACAATACTCTCTTTCCCGTCCAAACTTTCTGGCTTCTTCCAAACATTTGTCCTTTAGCTCATTGCTATGGTGGAGGATTATTGCAGCTGAGTACTTCGTGCGTAAGTTAGACAGTTGAGACGCATTATTCTTCTCCAAAGCACAATCTCATCCCTTGGTGCCACCGCCCATGTAGCTCTCCATATGCCTCATGGCATATATACCACAATCAACTTTGTTTGTGGTATCTCTCCAAGGCATGCATAATCTAGATGGGGTGAATTTCCGGACAACACTAGCCATTTGCGGACAACCTTTAGTCTTCAAGTAGTTCGAAAACATCCGAACCTGCAAATATACCATGGGAAACAACTTCAAACTTCATAGACTATATATCACAATTAACCATATCATACTAACTAACTATACATAATATCATACTTAAGTACACACAATTACATACCTATTTAAACACACCCATTTTGCACTCAAAAATTATCTTCCCATAGCTTTAACTCTGATCACTATAAAATCCAAAAACATGTGGAGTTGGGGTGGGGTTAGCCGGGGGGTGTGTAGGGGTGACTGTCTTGTATCAGATAATTTATTGTTTAGTCCTTCAGCTTTTCCAATTCAAAGTTCAAATTCACAAAAAAGTACTTTAATGTGTATATGTTGATGCAATGGTCTGAAAAATGTGCATAAATTGGGTTTCAGTGTTTTCGTTTTCCATAAATGGATGCATAACTAAGGAGATTTCTTGCCATGTATTGGTGTTTGGAAATTTTGAGGGCAAGCATGTCCCCCATTTTTTGGTAAAATTCATTTTTCATCCTTGGATAAGATCAATGTTACAAAATAGTCCCCACATTATATACCTAAACGCACATTATTCTGAGATAAATATACATGCTCGCATAAAGTAACAAAAACAGTGTGCTATTACTAAATAAACATTATTACAAAACTAAAAACACATAATTCTACAACTAAAACACATAATTCCATAACAGGACCCATGTTCTTATACTTCTCTGTCTCCAGTTACATCTCGTTCATCAATCCCCCAAAATTAAAACCCACATAATATATATACATCTCATTATCAAGCTTCAAACATTTAGCAAAGCTCTTATACCTAAAAGTTTATTCCCTAAAATTAAACAAATAAGAACAATAGAAATCGATAATAAAAACCCAAATTGGAACCCTAACATCAAGAAACACCAAAATCAAAAAGAAAACAAATATCACAGAAAACTTACAATGTTTTGTGCGAGACCGACCGTGATGAAGATAGGAAGAAGATTCATGTTAGTTGTTTGAAATTTTAACAGATGGAGCCCGACCGTGATGAAGAGATGAAGAAGAATCGGTACAGTGGTTTCAAAATTTTGAAGATGGAACGATGGAGCATGAGGCAGATGAAGAAAGAAGGAGAAACTTGTATTTTGAAAAGAGGGAGAGAAAAAATCGCGGGATAGTGATAATAAGATTCAGTTACCAAATTAAAAAATTAGGGATTTACAATTATATCCTTTGAATAAAAAGACAGATTACTTTCCTACCCTTGCTTGCCACCACCATGACTAAAATAGATGGGTAAAATCTGGACCATTGATTATTAAATCAAATGGTCTAATGTTCTTAGATAAAGGCCCTGGTCTCATTTGATCATATTCCTATATATATATATATAGGATTTGGTTCAAATGAGACCACTCTCCCTAGGTGAGACAGTGTGGACTCATCTTACCCATTGATCTTAAAAAATGAAGGGATGTGATTAATTCAATTTTTTTAATTATTTCCTCATTTTCGCTGATTTTAAGGGTAAGATTGTAATTTTGTAATTCAAATTAGTGGTCCCAGGATTTTATGGGTGAAATTGAAAAATTTTGTGGCGGAATTTAAGGAACCTGTTTTTTTTCCAAATATTTTTATTTTGCAAAGATAGTTAATGTTCTTCTACTACATAATTAGACATCAAATAATGCATATTTAGTTATTTTGTTGGCACTATTTTATGAAAACAAGACATAATTGAATATAACGTCTCGCATATCTAGTTATAGTACACTAATAAATAGGTTCAATATAATGTATATTTAGTTATGAAAATGGGATGTTGTTTTTTGGAAATTATAAAAATGGGATGTTACATAATGTACATATTTAGTTATTGCACAATGCATAGATAGTTTCTAGATAATACACGATTAGTTGATTTTGTTGCGTAGTTTATGGCGTCTTGCATAGTTGGATATCTTTGTACTACATATCGCTTTTTCTTACGCCGTATAGATAGTTTTCGATAATGCATATTTAGTTGAGTTTTGTTGCATATTTAGTTTTCGAACTCACTTTTTCGTTATTTCTCCGTAATATTGAACCGATTTTTCTTGTTTTTTCTCCATAATTTTCATGAACCGTAATTTTCGAGTTCTTCAGTTTTCTTTATTTGCGTTAATGGAAGAATGAGAGAGAGAGAGAGAGAGAGAGAGGAGGGAGACGTGAGATTGGGAAATTGAGAGATGTATGAGAGAGAAAGAGATTTGATTCCATTTTTTTAACCAACTTGTTATGTTATTTTACCCTACTACCCTTATATTGATTAAATTAATATTTTAATATATTCTTTATCCATTAAATCATACCCATTGATTAATAGTGGGGATGGTTGAGATTATTTCCATTATGTTACCTAGAGACATGATCTCACTTGATCCTCCCCTATATATATATATATTATATATATATATATATATATATATATAGGGATTGGATCAAATGAGACCACATAATTAGAGTGAGACAGTGTGGACTAATCATGTCCATAAATCTGTAATTTTAGATGGTTGAGATTTTCCCAATTTAATGGCCCTTTTTAATTTATTTTAAATCTGTAAAGGGCAATATTATAATTGTATTATTAGACACTTTCAATTTCCTCCTCAAAATCAGTTTCCTCTCCCCTTCGCCGATTCTCTCTCCATTTCATAGCTTTTAAAAGTGAGAGTGTGGATTCTGAGGGGGGAATGAAAAAGGAAACCAATTAATCGGTCTAATAAAAAATGCCTCCTAACAATTATAATCCACAAGCATTTCCTACTAGTCGTTCTTAAAATCAAAAGGAATGGGAAACTTCTCTTTGAGGTTTGTTTCTATAAATGCATGGTCCAAAAGCAGGATAAGAAAATTATTGCATGCACGGAGTTAGAGGAAACCCACCTGATCGACAAATTGTCGTGCTTGAGGAGATTTACGCTTTTTTTTTTTTTAATATTTTTTGGGTTTTCTGTTAGTTCTTAATAATAAGGGAATGAAAATTGGGTGTTAGGTCGCAGGCGGAGTTGGGATGCATCATGCATGTTCTAGGTTTTTTCTAGGTGAAGAAGACAGGTTTATATGTTTGATGTATACTTACATTTTAGTAGGTTACTGTATACTTATATGTTTTTCGATTTATACTTATATGTGTTTTGCTGTATAAGTAGTTAATTTTTTATGTATGTATTTATGTTGTTGTATACTTATATTTTTTGTTGTATACTTATATGTGTATTGATATATACTATATGTGTTTTGTTGTATACTTATATTTTTGTTTGACAATTGTAATATTCAGTAAAAATATGTTAAATATACAATATAATAGTGTTAAATATACAGTAAATATATGTTAAATATATAGTACAACAATGAGCGTGATTTTTTTTTTTTCTCTCTCTATAACTAATTTTACTTAATCCACGTCCCCACATGTTAATGATCATGATTCTCTCTCTCTATAACTGATTCCTTGATTCACGGTCTCCACATGTTTTTGTTTGACAATTTTAATATGCAGTAAAATTATGTTAAACATACAGTAAAATAGTGTTAAGTATACAACAAATATCTGATAAGTGTACATCATACTGCATGCAGGAGCGGAACCAGGATTCGACACTGAGGGGGCCGATTTTTGCAGCCTATACCTCCTAGGGAAGCTCCTAGAACCCATTTTTTGGCCGCATGGCAAGCACCTAGGCCGGATTATTTGACGCGTAGGCTGATTTTTGGCCAAAATGTTTTTTTGCACCGATTTTGCCAAAGGCGGCCGCCTAGGCCGATTCTCACAACACTTATTTGTATCAAATAGAATGACAGTCAATATTCATCATTAAGTATCCCAAAATACATAATTACAACACAAAATTGACGTATTTTTTCTTTTTACAAAAAAAAATGAGGGGGTCAAATAGAAGTTATCCCAATATTTACATATAAAAATAAAAAAAATAAAAATATTGGGGGGGGCGACCCCCCTCCCCACCCTACTAGATCCACCCCTGACTGCATGGGAGATCACATGCACGATTTTCTCTCTCTCCACGTGATTTTCTCTCTCCTAACAACTAATTCCATATTTGGATGGCCCCCCACATGTTTGTTTTGACAATTATACCCTTATTTTCCCTTAATTAAATGTTTAATGTAATTTTAACCCCTATTTATCTTAGCCATTGATATAGATAAAGGAAGGTTGAGATGAGTCCACATTGTCTCACTATAATATGTGGTCTCATTAGATCCTCCCCTATGTGTGTGTGTGTGTGTGTATATATATATATATATATATATATATATATATATGATTGGTTCAAATGAGACCAATCCCTTTAGGTTAGACCATAAGAACACTTATGGACTCTTGATTTAAAATTTTGGATGGTGTAGATCATTTTAGTTAATTTAGGGATATAAGGGTATAATTGTACTTTTATATTTAATTAGTTATGTTAATTGGACGGTTATTGGCTATTTTTAAGGAAACATAACCCTACCTTTTCAGTTACCCGATTTTTAGGGAGGAGAAATCATCAACTTCAAGCTTTTTTTTTTTCAAAATTGATACTTCTTTCCGCCATATTTGTGAACAGTCGTTTTATTGTATACTTAGTTCAGTGAACTTGTATACTTAGTCATGTTTTATTGTATATTTAGTTCAGTGAATTTGTATTCTTAGTTATATAAGTAGTTTAGTAAGTAGTTTAGTGAATTTGTATACTTAGTTCTGTGGATTTGTATACTTAGTTCAATGCAATTGTATACTTAGTTATATAAGTAATTCAATGTAATTGTATACTTAGTTAAATGTTTCTGTATACTTGGTATTATTTTAATGTATAGTTGGTTCAATGTAATTGTATACTTAGTTAAATATTTCTGTATACTTAGTAAAGTTTTAATGTACATGTAATTTAGTGTAATTGTATACTTAGTTAATTGTTTATGTATATTTAGTAATGTTTTAATGTATAGTTAGTTTAGTGTAATTGTATACTTTTCATTAATTGTTGCACGACTTTGTTGCCATATTTGAATAATTTGCAGGTTCGAATGGAAATGGAGAGAAAGGAAAGGTGAATCGCTTGATTATGGGGGACGTGATCAATACAAAATCATGTCCCTAATTTTTAGGAAGCGGTTACTATATTTAATTTACTGGATTCCTATTTTATTCCTTCTGTTGTATACTTACTTATGAAATGTTGTATATATTGTAATATATCTTGTCCATTGATTTACTATTTGGATGGTGTAGATTTAGTCTCATGGACTAACCTAGGAGGGTGGTCTCACAGGATCCCCTCCCTATATATATATATATATATATATATATATATATATATATATATTGGATCAAATGAGACCACATAATTAGAGTGAGACAGTGTGGACTAATCTTGTCCACAAATTTGTAATTTTAGATGGTTGAGATTTATCCAATTTAATAAATATTTTTGATTTAATTTAAATCTAAAAAGGGCATTATTGTAATTGTGTAATTACTTAATATCATTTAATTAATGATATCACACCCACCACCCATCCTACCTGTAATATCACACCCAACAATGTCAACCTGTAATATGACACCCACCACCCATCCGACCTCATGAACCCTCCGGAGTTCTTCTCCAGCGGAGATGACGGCTGCAACAGGCCCTCGCCCAGGAAATTACAACTGCAGGGCCCACATCCCTCAAACTATAATTACTGTATGCTTTCGCAATCTTATAAAAAATTCCTCAAACATGTGGACTCTAATTGCTATGACTGCAATGGGAAAACAACATCTTGGTATCACAGTTTGAATAATCAACCAACAAAACGGTAGACAAAAACAAGGACATAACAAATTTATCCAAATAGACAAAGTGGATCAGATGAATATACTACATAACAACATATAATGTTGTCAATCAATAAAAAAAATGAGTTCAATAGTCCAACAGACTAACCTTAAAGGAAAGCTGCAGGCAACAGTACAAGATGCAAATTCAACGCTCAGCTTATCAACGAGCTAAAGATTGCAATTCACAATGATATTTAGTGCCAAATCATACAGATTCTTAAGCCATTGAAAATCAAGAAATATCTCGGATATAGGATTTATTACATTGTGGTGAACAATGGATTAATCAAATGCACATCCAAGAGGAAATGTGTCACCTATGTTGTTAATATATAAACTGGTTAAACTTATTAATACTATATGTTGCTTGCCAAAATGAAGAGAAAAATACTCTATTCAGCCATATGTTGTAATCTAAAAATACCTCATAAGACTGATGACCATGTTAATGAAATAAAAACTTAGTAACACAAGTTTCTTATCGCTAAAAGACAAAAATCCCGTGGAACTAGAGAAAACGGATACCCAGAGATAATTTTCGATCACTATGTTTAATCTGTAAGAGGAGAAAATATCAGATTTTCTCTCTAATAGGGAAATTAGAGGCTAATTGGAGCAGTAATTTCCTTACTGGGTTACATGAACACACACACACACACACACACTGATTTAAAGCTGTACTCGCCTCGAAATTAAAACGCCGCCCATTGTCTAATTCCGTGGAGTGCGAAGGTGAATTAAGGTAACTCGAGCGCCGCACCACAACCACAACATCGCCTTATTGCCGCCCATTGTCGGATTTCAAATCAATAAATAAAGAAGTTGATTTGAGAGCCATGATTTCAATTAGGATAGTGTTTGAGAGAATTTGGGATTTGGGAGGTGAAGGAATTCGATGGGGAGAGAAGTGAAAATATTTCGCGCGATAGACTAATTTTGCACTAAAAATTTTGCCACGCAATGTCAAGTTTTTTTTATCGAGGAAGAGTTTAGAAACGAAATGATTATCGGTTCTGCGTTCTTAGGGCAAGTTTTGTTTATCAAATTGTTTTTTTTTTTTTTTTTTTGAGAAGTCACTTACAATTTTTATTGTGTTTAAGTTGTTAATTTGAATAAGTTGCTAATGCTCAACCTTAAAGTTGCTAGTTTTTTTTTTATACAGTTATGTTTAAGTTGCTAAACTAAAAGTCTAACTTTAAAGTTGCTAGTTATATTTTTTTAGACTTATGTTTAAGTTGCTAAACCAAAAGGTTTAACTTACAAAGTTGCTAGTTATATTTGATTATTATTTTTTTCAAATGAAATAAAATAAAGATTTGATAAAAAAAAAATTACAACTCCCAACACTTTTAGAATTATGCTAAAGTTGCTAAAATAAAATTGATAAGTTAACTAAAAGTGATAGTTATACCATGAGATAAAGAGTTGATAACAAAATAAAAATTAAAACTCATAGCATTTTTAGAATTATGTTAAGGTTGCTAAAATAAAATTGATAACCTAACTAAAAGTGCTAGTTATACCATTAAAATAAATAAGGACATGATAAATGCCTATAGACTCCAGTTTATAACTGTTGTTAAAATTATTGTCTTTAAGAAAAAAAATGACGCTAATTACAACGGTGTAACCAACCGTTGACGAAAATGATGAATAAATGTTGTCTTTTGAAAAAGATTAGGCGCTAATCGACAACGGATTACAAAAACATTGTCGAAGACCCGAGAAACCTGTTGTCAAAAAATAAAAAGACCGCTAATAGACAACGCTTCAAGAAAGCATTGCCTTAGGCTAGAGTGAACTGTTGTTGTTAACAAAAAATCGCTCATCGACAACGATTTAACGAAAATCCGTTGTGGATACTTATAAGGACAACGATTTAGCTAATATCTGTTGTCTTTGGGGTGTTGTTGTTGAGCATTTTTCTTGTAGTGATCGTTTTCTATTCTAATGCATTGTACATCCATAACTATATAACAATTTACGTAAAATTACAACAACTAATCCGATGGGTACATTTCAAATTTAGTTCATGACTTCAGACAGTTAAGATGCCCGACATTGCTCGTAAGAGGCTTAAGCCATCCATAGAAATCACATATTAGCGTTATAAATATATAGGTCCCGAAGTTCAGATCACATTAAGGGCTCATGCGGCCTACAAGCCATTTAAACATTGCTAAATACTTCTTTCTTCTAATTTAAAAGTTATCAATTCATTTATTCACTTTTAATCGCAAAAATTAGCTAATTTAAATATTGGAGCGGTTTTCCATGAACATACATGGGGTCTATAGGAGTGGCAATTCGGGTCATCAAGTCATATTCGTGTTTAGTTTCATGTCAATTTCGGGTTATGTTCATGTTACATCAAAAATGAAATAAAATATAAGATAGTATATGTTTTAAGAAAAAATGGTAACATCATATCAGATTCATGTTAGTCGTGCTCATGTTCGGCTTTCCCCTGTTTGTGTTCAGATTTCTCTTAATAACTTCAGGTGTGGTTCGTGTCGTGTTAGAGATTGCTATCCCTGCAGAGGGACTCCTAACATAGTAGAGAGAATTGTTTGTTTTTCAAACCTAATTCATTGGAGGAAGCTCAACCTCCATTTGAATGGAAGGATGTGAATTGTGAGCTATGAATTTCAAATACATAATAACAATCCATTGCGGTTATTTGGATAAAACCATTATATAATGGATTTCAAATAATTGGAAACTATTTTTGGAGTCATCTTGGAATATTTCAAATTCATCATAGATAGAGTCATTTAAAATCGTTACCCTAAATCCCCTTCTCATATTAAAATCCACCCATCCAAATGTAACCTAATTTATTCACTTGAGCAAGTGTAAGAAATTAGAAAATATACATGTCTTAGAAAAGGGCTAAAATAAGAGGTTGAGCAAAATCTCTGATTTCTTCTCTTAAGCAGAAACATGAAATTGTCAAGAAACTTTTAGTGAGCTTCGAATATCGTTATCTAATCCATTAAATATTGGTTGTTTTATTGTTTTAGTGACCAAGCTGTAATATCTATTTTCAATAATTCATGCTAAAGTTTAAATTTAAAAATGAAACCAGTGATGGGTGGATATTCTGTGGCTGGGGCATCTCCACGGCCACCGAAAATAATCATTACAAAATTTATTCATTGTTTTGGCTGGGGCATGTCTAATTTCTAATCAAAATTTTAAATGTTTTATTTTTGAACAAGTACAAAGTACAAACACCCCCAATTTTATTATATCTCGTATTCGTCCTAGACCTAGTATATTGATTGTGGGGTACCCAATCATTGTTTGGGAGTAAAACTTGGATTTCTTCTCTGTACTCCTTTCGTTATAAAATTAAAATTTAGTTTACTTTAATATAATTTTATATGAGAGTTCAAAGTATGAACTATGAAATCTCTGCATTTATTTTAATACCACTATTTTTAAAACTATTATTAAAATCATTGATGTTATATTACTATTTAATTATTTTATTGACAAAATATTTTTACAAAAAATTATTTTTGAAAAGAATGAAACATTCCAAAATTCCCGCCCCACCTACCACCACCACACAAAAATGAGAAAAAAGGAAAATCTCACTAGAAGTGTTTTTTTTTTCTTTTCAAAAACCCTCAATGGAGCAATTCGTAAGATATGGATTCTTTGAATTGTGAGAGTAGATTGATTCCCATCAAAGCTTAGGCATTGTTTTGTTTACTTCCAATTTTTTTTTAAGTATATGTTATAAATTAACTTTTGCTCGACTTACTAAGCAACATTGAGTTGGATTCAATTTAAAAAGTTTATTATATTAAAGTGGGATTGATGCAGAAACAACCGTATCATTTTATTACATGCCACCTACGCAAATGGGTGCATCACTCTTGGGGCTTGGATGAGCACACACATACATCCACTTGGGTAGTTACCCAAATGAGTGACATGAATTTTACCGTCAGCAGTTAGCATATACCAAATTCTTTGTTTTGTTTTCTTTTTTCACCAAGTAATTCCAATTAGTTATATTTTTTTTAGTACAAATTCTGAGAGGGGAGAAAAGTGTGAGAATCGAACCTCAAACTTTTGGCCTGAACTAGACAACTATCTAATTCCCTATTCCAATCAATACTAGGTTTATATTCATTGTGTATAATATACAATTAATGTCAAAAAAATTATATGTAAAAACAAAATTTAAGCATGTTTTTTTTTCAAACGATAGTAGCTTATATTAGAAACTCATAAGGAAAAATAAATACAACCGAATGGGCTAAGCAACCCTGGGACCTTCTTGGTTACAATGGATCATCCAAGAAGGTAAGTTTAACTCCCACAATTGGGAAAAAGCAGAAGAAACAGCAATTTTTGCTAATTTATAACTCAAAAAGTCAGGACCACAAACATAAAAATTAAAAGAGACACTTTGGAAAAGACAAAGAAGAATGCTGATGTCTTTGGATGTCGGGGTTGCAACGAACGCCGGAGCCTGATTTTTTAAAATCCCCACAATATCCTTTTCATCAATCACCATCTTGATATTTTCCCAGCAAAATTTAAATGCAAACACAACAGCAGAACGGACAACTTCAAGATAAATTTCCACTGGACAAGAAGACTCATCCCTAGAGATTGACCATGCTTTAACAACCGTCCATTTTTCATTCAGAGCAAAACAACCAGAGCCCGATTTAGCTAAAATAGAAAAAGAAGCACTAATGAAAATGGAGTAGCACCCTGCATCTTTTTCCAAAAATCCAGAAGTTGGAGAAGCTGTTTGATGAGGAGGGGGCTTTTTATGAGCCACCACCTGAAAGGAATCAGAATACCTTTCCTTACAAGATTCAACTTTGTTGGCAGGATGTCAAAGACACATCTCCAAATAAATTATTTCAGTTTTTCTTTCACTTTAGTACTCCAGGTTTTTTTCCACATTATTTGGAGAGCTTTTCCATTCCCACTGCTTACATCAACCAAGTCAGCCTTCAAGGTTCTGAGGATAGCTTTATAGGTTGATCCCACTGTGAAATTGCCTTTTGGATTTAGATGCCAAACCAGAAAATCCTTTCTCCCAGGATTTTTGAGAGGGATTTTCTGGATGTTTTCTAAATCCTCATTTGAAAAATTTGCTTTAATGATCTGACTGTTCCAACTCTTTCCATCATCACAAATCAGATCACTGACCCATTTAAGATCAAGTTGGGAGGAGAAAGAGGGGTTGGGTTTGAAGGAGACAGAGTCAGGGATCCATGGAGACTCCCAAATTTTTACAGTTTTATCATCTCCAATGGAGAATCTCATTCCAAGAGTTAAGACAATTCTAACTTTCAACCAGCTCCTCCAGAGCCATGAAGCTGAGGAACAAACATTTGCATTGAAAAGACTGCATTTTGGAAAATATTTTGCCTTTAAAAGCTTGCTCATCAGGAGGTTCAGTTGAGAAATATTTCTCCAAAGTTGTTTTGCACCCTCTTCTTTTGGACCGACCAAGTTTTTCCAAGCTTTCCAATGAATATTTTTTGACCCATTTTCCTTGGTCCCCCACCAAAAGGAAGCTGTTTTTTGGACAATGGAGGAGCACACACCAACAGACAGCATAAAATAAGACATGACAAAAACTGGGAGGGCATCAATAATTGCATTAATGAGTACACCTTTAAATTCTAGCATTAACAACATCCACAACAAATTGAAAAACTTCTTTTTTTGATTTGCCAATAACCATAGGAAGA
This sequence comes from Rehmannia glutinosa, assembly GCA_016081115.2. NCBI lineage: Eukaryota > Viridiplantae > Streptophyta > Magnoliopsida > Lamiales > Orobanchaceae > Rehmannia > Rehmannia glutinosa. The sequence goes on from CM071934.1 coordinate 25,730,539, forward strand.
CTAAGATATCGGGTGTTGGTGTGCTCCACAATATGGTCCAGAGAGTGAAAAATAGTTTTCCTAATTTCTAATGGAGTATTTCTACTGAAAAAAATGGAAGATTTTCCAAGATTAACAACTTGGCCCGAGGCCTTCTGAAAAGTTTCCAACAGGATTTTCATGTTTTTTGCCTGGGAAATGGTAGCCTCACAAAAGACTAAGGAATCATCTGCGAAAAGGAGGTGGGTGATTTCTGGGCTGTTTTTGCAGATTTTGAGGCCAAGGAAATTATTGTTGGCTTTTGCTTGAAAGATCAGAGTGGAGAAAATTTCAGAAATAATGAGAAAAAGATAGGGATATATTAGATCCCCTTGTCTAATACCTCTTGATGGAGTGACCAAGCCACAAGGAGAGCCATTGATATTGAAAGAGAAAGAAGAAGTAAAAATGCATGTTAGAATCCAATTAATGAAAATATGGGAGAATCCCATTCTAGCCATGATCAATCTGACACATTGCCATTCAACTCTATCTAAGGCTTTTGACATATGAAGCTTAATGGCCATAAAACATGTCCTACCAGATCTCAAGCAGTTTTGACAATGCATACATTCATGGGCCACAACCACATTATCAGGAATTTGCCTACCCGGGATAAAAGCTGACTGATTTTCACTGATACACACATGAAGGCAATGTTTAAGCCTTTCAGCAAGAATTTTGGAGATTATTTTGTAGCAAACAGAGCAGAGACTAATAGGCCTAAAGTGTGACATAGCAGTGGGATTTTTAATCTTGGGTATAAGGGTGATGAGAGTGTGATTAACACTTTTAAGCATTTTACAAGCATGGAAGAAATTTTTTACAGCAAGACAGATATCATGTTGCGCAAATTTCCAGAAGTATTGAAAAAAGAAAGGAGTTAAGCCATCAATACCTGGAGCCTTGTTTGGGTTCATTGCAAAGACTGCTTTTTTGATTTCAGCTTCGGTAACAGAAGCCACCAGTCTTTGATTCAAATCTACAGAGATAGATTGAGGGATTCCTTGAAGTATGGAATCAGGCACCACGGGGTTGGATGAGGAAAAAAGGCTCGAATAAAAGTCAGTGATAATGGGCTCAACCTCAGAGGGAGAGGAACAAGGAGAACCATCAGATTTGAGTAATTTGAGGAGGCTGTTTGTTCTAACTTTTTGGACAAAGGAGGCATGAAAAAATTTGGTGTTTTTATCACCCTCTTTCAACCAATTGTTTCTGGATTTTGCATGCCAAAATTGCTCTTCTTCTTTGTAAGCTTCAGACAGAGAACTTTTCAGTAAATTCCAAAGGAAACAGTTTCTGTCACCCCTTTGCTGCTTAAGATTATCCATGGTTTCTTTGATTTTCAGAATTTTGGTTGCAGAATTTGTGTTTACCCCTCTTTTCCAATTCAAAATACCAATCCTGCACTGCTTGATTTTTGCTTGTACTCTGAAAAAAGGGGTGCCTGACTGGGGAAAGAACCAGTTTTCTTCGACCACTTTTTCAAAACCATCATTTTTCACCCATCTTTTATCAAAAACGAATCTTTTTTTGTGCTTTGGGGAATGAGGGGAAGAATCCAGCAGGATAGAGGCATGGTCAGAGGATTGTTTTTCCTCTTGCCAGGCCACAACATTCGAATAAGACACAACCAATCTGGCAAGGCAAAGAATCTATCGAGCTTTTCTTCGACAAAGTCATCCCCTGTTCTGTTGTTTGACCAAGTAAAGCAAGATCCTCTAGTATTGATTTCATCCATACCAATTTCAGCAATAAACTCTCTAAAGTCAGAAAAACTGGAGGGGGATCGGATTCTTCCTCCACGTTTTTCCTCATTGCTACAAATATCGTTGAAATCGCCCCCCATAATTTACCACTTTCCCCATTTGACATTTGCTTGGATCAAGAAAATCCATTGCAACTTTTCAACGCAAGTACTAGCGTACACAAAAATAGCCCACTGATTTTCAATGCAATTATCTATGCTATACTCAACTTCAACGCAAAAGTGATTTAGAACCACATTTAATACTTTAACTTTTTCAGACCAACCACACAAAAGACCCCCATTTTTACGAATTGTATCAACTAACTTCCAACGATCTCCCCATTTAAGATTTCGACAAACTGTAGTAACAAAACTTGATTTTTTCTTAGTTTCACACAGGAATACTATATCCGGATGGTGGAGTTTAAGAGACTCCTTTAACTGGAAAATTGTACAGGGCCCTCCGAGACCTCTACAATTCCACACCATAGCCCTCATTGATCACTTTGGGGCTAGTTTTGGCTGGCTTCCACCACCATCATATCATTCGAGTCTGATAATTTTTTTTTTTTTTTTGTGAACGGGGCCGGCCTCTAACTGACAATCAACTTCAATGGAGGATTCAATTTTTTGGTGGTCTCTTTTATTACCACTGAGGGGGAAGGAGATATTTTCCTTGTCAGATTCAGATGAAAAAAAGATTCTATTTTGTCTTTGGCTCTTATTGAATTTAACACTTTTTTTCCCACCTATTCTCGGGCCATTTCTATTGGAAATATTCTGTAATGGGAGCACAAGTTTCCTAATAGAAATGGGGATGTTTAGAGACTCATCCGAATCCATAGGCAAATCTGAGGGAGAGGGGGAGGGTGTACCAAAATCAGCTTATTAGACTTTGATGATTGGGGTATCTCCAAGAGATCAAGGGAGTGTTCAATCAGGCTATGAAAAAGGGGTGGGCATTTTTTTTGTATCGGGATACTGATAGGGCATGGCTGGGGTTTAGGCTTAGGGGTTGTTTTGGGAGGGTGAGGGTTGTTTTCAGTAGCTAAAGAGGTTTTTGGATTAACCAAAAGGGCTTCAACAGGTATTTGAGGTTGGGGATCGTTTTCTTTTGGCTGGGAAAGGGCTTTGGAAGTCATGGGAATCACTTCTCTTAGTTTCTCTGTTTTTTCCTTAGACTTAGTTCCTACAACATTGAAGGTCGGATGCTCCTTTCCAAAACGTTGGTTAACAAAGATTTCCGCATGAAGCCATTCGCCATATTGACCTTCACTTAACTGTTTCAACCGAATATCCTTGAATCTTGATTCACAAGTTCTTTCGTTATGGCATACTCTGCCACAGTATAAGCAAAAACCCAATAGCCTCTCATATTTGAAATCCACCCAACATTCTTTGTCTCCAAGGCATATCTAAGTTCCTCTTGGGAGAGATTCATTAAGGTCGATAGAGGCCAAAATTTTAATATGGCGCCCATTGCAGCCCCCGAAATCCGAACAGGTAACATCAAGGACATCTTGAAATTTTTGCCCAATCTTTAGACCTATTTCCGAACAGATCCAGTGATTTGGAATGTTCCAGATCTAAACCCAAAAGTTCACCGAGTGAAACGAGTCCGCACTGAGTGTATGGTTTTCATTCCACTCTTTAAGCAACAGGAACTGATTTTCAAAGGACCAGAGTTTGCCTTGAAAGATTTTGAGCTTATCCACCTGGTTTTCGAAAACAAACTGATAAAAATTTTGCTCAAGTTCTCTGGTCACAAAAGGACTCCTAGCTGGCCAAATGGAGACAAGAGTGTTTTTGAGACCTATTAGGTTAATTTTTTTGCTTCCGAAGCAGCGACCGTAAAGGCTCCGAGAGCATTCTTCTTTACTGAAGGACACGTCATTCTCTTCCAAAGAGATGCAACATTTTTCGGTTTTGGTAAGAGAAAATTTTTGGAGTTTGGAAATGATGTCTGACCCCATAACTTTTGAATCCCTCAATCCACCGAGATAGTGAGGACAAAGAAAGGTGCCACCTGTACCAAGAAAAACAAAAAATAACAGAGATTAGCAAGTTAGAAACCAAACAAAAGGAATAAAAGGAAAAACCAGGTAGATGAGAATAATAAATGCAGGTTAAAGGTTAATGGGAATCTAGTCAGCGGAAGAAACCTGCAAAAAGGATAATAAATACTAAAAGCAAGTAGAAAAGAAAAGGCAGAGTGAAATAGAAATTAATAAGGTAGTGTCATCAATGAGGAACATCAGGAAGAAGAGAGGAGAGCATGGTCGGGATGCGGCGGAGAAAAACGGCGAGAAGAGAAAATTTGAAGAAAAGTTCCTAGGCGGGAAACCAAACCCTATTCCCAGAGAGAGAAACGTAACCCTATTCCCAGAGAGAGAAACGTAGTTTTTTTAACAAATCTCCACTCCAACGAACAAATTTAAGCATGTTTTCAAGCACTTATTTCCAGTTTCACTGTTCCAGAAAATTGGAACATACTTTATTTGTTCACACAGTTTCCGTTGGAAATGTGTGTACTTTTGAATTTTCAAAAAGTTGTCGAAGACTCTACTTAAATTCTGCTTTGTAGTTTTATGACCTCAACTCTACGTCTCTACCAAACATATTGGCGCTATATATGTATCCATATTTTTTCCTTTCTTCTCTTTAATTCAAGACTACATGTCTACACAGATAGCTTTATTTTTCTTTCTTGTTTCGGTTCTTTTTAGTATGCTGACTAGTATATTGCCCGTGCGATGCACGAGATGTAATATTATAATATTAACATAAAGAAATTAATATATTGTAAGAGAACCCATACTTGACATACCCTTTGATGGAGGGAAATGGGTACGGGTTGACACATCTTAACCGAACAAAATAACGTAGAATTTATTATATAATAATTATTACAATAATATAATATATTCTTACAAAATATTTTGTTAAATATCCATTAACAAAATAATGTTTTTCAAAAAATGAGAAAAAACTTGTTTATATATTTGAAGCAAAATTATACTATACACCTATTAAAAATGCTTGTTGAGTTGTCTAATACTTTAAAATTATATGCCCACTTAATGATTTTCGACAACTAAATTAAATTAGATCAATTTAGACATAGTTGAAATTTATACCAACAAATTGCGATATACGTTAATTTAATAAATAAAATCAAAGTGTCATTTTTACAATAACAGAAATCTGCTCAAATCATGATTATGTGAAAAAAATTATCTTATAATATAAACGAACAAACAATGATTATTAACAATAATATAGCATATAATAGAACAAATAAATAGCATTTTTTTATGTAATAAGTATTAAAATAATTTCGGATGTTATTTGATTATTTATGAATTTATCTAATAATTTAAATTTTTATTATAGTAACTTTTACATTTATTTTAATATTTTTTAGAATTTATCTGATGATTTTTAGACTTATCAAATAAATTTTAGATGTATTCTATAATTTTAAGGCATTATTTCAAAGTTCTTTATTTATTTATATAATTTTAAGAATTCTGGATAATTTTAGATTTATTAAATACTTTATAGATTTTATATGCTTATTTTTGAATTTTTGAATTTATTTTCGTTTAAAGTTTTTAATTTTCATTTGGTCAGTATTATTAAATATTTATTTAGATTTATTTATAATAATTGTATTCATTAAACATATTTTAAATTATATTTCTTACATATTTATTTTTTAAATATTAATTTTTTGAGGAAAAAATATTAATGTTTTTATTTACCTAATACATGCACATTTATATAAAACATTTATTTATATATATAATATAATAAGTTTAATGATATTTATACAATTAAAAAAATTCAGCTAAGATCTAATTAATTATTGAATTTTGTTGTTAATTTTCAGATTTATTAACTAATTTTCAGATTTTCATTTTTTTAACTATTTTATATTTAGTATATTTGAAATTAACTATAAATAAGATGTTATTATTCTAAATTTGGTAAATATTAAGTTCCAATTTGTAAAAAATAAGATTTATTATTTTTTAAATTAAAAAATATAAAATCGACAACCAAATAATTTTACTTTGTTAGATAAAAAAATTCAACATTACATGCACACCATATAAAAAAAATTAGAACCTACCAAAATTAAGGTGAGACATAAAATTTACCAAGATTTTCTGAACATCATTTTAAATTTTCGAATCTTCAGTTTTTTAGAATCAAAATGAATTTCATTCATTCATCAGAAGAAACTTACAACTAACATCAAGTGAAAAATAGTTTTAAGCCCTACAGAATTATAAACCTATAAAAATCTAAAACAAATTTTTTTAATCTAAATAGATCTAACTGATTCGTAGAATCAGAACATCGCAATGAAAGTGTTGGACAAACACGTACCAAAGAAATTGATCTTCCTTCTGTCATATATATTTAGATAATGACTCATCTAAATTTTCTGAACAAAACTCCACATATGATACGAACGTATTTATTGAAAATTAAAAATCACATATCAATGACAAATAAAAGCCACATACTGGATACAAATAAAAGTCACCTATTGCGGACAAATAAAATTCGGGTCAAAGTTTCCTGATCAAATCAGATACACAAGGAATTATTTGAGAGCAAATGACTTGATCAAAAATGAAATTATCTTAAAAAATGATAAAAATTGATGACTGCTTCGAATCCCATTAGAAAGGTTCAACCTATTATGCCTCTCTAGATAAGTATCATTTGTATTTTAGTTCTCTAGCTGGAATGGTTTATCAAGAAATAATAGATAAAATCATCATCTCTTAATTGCAACTACTACTATAAGTAGGGTCTTCTGTTAACTTTTTTTGTTTTGAAGTATCTGTTTTTTTTTTTAATACAATAAAATAAAAGGGAATTAGGGACAGGTTGGAAAAAAGACAATGAACTCCCATGAAGTATCCTCGACAGCTGGACGGCCCAGCTGGTAGTACTCATACTCTAGAACTTAATACTTTGGTTTGGAGGTGTTGGGTTCAAGTATGAGGGAAGGCATGAAACTCACTTTCAGGTGTGGGAAGTCCATGAGTGACGATGCGGATGGAAAGCCCACATTTGGGAAATGTTACGGAAAAAAAAAAGCATCTTTTTTGTAACGACCGGGGGCTATCCCAAATGGGCCTTTTCCTTAACTTTTTCCCTTGGGCTTTCCATCCACGTCGCCACTCATGGACTTTCCACCCCTGAAAGTGAGTTTCATGTCTCCCCCTACACTCGAACCCAGGACCTCCAGGCTAAAGTCCCATGTTCTAAGAGTGTGAGTACCACCAACTGAGTATTATAAAGTAACTGGTCAGTCAAAAGAAAATGATAGAGTAAAAATTACATGTTGAATGTTTATGATTATGCCTATGTGTTGTATTTAATCTTGACAAACGTGTCTCCACAGGGCGAGTTGAAAGCTCACTCCATATTTATTCACACTTTTCAGGTTGAGAAGTCCGGGCGATGATTGGAGGCGGTGGATGTGAAAACAATAAATTTAGTTAATTTGATTTTTAGAATCATTTATTATTGTCAATGCTTTTGAATTTTTTTATTGAATGCTAGTATTTTATTTTTAAAAGTTGTGTTTGAAATCAAAATATTCGGATCTGAATATTAGTTTTAAGCTATGTTTCATAAATACTTTCTTTTAGCGAATTACTCTGGCTTTTAGAAACTTTTGGATTGTTACAAGTGGCGCAACAAAATTTTATAATTAGACTATGCTTATAAATTTAGAGTAGCGCACCGGAAGTGTGATGAATTATTTGGGTTTATTAATAAAAACGACTCCATTTATATTTGAGATGTGTCTTATTCATGTGTTTTTAAATACACTTTCTTATTAAATTTAAGTTACTTATGTATTCTGAAAACTGGGGGGCGTTACAATCCCATTTTGTGTCCCTAAGATACAATGACATTAATAAGTTCAACTTAGTAGCACTTGCAAAAATCGAATTAACAATAAACTATACAGTGTTTGAAACTTTCAAGCTTTTTGGAAGGGAATGATTTCAATATGCAGATGCAAAACTTGCTTATTTTAGGCTTCTAATTTCGTCTGTTTTTCATCTGTAGGGGCCTTGTATTTATAGGCCTCAAAGTGCCTCATGGAAAAGATATGTCCTTTGGATCGAAAAGACATGTCTACTACATGGTTGTTCGAACATGTGCATCCATTTGAACGTGCGCGTCCGCGCACACCTGCCCATGCGACAGGTTTTGGCCACCGTCCGTGTGGTGCGTGTCCGCGCACTCTGGATTCTGTCAGCGCGGCGCACTTGCGCGGCCCAAACCCGAAACCCAACCTAAATTTGACTAAAACATTAATTTATAAGGGTTTAAATAAATTTTGTCCAAAACTATAAAGGTCGTGAAGCCCAAGCCCAAGCCCACGGCCAACGGCCCGAACTCGGGCCGGAGCGGGCGGGCGGGCAGCAGCGGCGGCGGCGCGCGCGTGTGGATTTTGAACCCAAATCCACAAGCATGTTGGTCCTCACCCCTTTAAAAACTTTGCTGCTCCAAGGGCCCAAACTCAATTGTCCAACTTGGGATTTATAAATTGAGCATATTTTGGCTTTTCCTCCTATGTGGGATTGAGTTTTTCTCCTTCCCCACATTTTCTATTTTCCATACTATTTTCTAGTTTTAAGTGGCAAACTTCTAGCATTAATATCTCATTCATCAGGAATTGATTTTGAGAAATTCCAAATGCCAATCTCATCTACTCACTATTTGAATTTTAACAAATAATTTCATTCCATTTTTCACTAATGAAACCACTTAAATATTTGGCCAAACTCAGGTCAATACCCAATTTCTCAACCAAATTCCAACAATCCTCCACATGAATGAAATTAATATATGCGTGTATGCAAATTCGATTGAAAGTCTTGGCAAACTGTTATTGCATTAGGATAGGTAGCTTGTGACTTTGAACCTTTCTTAGTAAAATACCATCGTATTTACTAGTTGCTTAGTGACTCGATGTCTTGAACTGCTCATCTGTTTGTGTAAACCGAGGTAATAGTACTTACACAATAACAATTCTAACAATTGTTGTTCTCACGTTGTGTCCATTTTGGCCCTGGACCATATCTTATATTCATAAGTTTTCCTTTGAAGCGGACATTACTTTTCACTTATATAAGTGATCTCCTATTGAATAGTATCCTTCCATACTGCACCTTTCGGTATAAGAATCATTAAAAGTCTTAGACTTAACCCCACCATATTCAGCATGTTTCTATTTCACTTGGAAGTTCTGGGAATGAGCTAACACATTTTCCAAGTGTTCATCTGAACATTCATAACTTAGTTGTCCCATTGAACCAAGGTCTTGAGATCTCCAATTCACATGATTGGGTTACCAGTATGAACATTCTTTATTTTGTGGATTTTAAACCCATTCCCCTTAACAACTTATACAATTGATCTCGATATTTTTTTGTGAGCGGATCCGCTAGATTTTCCTTTGACTTCACGTAGTCAACCGAAATAACCCCATTCAAAATCAATTATCTAATGGTATTATGTCTTCGGCGAATATGTCTGGACTTACCTCTTTCCTTTGCAAGAAATGACACCTTTTATAAATACAACATTTTTTGATTTAATGATCGTACCATCATTTATATCATGAATGCTGAATTTATTTTCTTTGGGTGTTTCTACTTTAGCCAAAGCACCCCCACACTTCAAGGTATTATCCTTTATGTGGTTTGCTAAAAAGTAAAGCTTCCCCTTCCAACTTCTGGTATCCTTGTTCAACACAAGATTATCCAGAACTTTTATGGCTCTCGGCCACTTTTTTTTTTTGTTAGAACCTTGTCCCGATAATCCAGTTAGAACCTCGTTCTAACAGATTTCAGACCTTAGTTCCAACACGTGTTTAACCTTCAGTATTATCACATCTTCAGTAACACTTTGGACTTAACTCATTACTGTGTCTGCCTCTAATGTTACAACACTTTGGGAAACACTTCATGCAACTGTGATTTTGGTATTACAAGAAAATGGCTAAGAAAAACTGGACAAGGTTTAAGTCAATTTCCAATCGGAATTGTTGTTGTCTTCCTCAATCCGAAGTCGAACTATCAAATCCTCAAGCTTCATTTCCTTCAGCTTGTGCTTGAGGTAGTTCTTAAAATCTTTCCACGATGGCGGCAATTTTTCGATAATCGCAGCCACTTGGAACGACTCATTCAGAATCATCCCTTCAGACACTAAGTCGTGAAGTATGATCTGAATTTTCTTGCACTTGGTTGATCACTGTTTTGGTGTCTACCATCTTATAATCCAGAAATTTGCCGATAACAAATTTCTATGTGCCGACATCTTCTGTTTTATATTTCTTCTCCAACAAGTCCCACAACTCCTTGTATGTTTTGATCGAACTGTAGGCATTATAGAGGGTGTTTTTCAGCCCGTTCAAAATGTAGTTTCTACAAAAACAATTACAGTTATGCCAAGCATCCACATCGATCCTCCTTTGGTTGTCGAATTCTTCATCGCCAATGGTAGGGGGTCCTCCTTCAAGAAACGGGACAGTCTCAAGGTAATGAGATAAAACAACATCTTTTGTTGCCATCTCTTGAAGTTAACACCGGAGAACTTCGCCGATTACTCACCATGAGCAGGAGCAGCAACCATCAGAGTGAATGAAATGGATCTCATCGTCTTGAAAAGAGCAGTAAAATCTCGTCTTGCGATTGTTGTTTGGGTGGTACTGATTACAAGAAAGTGGCTAAAGTGTTTGTAAAAATCTGGCTATGTCGAGGGCAGTAATAGATACTGTCTCTGCATCACTAAGATACAATGACTTTAACAAGTTCGATTTAGCAACACTTGCAAAATCGAACTAACAGCAAACTATATAGTGTTTGAAATTTTCAAGCTTTTTGGAAGGGAATGATTTCAATATGCAGATGCAAAATTGGCTCGATTTTAGGCTTCTAATTTTATGTGTTTTTCATCTGCAGGGGCCTTGTATTTATAGGCCTCAAGGTGCCTCATGGAAAGGATATGTCTTTTGATCGAAATGCCATGTCTACAGCCAAAAAATGTACCTGGTTACTCAAACAGGTGCATCCATTCGAACGTGCGCATCCGCGCACACATGTGCACGCGACATGATTCGGCCACAGTCCGCATGGTGCGCGCCCGCGCGGCCTAGACCCGAAACCCAACCCAAATTTGACTAAAAAATTAATTTTAAAGGGTTTAAATAAATTTTGTCCAAAACTATAAAGACCTTGAAGCCCTAACCCATGGCCCACGACCTGGACTGGGCCAGGCCGACCGGCATGCGCGTGTGTGTTTTGAACCAAACCCACATGCATGTAGGTCTTCACCCATTTACAAACTTTGGTGCTACAAGGGCCCAACTAGGGCTATATCAATAGAGCAATTTTTGGCTATTTATTCTATGTGGGATGTAGTTTTTCTCCTTTCCCACATTTTTTATTTTCCATATCAATTTCTAGTTTTATGTGACTAATTTGTAGCATTAATTTCTCATTCACCCGGAATTGGTTTTGAGAAATTCCAAATGCTAATCTTATCTATTCACTTAGTAGAATTTTATAATATAATTTAATTTTATTTTTCATCAATGGAAACCACTTAAATATTTGGTCAAAATTGAGTCAACGCCCAATTTCTCAAACCAAAATTCCAACAATAATCCCACTTCCATTATTTGTTTGTTTCTATTAAGGCTTGTCGAGAAGAATATGTTATTTGTAATCGATGGTCTCTACAATGATATGCATGAAATTAACAGATTTGTGATGTGTAAAGATGTAAGTGTTCTGTTTGTGGAAATGTCTATTATTGGTAATTTTTGTATATAATATTGTAGTTCAAATAAGGAGATTTGGGATTATGCAATGCATTTCGGGTCAGTTTATAATGTGAATATTAAGTGTATGTCGTGATGTCATTATTGTGAATGGGGACTATACCGGACAGTGGCGTAGCTAGGGAGTGCAACCTAGGCCTCCCCCTCCCACCCCCATTTTAAAAGAAAAATATAATTTACTAAGCAGTTTTTTTATAAACAAAAACAAATTTATTTAGAATTTATGATTTTTCTTGGTTTTTCTATCTGGCCTACTCTACTTTTGTGTATCGGCCCACCCCGTTATGGTGTTCTGGCTACACCATTGATACCAAATATAATCTCATACATGTAGTATTCTTTTAATTAATTGAAACACCACATAAAACACATAATGAAAAATAAGAGATCTGGAAGATTAGACCAATATTTTTAAACCCTGACCGGATATCGAACCATAAAAGTAACTAGCTAATGGTTCATTAATTGGCTTGTTCGGCTGAACTTTGTGAGAAAAACATTAAATTTAAATAAGTTACTAATTTATTGACAGTACTAGTTGACAATACGAATAAAATTAAAATTAAAAGACCATATATATACATATCACTAAATAGTGCATAAAAAAATAAATACTTACTAAAAAAGGACAAAGAATATATATGCTAAAGACAAATGGAAGAAATTCAAGTAGAGCCAATCCAAAATGTACAATCTCACGCATGAGCAAAATCGAAACCAAAAGATATGGTAGTCACGTCGGATTTAATTTTGTTATGTTTCTTGTCAATGTTGTATGTTGGAAATGCATGTGCATCTTTTATTTTCTTATTTTTTTCTTTGTTAAATGAGGATAAAAAAATTAGTTCAACTGGGTCAATGGGTCATTTCACCCGTTTTTGCCGCCTTGTAATGGGTTTTTTGCCACATGTTTTACTTACGAACTCGGGTTGGTGTCATGCCCGGCTTCCGGTTTAATTGACCCAACTTGCCGATCTTGGTCGGGTTTGAAAACATTAGATTAGACTCGACATTCAAATGGTGAATTGATATATAAGATGAAAGACATGAGTCGAAAATCCTTTATGAATATAATGTTATTGGACAAGATTTCAATATGGGAATATTTGGGCATAATATAGGTACTAAAATTGAAATTATCCCATTCTCAAAATACCGGGATTTTTTGAAAAAAAAAAACTGCTTATTAAGGGATAATATGTAAGATGGAATCTAACCTCAAGACTTTTTTTTTTTTTTGCTATTTTCAAAAACCTCGTGGCGTTTTTTTGTAATTAGCTCGAACCTTAGGGTTTGTTTTTTGTAATTATCCCAGAAAAGAATGCCAATCTTGAAATAGAAAAAAAGAAGTGAAATGAGTACCAAACCATCACGGCAGAAGGAATCGCCAATCGTAAAAACATTCCATAGCACGAAAGGCATCAACCGAGAATGCCAATCTTGAATTTTTGCAAGATGGAGAGGATTTGACATAAAAAAGCAAGCACAACAACATATAACCAATTGGATACACAGATAGTCATGGCTGCACCATTACTTCCTAAATGCAACTTATATACGAGAGCCCAACTCATTGGAACATGGCAACATAGCACGATAAATGAGAATCTGATTCTGATTTGGGCTTTTGATTCTAGAAACAGAGGGAGTGGTACTTTAGAAATGTGATAAAAGCCTAGTAACTAAGTTTAGTATCATAATCTCTTTTCCCCAACCCCAGTTCTTGAAAACTGATAAAAGTGCCAAAAAACAAATGAACAAGGGCCCTCCATTCAATATTCAAAGTACTAAATACATATTTGCAAATACCATAGCAATATTCAAACATGAGTGAAGTCAGTTTTTGTGCTGCAATCGACCACTCTCCGCGCCAGCATATGGATCGATTGTTACATTTATGACGGTGGGCTTCTTTGCAGAAAATGATTGTGCAAGTGCAGATTTTAGCTCATCGGGGGTCGCAGCAAGATAGCCTTTTCCTCCAAAGGCTTCAATGAGAAGGTGATAAGCTGCACCAGGAACAAAAGATGTAGGTGCAGGATCATCTTTGTAGGGACCACTGATTTCTTCTGGATTTCTCCGATCACCACCGTAAACTCCACCGTTGTTGAAGACTATGACCACCACGGCCAACTGATATCGAACCAATGTCTATGAAAGGGAAAAAAAAGAAAAAAGAAAATCCAGTTATCTTTTAAAATTATAAGATATCCCCTTAAGGTGTTATAAGCACCTCCTTGAGGTTTGTATATACTTCACAAATACTCCCTAGGGGGTGCAATATGTAAAATAGAAACTAAATCAAGTGGGTATTTGTAATTATGAAAGATAACAAGATGTTTCTGTAAATTAGGCAAAACCTCAGGGGTAATTTTTGTAATTAAACCTAAATAGTCTAAACCAAAGAAAAATTGCAGGTCCATACTGTTGCATATCAACTACTAATGATACGTGAAAGCACTTGAGAGTAGATTGTTGATTATTTTGAGCTTTGGTACATCTAGACTTAGGTAATATACTCATTGTTTTGTGTTGCAGTTTTGGTTTATTGTAAGGAAAACTCGTTGCTGCCAGAGTGCAATGACTGCTAATAATTAAAAAACTGTGACCTCCAAGAGTTAAGCATAATATCAATGGCTATATAATTCTTCACACAATTTAGGGATAATTATAAAAACACCCTTGAAGTTTGGGCTAATTACGAAAAAAAACTCAAGTTTGATTCTATTATATCTTAATTTAAGCAGGTAGCTATAATCGTTTTATAAATGTTGGGTCGGGGGCGTTTTTGAAATATGTTTTGCTTATGAAGGGGAAAATGTAAGACCAAATCAAATTTCAAGGGAGTTTTTACAATTTTCAAAAAATCTGTGTTTTTTTTTAATTATAACCGAAGCTCAGTGGGGCCCACAATTTATATAGCCCTCCGTGTAGATCCGAGGAAACACAAAGGCAAAGAAAGAGCAACTACAGAATCAACAAAGAACAAAAGAGCTGAAATCTGTTTCAGACTGTACCCCCTCTCTGTTTCCCTACCAAAACAACAGCATTGCAAGTGGAGGCAGTAAAACATCAGAAAACAACACTTAAAATATGACTTAAATCAGGTTACAGCATATATTTATGCTCAAAGATTATGACATAAACCACAGTTATGCATCAGCTAAATTCAAACAAAAAGATTTCGAAACACTTTCAGCATTGAGAACAACAAAACCGTTACCTCAACTTCCATAGCACTGAATCCAAATCCAGAGTCCCCTTCAACACCCACCACTAGCCTATCAGGTGATGCCACAGCAGCAGCAATGCAATATCCAAGACCAATCCCCATCGTCCCCCAAGTCCCGGCATCCAACCTAGTCCTCGGCTCTGTCTGAACCAGCACTGCTCGCCCAACATCCATCGTGTTAGCTCCTTCAGAAACCAGTATAGGTGCCGGCCCATCCACCCCTAAAATCGCATCCCTAATAATCCTCATTGGTGTCATAAAATTAAACGGGACTACATCCTTCGCCAACTGCACCTCCATTTTCGCCACATTATCCTTACTTTTATTCTTTATCGCCTCAACCCCAAGGGTGAGTTTTTCCCAAACAAAATGGATCATTCTTAATCTCCTTGTTTATCAATCCTATTACATCTTTGGCATCCCCAACTATCCCCAAAAATGGCTTTCTCAACTCAATCTCTTCCTTAGATATATCAACAAGTATAAATTTCACGTCTTTCGACCACTTAGGTGCCTCCCCAAAAATGCAACAGCCAGTTAAGCCTCGCGCCAACGACTAACGCCACATCACATTTCCCTATTGCCAGAGATCTTGCTGCTGTAGCAGCTAACTCATGTGTATCTGGCAGCAACCCTTTCCCCATTGGAGTGGGCAAAAATGGAATTCCACTACTTTCAACTAATTTGGTTAACTCATTTTCAGCTCTACCATAAGCTGCCCCTTTTCCAAAAACAATCAAAGGTCTCTCTGCTGTTTTTAGTAACTCCACAACTTTTTGAATTTCAGAATAAATAATCTTAGGGTTCTCAATCAAATCTCTGTTTCTAGAATTTAGGGCTTCAGATATCAATTTTTGGGCCTGGAATTCATCAAAAGTCTGATGTAGCACATCGGACGGGATGTCCAAATAGGTCCCACCGGGCCGACCCGCCACGGCCCAATCAATGACGCTGAAAACGGAAGTGGGGATTTCAGTTATATCAGTAGCCTTCGCGGAGAATTTGGAGAAGGGTTTAACGGCGGCGATTTGATCAAGCTCCTGGAAGTCACCACGGCCGGTGAAGCTCTGGTCGGAGGAGCCGGAGATCATGACCATAGGCCAGCCGTTGGCGGCGGCATTGGATAATCCGGCGAGTCCGTGAACGCAGCCCGGGCCCGAAACGGTGAGCAGGACGCCAGGGCGGCGCGTGAGGTAACAGTAGGCGGAGGCCGCGTAGCCCGCCGACTGCTGGTTGTGGAAAGAGATGAATCGGACGCCGAGGGCCACCGCCTTGTTGGCAAGTGAAGTGACGGGGATACCCACCACTCCGAACATCTTGTCGACGCCACCGCGTGACAGGCACATGGCCACCAGAGTGTTGCCGTCAACCTTTGGTGGGTTTTTGAGGAGGTCGACGTCCGCCATTAATACCCGAAATAGTATGAAATAGTATAATAACTGAGAAAGAGAAGTAGAAAGAAAAGAACAGGCAGTAAGAGGAGTATGATTGAAAAAAAAACAGCAGCTATATGATTTTGGTAGCGCCACAGGAGAAAGTGCCCAAGTGAGAAGTAGAAATCATAACTGTGATCTGTGAAATGAAAGCCAATTCGGATTTCAACTCGTGCTGGCTGCTGGCGGAGTACACAAATATATTAGATTTGGAAATAATTTGAAAATATAAATATTAAATGCCTAATTTTTATACAAATAATTCAATTATGTTATTTAGTTTAGTAAAATTGCGTATCAAAATACGAATCTCCCATTCCTAGATGGAAAAAAAAATAAAAATAATAGAGTACCGTTATGATTCTGCAATATTATTTTTAATAACCAAATTCCTCAAATGTTGGTTCATGAATCATGATTGATTCTAATCAAGCCATTATTAATTTCAGTTATTTTCCAATTTGGGACCTTGGCCTCATCCGCTCCCCATATATATACTTGAAAATTACAAAAAAAAGGATTAATATAATGTAAAAAACATTAATTATTATGTTAATAAAAAAAGTAAAAATTGAAAGAGTTATATATCATTATTTATAACATACGCATAAGATTCCAACCTATGTTAGTTAATACGCGTATCATACCCGTATAGTATCCGTACGTATGAATAATTGAAAAATACTTCCGTTCCCGTATACATTCTGAAGCGGCGTTAAATACTCCGTATTTTTCAAATAAAACATTTAATACTTGTATTATAGTTATCCGTGTAATATTTGGCGATAAAACTTCATTTTAATATTTTTATAATATTTAAATAAATCAAAAAATCATTAAAATATCATTTATAAGTATAATTACAATATTATAAAATAATAAATAAGAATATTAATAATATATAAATATTGTAATTATTATTAAATAATTATCTTGGATTTATGTTAAGTTATAATTCAATATAATAAAAAATTATATATTAAGTTTTATATAATCTAAGTATAAATACAATTCACTTAAATACTCACTAAATATTATTAAACAATTATTTTTAATTTGTGTTATAATTTAAAGTAAATTAATAAAGTACCTAAAATAATTTTAATATTATCTAAACATAAGTATGAATTACAATCTATGTAAATATAATTTTAAAATAAGCCGTATTATTACTCCCGAACCAGGGACGAACACAGGGGGCTGGTGGTGGCAATCGCCCCCCTTCGTCTTGCGATTGAACCCCTATAATATATTATTTAATAAATTAATACAGGATATAAAAATGTAAATCAACATATCTTGTCCCCCTCCCCCAATTTCTATGTAATTTTGTTATAAAAGTTTGTATGTTTTGTTTTTATTTATATTAGATTTGATTTTGCGAGAGCCGGTTCAAGGTTTCGAGGGACCTAGAGCAATAAATAATATATATACAATCGCGGAGATAAGGGGAGGCCAACCCGGGCCATGGCATCCTCTTTTTTTAAAAAAACTTAAGGTATTTTTTTTAAAAAAATTAGTTAATATTTATGTGTATTTTTTTATCTTTTTTTATCTAGCCCACTCCAATTTTGTGTATCGGCCTACCCATAATAATTCCTAGCTACGTCATTATATACAATGACGTAGCTAGGGATTATTACGGGGTGGGCCGATAAAAGAAATTGGGGTGGGCCAGATAAAAAAATACAAATAAATATTAACTAAAAAAAATTTTGAAAAATTTTACCTAGTAATTTTTTAAAAAAATAAAAAGAAAAGGAGGGGGCCCGGGGCCCAGGTTGGCCCCTATCTCCGCTATTGATTGTATATATACATATATAAAAAACTTGGGTCTCGCCGAGGGCTCTCTCTCAGTCTTGGCGGCACCATCTGCGCCGCCCCTGGATTTCGCCCCCCCAAGAACGAATTTCTGCGTCCGTCCCTGTCCCGAACAATTATATTATCTTCATATTAAACACGTACGTTTACGGATCCGTATATTAAATATTTCCGTATTTTTTGTCGATTCTTTCGCCGTAACTTTCAGAAAATATTCATAATATACTCGTACGTACTAAATAACGAATTCTTCCCGTCCCGTATTTAACTAACAGAGATTCCAACTTCGCATTAACCATTTATCATTATGTTGACACGATATGACATGATATGGTGCGATATAGGTTTATAACGTGGAATGTTATAAACCTTAATCGTGCCAGAATATGCACGATATCGTGTCAATCGTGCCACTTCGTCTTCTACATCATATCGTGTCAACATGAACTCTGCAACTCGATTTTTCGACACCCATTCCAGAAATACAAAATCGAAACACCCAACTTCAACAAACATCATTATCAAGTAAATGCAAAAAAAAAAAACTAACATTATACTTATTAGCAATCATTTTCAACAAAAACCCAACACTCTTGCACTAGATTCCACATTCAACAAAATTACTAAAAATGGGTAGGAAAACTCTAACATATTCGGCAGCGGAGGAGGAGGGAGCAGTGGCGGTTTCGGCGGCAACAACGGCGGCGGTGGGGGTGGTCTCGTCGGCGGCAATAGTGGTGGCGGCGGTGGCAGTGGTATCGTCGGCGGCGTCCATTCACGATATAGTGGCACGATATAGTCTTCTTCTTTGTTTTGTTTATGTCCTTTTTTGTTTGGGCAGGTATCTTGTAAGACCGTCTCACACGGATCTGAATCCGTGAAATGGAGCTCCAAAATACCCAAACTACAGCCCAATAACCCGTCCATGAACTTGTCTAATTAAAACCCTAAATCTAAACTCAAAGAAATACAATAGTTCCACAACAGCGCTCTCTCTCTCTCTCTCTCTCTCTCTCTCTCTCTCTCTCTCTTCCGACAAGGTCAAGTCCAAAATATTATTTCTCATCACTTCCTCCACCGAGCTCCTTCAATTCCTCTTCAGAAAATCGGGACACATCTTGTCAAAGAAGACGAGAACGGTACTAAGGATCGAATATACTTCTGAGTTGCAACCAAATGACTATCCCGAATGCTTATTTTCTGCTCGATTTTCTTCCAATGTTGTCTCTATTGTCCGAACAGAATTCTATGAAAGATCAGGCTAAATCGATGTCAAATAAGATGCTCGTTCCTTTCGCAACTCATTAATTGATGGTTTTTTTTCAAAAGTTTAATTACATTGTTGGTGAGGTATTATTTTTTTATATTTTTTTGAATGAGGTTCATGTTATGGTTTCGAATTGTGGAATATTAGTTGAGAAATTATCTTTGAAGGCGAGATGCGTTTGTAATTCCAGTTTAATTTGTTTTTGTTGCTGAAAATTTAATCCTAGAAGATTTAGAGTTTTACTGATGGAGAACACATGCTCTTCAAATTTGTAAGAATAAATGTTTAATTTTTCTGCACTTCTTGAATCATCTTCTTCTATTTTTTTTTTTTTTATTGAATTCTATAATATGTACTATGTTTTTCATTTAATGTATTGGAACTTTCTTTATATTTTAAAATATCATTTTTACTTCAAAAGTATCATCTTTAAAACTAAGATATTGTTGACTTTCAAGAAACAAATATACACGATGTTGGCGTGAATAGATAAGATTCTTAAGGCACGAATTTTATGATCTTCATCTGAAATTAAAATCAACAAAGATTTCAAATGCCAATCATAAAAAAAGTCTTGCAAAAGTATCATTTATTTCTTAAAGAGTATTAATTTTTACTTTAAAAGTATCACTTTAAACACTAAGATACTTTCGTATTTCAAGAAACAAAAAATACAAGAGGCTGGTACGTGTAGGTCAACTTCATAAAACAAATTTTTTGTGATCTTCATTTGAAATTAAAATAAGATTTCAAATGGAAAACATAAAAACAAGCAGCCATGTAAAAGTATCAATTTTTTCTTTAAAAGTATATGTTTTTATTTTAAAAGTATCACTTTGAAAACTAAGATACTATTGTTTTCCAAGAAACAAAAATACAAGCTAGCGTGAGTAGTTCAACTTCTTAGGGCGCAATCTTTATGATCTTCATTTGAAAATTAAAATTAACAAGGATTTCAAATGTCAATCATAAAAAACATGCAATCTTGATAAAGTATCATTTTTTTCTTAAAGAGTATTAATTTTTACTTTAAAAAGTATCATTTTAAAAACAAAGATACTTTTTTATTCCAAGAAACAAAACTACAAGAGGTTGGCACGTGTAGGTCAGCTTTATAAAGCACAATTTTTATGATCTTCATTTGAAATTAAAATAGGATTTTAAATGTGAAACATAAAAAACAAGTAGCCATGTAAAAGTATCGGTTTTTTCTTTAAAAGTATCAAATTTATTTTAGAAGTTGCACTTTGACAACTAAGATACTATTATTTTCCAAGAAACATAAATACAAGTTGGCCCGAAAAGATCAACTTCTCAAGGCCCAATCTTTGCGATCTTTATTTGAAATTAAAATCAACAAGGATTTCAAATGTCAATCATAAAAATATGCAGTCTCGCAGAAGTGTCATTTTTTTCATAAAGAGTATTTAATTTTACTTTAAAAGTATCACTTTAAAAACAAAGACATTATTTTATATTTCAAGAAACAAAAATACAAGATACTGACATGTAGATCAATTTCATAAAATACAATTTTTGTGATCTTTATTTGAAATTAAAATAGGATTTCAAATATAAAACACAAGCAGTCCTGTAAAAGTATCGATTTTTCTTTAAAAGTATCAATGTTTATTTTAAATTATCACTCTAAGAAAAACTGGTCTTAAAGCATAATCTTTGTGATCTTCATTTGAATATAAAAACAACAAGGACTTCGCTTGTGAAACATAAAAAAAACGGCCGCCTCTGTAAATGTATCAATTTTGCTTTAAAAGTATCAATGTTAAATTTAAAAGAATCACTTTAAAAGCTAAGATAATTTTGTATTCCAAAAGACAAAAATACAAGAGGTTGACATATGTAGATCACAACTTCTTAAAGCACAAACTTAATGATCTTCATTTGATATCAAAATCAACAAGGATTTCAAATTCAAAACGTAGAAAACAAGGTGTCCCATAAAAGTCTCAGTTTTTGCTTTAAAAGTATCATTTTAAAAACTAAGAACCTATTGTATTGCAAGAAACAAAAATACAAGAAATTGGTTGTGTAGATCAGCTTCTTAAAGGACAAACTTTGTGATCATCGT
Source organism: Rehmannia glutinosa (assembly GCA_016081115.2). Taxonomy (NCBI): domain Eukaryota; kingdom Viridiplantae; phylum Streptophyta; class Magnoliopsida; order Lamiales; family Orobanchaceae; genus Rehmannia; species Rehmannia glutinosa. The sequence continues at coordinate 25,752,035 of CM071934.1, forward strand.
TTGATATTAAAATAAACAAGGATTTCAAATGCGAAACATAAAGTATCATTTTTTTCTTTAAAAGTATCCATTTTTACTTCAAAAGTATCATTTTAAAAACTAAGAAACTATTCTCTAAGAAACAAAAATACAAGATGTTAACCTGCGTTTATCAGCTTCATAAAGTTTAAACTTTGTGATCTTCATTTGAAATAAAAATCAATAAGGAATTCAAATATGAAATACAATAAACATGCATCCAATCATAAAATCTAGATTTTTAATGGCAATTTTTTAAATTGCTTTAAAAAGTATTAGCCATTTCCAAAAACCCAACATTAAAGGGATTGATTCAATATTGATATTGTTGTATTTGCTAAGAAACAAAAATACAAGAAAGGATTGGAATATCTAAATTATCAACAATCACTTAAAACACAATCTTTGTGATCTTAATACAATGAGATATCGAAAAAAGTGGGTAGTTGCTAAAGCTCAATAATTATTATAAAAAAATAAAAATGTTTTCTTTTGTATTAACTACATACAAGTCATTTTCACTAGTTTCTAAAGATTTTACAAGTTTTTCAAATTTACAAGAGGTTATAAGCAACAATTCATACTAGAAAAACCTTATCTAAGCAACCAATATACACTATGTATGATCATGTACAATAACTGTAATGTATAAGCACAAACCCATACTCAAGCCAAGCATAATCTCAAAAATTATATTTGTGGTATTATAATTTTAATTATATTCAAAATTAGCTCACCCCAAATTTTAATGCAAAACTCAAGTTCCACCCCAAAATCTAAATTCAATTTAAAAATCAAAAATGAAGGATGTATAAGCAACAAACCATTGTAAGATATAAATAAATTTTTTTGAGAATATAATATGTCAATTTGATTGCTAAGATAAAAAACCATTGTATTTTTCTCAAATTAAATTGAGAAATAAACATAAAAAGCCCTAGTCTTGTAAAAATTTGTTATATATACATAATCTTTTAATTCTATATATATATATGGGAGAGGGTTATATGAGACCACCCTGCATAGGGTGAGTCCATGTGACCCCTAGCCCAAATTTTTTCCCTTGCTTTAATTGGCAAAATTTTTATAAGCCCCTAAAAAAAAATTATCATCCTCTAAATCAATATTCATTTTATTTATTCATGGGATTCATGCAATCCTTCCAAATTTTTTTCCAACATACTAAAAAAATCATTCATCTTTCTTATGAAGATGTAATTTGTTGCTTTTTATATAGATGTGTCATGGTGCTTTTAGATATATTAACTACATAAGCATTAGCAACAAATCCATCTTAAGCAACAAGTCTATACTACTATAATATACACTATGATAATTTTCTACATAAGCAAAAAGCAACAACCCCATTTACATTCTATACTACATAAGCAACGAATATACACAACGTATGCACCACAATTACATTAACTACTAAGTAAGTCATAAGCAACAAACTCATACTTCCCTACATAAGCAATGAATATACACTACAAATGCACCACGATACATTAACTACATAAGCAAGTCATAAGCAACAAACTCATACTACACAAGACTAAAACAAATATATTAACTAAGAAGATTCATCAATAAATTTCTTTAAAATATAATTATACATAGGAGATAATACAACACCTTATATTACATAAGTCATAAGGATAAAAAAGAGGTGGGTTACTTGAAACATAATGTCAAACAAATTGAACGTGATTGAGATCTCATTTAAAAGCTTTTATAAAATGCACTATACTTGCAAAAAAAAAAAAAAAACCCCCAAAAATATCACGCTGAGTTCTAATTACTATTCTACCAAATCAGTCCCATGGATAGACTTTCAATGGAATAATTGGAATATCAAATCAAAAAAAATCTTTGTGTCTTTCTGATACTGGTACTTAATAAAATAGTCATGCCTAAAACCATTTTCCAACATTTTACAAGTTTTAAATTTACCAGCAGCGGCGGCGGAGGACTTGAAGTTGCAGGTGGCGGCGGCAGAAATTATATTTGTGGTACTCCAAATTTTAATGCAAAACGACGACATCGAATGCGGATGAAGATCTTGTAAGATATAAATAATATTAAGAATATAATATGTCAATTTGATTGCTAAGATAAAATACTTGTATTTTTCTCACATAAATTGAAAATAGTGTCTTGAAAATTGATTGCATTTGAAGAAGTGGAGAACGTATTTTTTCCCCTAACTTAAATTTTTTTCCCCTAAAAAAATATATTTCTTTTTTTATTTATTTTTTCGAAGAAAGAGGGAGAAAAAGGGGAAACGAAGAAGAGGAAATCGTACAGTCTTTTTTGTTTTTGGGACATTTTTTCTTATTCCAGATCTACCTCCAACTAAAACATAAGAAGATTCATCAATATTTCTTTAAAACATAGGAGATAATACAACACCTTGTCATAAGGTAAAAAGAGGTACTACTTGACATAATGTCAACCCATTTAAACAGCTTTTGCACTATACTGCAAAAAAAAAAAAAGAAATATCACGCTGAGTTCTAATTACTATTCTACCAAATCAGTGGCCATGGATAGACTTTCAATGGAATAATTGGTATCACAAAAGTAATCTCGTGTCTTTCTGCACTGGTACTCAGAAAATAGTCATCCAACATTGTTGTAATATACCAGCAGCGGCGGCGGAGGACTTGAAGTTGCAGGTGGCGGCGGCAGAGGACTCGAAGTTGCAAACGACGACATCGGCGGAGAAGATCTTCTCATATACACGAAACTTCTCACATGAAAAATTCGAAATTGATTGCATTTGAAGAAGTGGAGAACGTATGGTTTCTTTTGTGAGCCGAAGAGAGAGGGAGAGAAAGAGGGGAAACGAAGAAGAGGAAATCTTACATTTTTTTATTCCAGATCTACCTCCAAAAAAAACATATTTTTACTTTTTTATTTTGTATACTTTGTTGAGTAGGTCTCTTGTAGGACATCCGTAAGACCCCAGCCCAACTCTTATTTAAATTTCAAAAAAAAAAAATATCACTTCAACGCTCCACAGGAAAATTGAACCCACGACCTTGATAGGCTTAAGATGGTGTTCTACCCCTACCACTAGTGCTTATTGTACTATTTAACAATTTATACAAACTCATTCATAAATACGCCTGTTATTAAAAAAAATAAAAAATGCCTCTAAATGCAAAGGCTAAGAATCGAACCTAAATCTATTAAAAAAACATGATACATTATCTCAATAAATGGATACTTACAAAAGTGTTACTTTAACTACATCATATTTATTTTTTATTTTTCCTCTTTTTTTGTTCCTAGTTTGTAACTGTATTAAGAAATCTGATACCTTATCTCAACAAACATATACTTTTACTTATAAAAGTGTTACTTTAACTATATCATATTCATTTTTTATTTTCCCTTCTTTCCTTCATTTCTAATTTGTGACTATATTAAAAAACATGATACTTTATCCCAGAAAATAGATACTTTAACGTATAAAAATGTTACTTTAACTATGTTATATATATATATATATATTGTAATATATTCATAATTTGTGACTATATTAAAAAATATGTTACTTTATCTCAAAAAACAAATACTTTTACTTATAAAAGTATTACTTTAACTCTATCATATTTATTATTCATCTTTCTTTGTATTTATTATTAAAAAATATAATACTTTATTTAAAAATAGATATTTTTACTCTTAAAACATGATATTTTGTCTCAAAAAATATATATTTTTACTCATAAAGGTGTTACTTTAACTCTGATATATATATATATATATATATATATTTTTGTCCTTCAATGTAATGTAATCATAATCTGTGGCTAAATTAAAAAATATGATACTTTATCTAAAATAACCGATATTTTTTCTCATAAAACTGATACTTTAACTGAGGAAGAAAAACAGAAAAAAAAAAAAATAAAAGGCAGAGTGCTTGTGTTGACCCCAGACTGGCAACAGATCCGCGGGGTCAAAATAGGATCCATCCTACGGATTGAGACCGTAAGATGGTCCTATATGAGTGTTTGCCTACTTTGTTTGTCTTCACTTGTATTGTATTATGTATGTATATGTACATGGGGGGTGTATACGGTTTCGAGGAAGGGAGTTATACGGTCTCCAAGGAACTAATAATTACACCAGTACTAATTTTAAAAACTCTAAATTAAAGGAGGGGCAATTTGGTCAAATTGGGTAGAAAAAGATTTTTTTAAGTTGATGGGTGGAAAAGAATATCCACTATCGATAGTGGGTAGTTAAAAAGATTTTCCTTATTTTTATTGGTTTGGCTGGGGCATCTCTAATTTCTCCAGATTTTAAATATTTTATTATTGAACAAGTACAAAGTACAAACACTCCCAATTTTATTATATCTCGTATTCGTTCTAGTATATATTGATTGTGTTGTACCCAATCATTGTCTGGGAGTAAAACTTGGATCTCCTCTCTTACTCCTTTAGTTATAAAATTAAAAATTAAAATATATGCAGAGATTTCAAGTTCATGCTAGGGGTGTCATATATGCAAACCCGAGAACCTAACACAAATTAATGTTCAAACTTCGTGGGTCCGGGGGTCGAAATTGGGTCGGACCCGACTAACATAATTAAACTTTCAACCTACTATGACCCGTCAACCCGCTTGTGAATTTAAAAAAATAAGTAAATAATTAATTGTAAGAAAAAAACAACAAACAAGAAATATTTTGTAAAACTCAAATGATAAAACCTCATTAATTATGTATTTGTTATTATTATGCATATTTTTTTGAATATTGTCCTCAAAATATGATTAGTATGTTTTGTTATTTATGCAATTATGTCATTTCTTTTTGTATGTTGTGAATTGTAATATTTTTATTGATCGAATAGTGTATGATTCTTAAAAAAATAAATTTATTCGATTAAAAATATTAAATATATATTAAAATAATTTATTAGACGCGGGTTAAGTGGGTAGGGGCCTTTCAAGATTCTTCACGAATAATTAAACGTGACCGGTTTCTTTCAACTACTAACCCGGACCCAACCCAAATTGACACCCCTAGTTCATACTTTCTACTCTCATTTTTTTTATTTTTGGTTTCATCGTTTAATATATAAAATAATTCTATTATATTTAAAATAATATGTCATCCATGTAATTACTTAAATATAACTCGCCTTACAATTATGGCCTTAAAAAAAAAGTAGGGGCCTTTCAAAGTTTCAAACGTGACAAGTATTCAACTACTACACTAGATTTACTCTTCGTGTAACATTTTATTTATTTTATATATGCGCTCTATATATAATGCATACAATAATTTTGAGCCCCTAAATTTCACAACTTTTTTGGGCCCGAGCCTTCGCATAATGTAAGGAGCGGCCCTGACGGCCACATCCATTGGTCTGTCATCTACAATCCCACGGACAACTCGTATCATACTTGTACGTAATATGGCGCAAGCCTCCAATGAACTATTTCAAGCTGAACATTGATGGCTCTTTCAGAGCCAATACACATGCTACTGACATTGGAGGCCTCACCAGGGATTGGAATGGTGTTGCTCACTGGGCATTTAGTATTTCCTTGGATCATTGTTCTAGGGCAAAAACTGGTGTGAGACGGTCTCACGGATTTAGATTCGTGAGACGGAACCCTTACACAAAGTTTTAAAGGTTTTTTTTTTTTTTCAGATTTTATTTTTCTTAGGGTTTATATTTGTTTTTTTAGGGTTTATTTTATTTCTTGGGTTTATTTTTAATTGATTTAGGTTTTTAGGATTTTTAGTTTTTTTAGGGTTTATTTTTTGTTTTTTGGGTTATTTTTGTTTTTCGGGTTTATTCTTCATGGTTCATGTTTTTAGGGTTTATTTTTGTTTCTTCATGGTTCATTATTATTTTTAAATTTATTTTCATGGTTCATGTTCTCAAGACGGAGCCCTTAGGAGGTCCGTCTCATGGATTTAGATCCGTGAGACCGTCTCACAAGAGACTTGCTCCTGTTCTAGATATATAAGTAGTTTAATTCGCATGGATCAACTAGAGTTGCCATTTTTTCGTAGAAAACATGTATATTTATCTTTAATTTCCATGATAATAGATGTCATTATTTTGTAAATATTCCAGTTTAATACACAGGTTGGAGATCTTGTCGTAATCCTCCACCTGTTTGGGTGTTTTCACAAGAAAATAAAAATAAAAATTAATAGCCAATGAATAATATTCCTTAATAACTACAAGTAATCAAATGAACTACCGTGAATTATGAAATCAGTTAGACAAGTGAAGTACCCACGGTACACTATTTTATTGGATTTTGTTTTCAGAACTTACACATGAGACCTCAATTTCAGAATTTAAATTAAGCTTGTTATATCTGGACGTCATGGAGTCATTAATTACTTGAGAATTTATTTTACTTGACTTCGACAAAAGCAGTAAAATATAAGGGTACGGTTCAACTTAACCACCAGTTGATAGAAAGATACATTTTTGCTAATCCTGCCTTAAGTAATCATAATATATTGACTACTTCCAAAATCTTGTGGTTGAAGAAGTTAAGCAAAATTGTCCAATTCCTTTTTTTTGCTGTTATGGCACTATTTACGGTACTAATTAATCGTATATTAATTAGTAGGCACTTTTTCTCTCGTGTGTTTCATCATTCGTAATTCATATTTAATATTTTTGGCAAAAATTAACACCAAAGTCCATTCTAAACTTGGTGATTAAAATTTATTATGTTGATTACAAAGTTACAGGATCGGGAATGCCTTCAAATGGTAAATTACAGAAAACAGAAGATTACAAGAAACTGAACTAGCTATTACACAGAAGCATCTTCGAACTAGAAATGTGCTGAAGACTGGTTGTTGGACTTAGTGCAGAATGCAGAAAATGATTGTATGCTTTTTGATGGAGTATGAATTCTGTGTTTCAAACTGCAATGCACAAACATGTATAAATAGCCAACCATTCCACCTGCAGGAGAAAAAATTTGGTGGTGGGCATTAATCATTTGTAACAACCAAGGTGTTACACCCCACTACTGCATAACAGTCAGGTAGTGGGCTAACTTCAGGTGACCACCACTGCAGGAGTTACAACTCCAACAGTCACACGAATCCGGACACCTACAATGTCCGATTCATTGGGCTCCAACAAGATATCATCACTCACTCGAATCAGGCCAAGCCCATTTTCGAGTGGCAAAACTTTAGTGGACCTGGACCCGGCCCAATAGGATCGGGCCGCCCGCCCAAGCCTGCACCCAGGCCCAGGCCGGCCGGGCGAACGCGCGCGCCGCGTGTGGCCCACTTGTGATCATCCACTTGTGTTATAGTTTATACAACATATAACACCTTCTAGTAAATAAACTAGGATAAACAATGATTTGTATTCCATGTGGGATAAGGCAAAAGCCTTTCATTTCCCTTTACAAATCTTTACATAATGCCCATTTATGTGGCTACCTTCGTATATTAATTTCTCACTCACCGAAATTCGGTTTTGAGAAATAAAAAATACTACGAACATCTACTCGGAACGTAGATTAATAATATATAATTTAATTCCTCCAGAATTAAATATTTAGCCACCGAAAAATTGGTCAAAGTCAGGTCGACACCCACTTTATCAAAACCAAAATTTCCAACAATCCCCCACATGAGTGGAAATTAATGTATGCATGAATGCAGACACGCAAACCAGTCCTCAAGAGACAATATTGCATTCAGAAAGGTAGTTTATGGTTTTGAACCTTCCGTAGTCAATACCATCGGGTACACCGGCGGCTTAGTGGACGCAATGCCTTGAACTATTCCTTCACAAAGGTATACCGAGTCAACAAAGATTAACACAATAAGGTCTCAACACCTTCTGTTCTCACGTTTTGTGTCCGTTTCGGCCATGGACACCACTTTGGATTCATAAGTGTTACTTTGAAGCGGCCCGCACTTCTTACTTATATAGGTGATCTCCTATCCGAGTATCCTGCCATACTCAACCTCAACGAGGTGTAGGAATCATTAAAAGTCAAATGACTTAGCCTCACCACAACTTTGCAGGTGTTTCAACACTTGGTATTGCTTTCTAGGGATGGGTTATTACATTGTTTCCAAGTGTTACAACATAACCTTCATAGTTTAGTTTTCCCATTGAACCAAGTTCTTGGGATCTCCAATCATCATGGTTGGGTTACCACTATGATGGTTATTTTTACTTTGTGGACTTTAAGCCCATTCCCTCTAGCAATTTACCTAATTGATCTCGATTCAGTCCTTTTGTCAAAGGATCTGCCAAATTGTCTTTTGACTTTATGTAGTCAATTGACATCACACCATTTGAGATCAATTGTCTAATGGTATTGTGTCTCCGACGAATATGTCTAGACTTACCGTTATACATATTGCTCGTGCCCTTCCTATAGCCGCTTGGTTATCACAAAGTGAATCATCACAGAGGCACATGCTTCCTCCAACATGGAATATCTTCCAAAAAGTTTCAAGCCACTCGCTTTTTCACCACTTTATCCAAAGCTATAAACTCGAATTCCATGGTGGACCGAGCTATACACGCGTTTGCTTCGTGGACTTCCACGATACCGCACCACCTCCAATGGTGAATATGTATTCACTAGTTGAATAAGAATCTTTCGAATCTAAAATCCAACTAGCATCACTATATCCTTCAAGTACAATTTGGATATCTTGAGTAGTATAGCCCATAATCCAAGGTATACTTCAAGTATTTTAACACCCTGTTAACGCTTTCCAATGCTCATGGCTTGGATTGCTCGTGAACCTACTCAACATATTTACTGAGGGTAGGCCAAGTCCGGACGTGTACAATTTGTGATGTACATCGATCGCCTAATATACATGAGTATTCCATCCGAGCCACCGGTTCTCGTTTTATTACCAACCAAATTTATACTTAAATCAACGGGTGTCTTTGACGGTGAATCATCAAAAGCATTGAATTTCTTGAGCACTTTCTCCACATAGTGGGATTGTGACAAGATAATATTCCATCGGAGTTCTCACGATTTTTATCCCAAGGATTACATCAGCAATCCCCATATCCTTCATGTCAAAGTTCTTCTTTAACATTCTTTTAGTCTCCATGATAGTATCATGACTACTGCCCATGATTAACAAATCGTCTATGTATAGACAAACTATGACAAATGCTTCTGATGTCCCTTTGACATATACACATTTATCACACTCGTTGATTTTAAATCCATTTGACAACATCGTATTGTCAAACTTAAGATGCCATTGTTTTGGAGCTTGTTTCAGTCCGTACAAGGATCTTATTAACTTGCACACCTTCTTTTCTTGACCGGGTGCAACAAACCCTTCAGGTTGTTCCATGTAGATTTCAGCATCTATCTCTCCATTCAAAAACGCCGTCTTGACATCCATCTGATGAATCTCTAGATTGTGCAAGGCAACAATCGCGAGAAGCACTTGAATAGACGCAATCCTCGTTACTGGAGAATAGGTATCAAAGAAGTCATATCATTCTTTTTGTTTAAAGCCTTTGGCTACAAGCCGTGCTTTATACTTATCAATAGTTCCATCTGCTTTATACTTCTTCTTAAGGATCCATTTACATCCTAAAGGTTTATGACCAGCAAGGAGATCAACCAACTCCCAAGTATGGTTTTGCAGAATAGACTCAATTTCACTATTGATAGCTTCTTGCCAGAGCGGAGCATCTGGACTACTTAGAGCCTCTTTAATCGAGTTTGGCTCACCATCTAACATAAATGTTATGTAATCCGCCCAAAAACTTAGCCGTCTTAGACCTCTTCTTATCGCTTCTTGGTTCTCCACTAATTGATGTTGAACCACTTGCGCTTCGTGAGTTCTTTTATTAGTACTCACTTCTAACTTTTCTCTACAAGGGTAGACATCCTCAAAGAATACATCATTCCTTGATTCGATTATGGTACCTTCAAATCATTTCCTGGATTTTCCGACTTATGTATCATAAACCTATATGCACTACTTTGGTATGCATATCCCACAAAGACACAATCAAATGTCTTTGGTCCAATTTTAACTTGTTTTGGTTCAGGTATTGCTACCTTAGCCAAACACCCCCACACTTTAAGGTATTTATAAGAAGACTTACGATTTTTCCACAATTCGTAAGGTGTCTTATCTTTCCCTTTAAGTGGTATTTTATTCAATATGTGGTTGGCTGTTAAAACAGCTTCCCCCCACATATTCTGGGGTAATCTGGAACTTATCAACATGGCATTCATCATCTCTTTTATAGTTCGGTTTTTGCGTTCAGCAACACCGTTAGACTGTGGTGAATATGGTGTTGTTGTTTTATGAATTATGCCCGACTGGGTACATAGTTCTTCAAGTGGGGCAACATATTCGCCACCTCTATCACTCCGAATTATTTTAATCCGGCTGCCAAGTTGATTTTCAACTTCATTTTTATAATTCTTAAAAGCCTATAATGCTTCATCTTTGCTTCTTAACAAGTATAAGTAGCAAAACCTTGTGCAATCATCAATAAATGTGATGAAATATTTTTTACCACCTTTAGTTTGCACAAATTTTAGATCACACACATCAGTGTGTATCAACTCTAAAGGTGAAGTGCTCCTTTCAACCGAATGAAACGGTGATTTAGCCATTTTAGCTTCAACACAAACTTCACATTTTCTTTGTGAGTTTACTTCAGGTAAATTAATTAATTCTAAATTTACCAATCTTTTTATAGCATTCAAATTTACATGTCCTAATCTAATATGACATGTTCATGCACCAGGCCTCGTTACTCTACAAGGACATGATATGCAAATTTAAAATCAAGAAAGACAAAAAGGAAAGCCATCTTGTGTGCCCGATGACGCATGGAAGACCTGGTTGGTCTATTGAAGTCAGCCAGAGGTTGTTGCTCTTTCAGAGACGACGAGCAACAATAGGATGTCCGCGACATGCGGACCTGGATCTGGTTGTTTTTGCCACTTTGGAGGGCCCCGCTCTTACATTGGGCATACTATTGCTATTGTAAGTTATTTTAGTATCAATTTTAATTATTTGAAGTTTTTATAAAATTATTATGAGGTTGTTATAATACTTGTGTTTTTGGATGCAAGAACAGAAAACTGGGCGGACTGCTACTGCGTACGATACTTTTTTGCGTGCGCATATGAAGAAAGATGGCACATTTGTGGATGGGAAGTTTAATCTAGTACTTGTAAGTATAATTTTAGAATACTTTTAAATTATTTATAAATATCTTATTATGGTTTTTTTGTAATGTAAGTTAATGTTTTTTGAAGGAGGAGGTGGAAACACGTTTATCTGTTGCACCGGAGGCCAAACAGGAGCCCACAGAGCTGAATGGGATTTTTCTCGATATTGTTGGGATGAAGAAGCAGCGGGTCTACGGCCTCGGGAGTCAAGCGCATTTGTTCACCAGCATTGGTGGTTCCAACATACATCCTACTGTTCCACCATTCGATGAGGAGGCATTGAGGAGACAGGTCACGTAGCAGGTGACCAAGCAGATCATGCTGCAAGCTGAGGAGATGGCAGCTATGCGAGAGCAGTTGGAGAAGGAGCGTCATGAGCGTGTTCAGTTGCAGTCACAGGTATCAGAGTTGGTACGTATGATGATGGAATCGCGCCGCCAGGGACAGATACCACTTCGTTGACAGCCATGCACAAATTGGACAAATTTTATAGACATGTATTTTATACTTTAAATTATATATGGATGTATTTCATTTTCTATAACTATAAATGTTGGCGCGGATTTTTTGTGAAACAGATATATATTGGCTATTATTGATACTTCATATAGTTTAGGGTTACACTATTAACACCCCCAAAAACTATTAATACACCCCCTTTTCTCAATACACCCCACCCCTTTTTCATATATAACTCATTTACTTAATACACCTACCAATAATTCCCAACACACCCTTCCCCTAATTAAACCTCAATTTTTTGATTGAAAACAGAACATATTGATTTCTTAGGAGCTCGTTTGGTTTTATTTCCATATTTTCAGCACTTTCAAATCAAATATGTTTTTTCTTTTCTCGACGTGTGTTCTTCAATTCGACATCGAAAGTGTTGTATAAAATGATAATGGAGCACATGGAAGTGTTTCAAAAGAACTTTCTCATCCCACATAGAATAGGTAATTTAGGTTTCTTCACTTTATTAGTGAGAGACCAATATGGGCTTTGTGAAAATGGGCCAAGTGATTAAGGGGGCCTCGCGCACATAAAGAGCTGGGCCAAATTTGCCGATTGTAGTGTAAAATCGGCGATTTGCCCCCCCCGGCGCGGGCGATATAGTCGCGGCTCGGATTTGTTTTGCGACTTAAAAATTATTTTTATTTTGCTAATTTAAATCCTTACCCGAAAATATATTTTTCTACCTTACCCAAAAATATGTTTTTTTCACCTTACCTCAATTATCCTATTTTAGCCTAAGTTAAATTACCTTACCCCTTATTTTCAGATATAGCCTACCTGTTGTATTGTAGGGTGGCTATGGGCTGAGCTATTGTCCCCTATGTAGCTAGAGCCGAGCTATTATTCCCCTATGTGGCTGGAGCCGTGTTTTTGTCCCCCTAATTATTATCTTACCATTGGAATTGTTCTATAAGGACAGAACTTCAGAAACACAAATACTTATTTTTCATCTCTAAACTCCTCACTTCATATTTGCTGGGTTACAAATTACGGGTTTTTGTTCGTTCAAATTATTCCGTTGAATCCTGGGGGATTACGAAAATAAATCCTTTAGGACAGTGCAACTCTTGCACGCCTCGGAGACTATTTTGGTGATTCAAGCTCTTGTACAAAAACTTTTGCCAACATTCTAAAGGATTTATTATGGAGCTTGATAATAATGATGTCCAACTCAACGCACCTCTTCAGAATAACGTCCCTCCACCTGTTGCAAATGTCGCTGCACCAGTCCTTGTTCCCGTTGCTCCGCATACACCGCCATTCCCGTACGCCAAACCATTTCCAAACATCTCCAAAATCGAAATGTTTGGCGGTCAGAATTACAGGCGTTGGCAGGAACGAATATTTTCCATCCTGGACATGCACGGTGTTGCTAATGTACTGACACAAACCAAGCCTGAACCTTCTGATGATCCAAAGGAAATGGAGATGTGGATTTATGCTAACAAGGTTTGTAGACATACAATTATTAACACTCTTACTAATGATTTGTTTGATGTCTACTGTTCTTACAAGGAAGCCAGGGATATTTGGGAGTCTATGCATTTGAAATATACTGCCGAAGATGCTGGAAAACAGAAGTTCGTCATCGGAAATTTTTTCAGATGGGAAATGGTGGATGGGAAGGATATCAAGATACAGATCAACGAGTATCACAAGCTACTGGAGGATTTAGAAACTGAAAATATCACCCTACAAGAAGAATTCGTAGCTGGTTTACTAATCGAAAAGTTGCCAAACTCGTGGAAAGACTACAAGCAGCAATTAAAACATAAACACAAACAACTATCTCTTGCTGATCTAATTACCCACATTATAATCGAAGATACCAACCGGAGGGAACTCAAAGTGAGCAAAGGAAAGGAAATATCTACAACTGCAAACATGGTGCAAGGTAATTTTAATAACAAGAATGTTAAAAAATTTAATCAGACTGATTACAAGCCTAAAGTGAATAACTCCACCAACTTTAAAAAGAAAGGAAACTGTTATGTTTGTGGAAAGCCTGGTCATCATGCACATCAGTGCAAACATAGAAAGAAAAATGGCAACCCCCAAAATCGAAATGGAAATCCTCCAAAGCCAAATGCAAATTTGGTTGAAGGGGATGATATTGTTGCTGCGGTGCTTTCTCAAATTAATCTTGTGGCCGATGTGAAAGAATGGGTGGTAGACTCTGGGGCTACCAGGCACATTTGTGCAAATAAGGAAGCCTTTGCTTCCTACAACTCTGTGGGAAATGAAGAAGAGCATGTGTATCTCGGGGATTCTCGAACTGCACAGGTTCTTGGCAAAGGAAAAGTTATGTTGAAACTCACATCTGGCAAGACCTTGGCTCTTAATGAAGTACTTCATGTGCCTACTATTAGGGCAAACTTGGTTTCTGTTTCCTTGTTAGGAAAGGCTGGAGTTAAAGTGTCATTTGAATCTGACAAGATTGTAATGACGAAAAATAATGTCCTTGTGAGCAAAGGCTATGTAATCAGGGTCTATTTGTACTCAATGTTTCTGATGTTATTAATAAAATTGCATCTTCTTCTGCTTATATGATTGATTCTATTGATTTATGTCATGCTAGATTAGGACATGTTAGTACGAGTTATATTCGTAAAATGCAATCACTTGGTTTAATTTCTGGAATGAATAATACTTGTCTGAATAAATGCGAAATATGTTGTGAAGCTAAATTGACTAAAAAAATTTGTTTTTCGGTACATCGAGAATCTGAATTGCTTAGCCTTATTCATACCGACTTAGGAGACTTGAAACAAACTATGACTCGAGGAGGTAAAAACTATTATGTGACTTTTATAGATGACTATTCTAGGTACACTAAGGTATATTTGCTTAGAAATAAAGACGAAGCTTTTAACATGTTTCGATTATATAAATCAGAGGTTGAAAATCAATTAGATAAGAAGATTAAAAGAGTTAGATCAGATAGAGGTGGCGAATATATTTTATTTAATGAATTTTGTGAACAAAAATGAATAATTCATGAAGTCACTCCTTCATATTCACCCGAATCAAATGGTGTAGCTGAAAGAAAAAATAGAACTTTAAAAGAAATGATGAATGCTATGCTCATTAGTTCAGGTGCTGTTGATACTCTTTGGGGTGAAGCTATATTATCTTCATGTCACTTACAAAATAGAATTCCCTATAAGAAAACCGGAAAGACACCTTATGAGTTGTGGAAAGGTTATCAACCTAACCTAAAATATTTAAAAGTGTGGGGGTGCCTAGCAAAAGTTATGTTACCTGATCCTAAGAGAAGGAAAATAGGTTCTAAAACATCTGATTGTCTATTTATTGGTTATGCTGATCATAGTGCTGCATATCGGTTTCTTGTTTTGAAAAGTGATGTGCTAGATGTTAATACAATTGTTGAAACAAAAAATGCTGAATTCATTGAGCATATTTTTCCTTTGAAAACAGAGATAATTTCTCGTGCACCTGCTGAATCTACTTCTTATGCTCCTATTGAACATAATATTGAAAATTCTTTTGAGGAGTTAAGAAGGAGTAAGAGACAAAGAAAAGAAACATCTTTTGGAAATGATTTTTTATACATATCTTGTAGAAAATGAACCTTTAACATTTTCCGAAGCTGTTTCTTCTTCTGATTCTTTATATTGGAAAGAAGCCATTAAAACTGAAATTGATTCTATTGAACAAAACAAAACTTGGACTTTGGTTGATTTGCCACCTGGAGCTAGACCTATAGGTTGCAAATGGATTTTTAAGAAGAAATATAATCCTGATGGAACCATTGAAAAATATAAAGCTAGGGATCAAGGTTGCAAAAGGCTTTACTCAAAAACAAAATGTGGATTATTTTGATACCTTTGCACCAGTTACTAGAATTTCTTCTATTCGAGTTTTGATTGCTTTGGCTTCTATCCATAAACTTTTTATTCACCAAATGGATGTAAAAACTGCTTTCTTAAATGGTGATTTAGAAGATGAAATTTATATGGTGCAACCAAAAGGATGTGTTGTTTCTGGAAAAGAAAACAAAGTTTGTAAACTACTTAAATTTTTATATGGTTTAAAACAAGCACCTAAGCAGTGGCATGAGAAATTTGATCAAGTGTTGTTGTCTGATGGTTTTACTTCTGTTGGAGCAGATAGATGTGTTTATACAAAACTTGTTGATGATGAGTGCGTAATTATTTGCTTGTATGTGGATGACATGCTTATATTTGGCACTAAAATTGATTTAATATATAAATCAAAAGAATTCCTTGCTTCTAAATTTGATATGAAAGATATGGGGGAAGCAAAGGTGATATTGGGTGTTAAAATTATAAGGAATGATGATGGCATAATGTTGTCACAAGAACATTATGTTGAAAAACTTCTCAAGAAGTATGGACATTTTGACGTCAAACCAGTGAGTACTCCTTATGATGCTAACACTCAATTAAAGAAAAATTTAGGTGATCCTGTGGCTCAATCTGAATATGCACAGATTATTGGGAGTCTGTTGCATTTAATGAACTTCTCTCGCCCGGACATAGCTTACACTGTGTGTAGATTGAGCAGATATACTCATAATCTCAATCGTGACCATTGGACTGCAATAGTCAAACTAATGAGATATTTAAAAGGTACCATGAACTATGGTATCATGTATAGTGGATATCCTGCTGTACTTGAAGGATACAGTGATGCGAACTGGATCTCTGATTCAGATGAAATAAAATCCATTAGTGGTTACATATTCACTCTTGGTGGGGGTACGGTTGCTTGGAAGTCAGCTAAACAAACTATCATAGCAAAGTCTACCATGGAGTCTGAGTTTGTTGCCTTGGAGTTAGCCGGCAATGAGGCTGAGTGGTTGAGAAACTTCTTAGCAGATATTCCATTAGGTTCAAAACCAACACCTTCAGTGTCTATGCATTGTGATTGTCAAGCAGCAATTGCAATTTCGAAGAATAAAACCTTTAATGGTAAGAATAGACATATTCGTTTGAGACATAATGTGGTTAAACAGCTGTTAAATGATGGAGTTATTTCCATTGATTATGTGAAGTCAGAATTGAATTTGGCCGATCCTCCGACTAAACCCTTGGGGAGAAAATTAATTAATGAAACATCGAGGGGAATGGGACTTACGCCAACTTGAAAAATTAACAGTGATAGAAACCTACCTTTGTGACTGGAGATCCCATAATGAGGTTCATAGGGGTAATAACAAGTCACTTGTTAATTCTGCTAGCACAATAATTAATTGTCCCTTCCTATGGTGTGAGAAGTGCTAGATTGCAATTATGTGAGGATGAGATGTTAAGCTCTTAATGAATTTCATATCCCTTAAGGGTGGTATATTTAATTGCAAAATATACTTGATGAAATTCACCTATATGAGTGTGGAGTGGGGCCGCTCCTATGAGATTTTGGCATATCTCTAGAGCACTCATGAATTCCAGGCACGCGCATGGCCTATTAGCGCAAAACCGCATTGAACGACAAAATATTGAGAGAGTGAAATGTGACTGGTAAGATTTTAACTTACAATAAGAGTTCTTAGTTCATAGAAGCTTCAAGCTTCACTAAAACTCTGTACTTTATATCTTATCATTCTAGGTCTGGTTCATAGTCCAAAAGACACCAGATGCGATACATTTACACTCATTTTAGTAACCCAGCAAATATCTCTACTTTTCTTTTCATTCTTTTGAAACATGTGGCCGGGGGATTGTTGTATAAAATGATAATGGAGCACATGGGAGTGTTTCAAAAGAACTTTCTCATCCCACATAGAATAGGTAATGTAGGTTTCTTCACTTTATTAGTGAGAGACCAATATGGGCTTAGTAAAAATGGGCCAAGTGATTAAGGCGGCCTCGCGCACATAAAGAGCTGGGCCAAATTTGCCGATTGTAGTGTAAAATCGGCGATTCCCCCCCCCCCTGCGCGGGCGATATAGTCGCGGCTCGGATTAGTTTTGCGACTTAAAAATTATTTTTATTTTGCTAATTTAAATCCTTACCCGAAAATATATTTTTCTACCTTACCCAAAAATATGTTTTTTTCACCTTACCTCAATTATCCTATTTTAACCTAAGTTAAATTACCTTACCCCTTATTTTTAGATATAGCCTACCTGTTGTATTGTAGGGTGGCTATGGGCCGAGCTATTGTCCCCTATGTAGCTAGAGTCGAGCTATTATTCCCCTATGTGGCTGGAGCCGTGTTTTTGTCCCCTAATTATTATCTTACCGTTGGAATTGTTCTATACGGACAGAACTTCAGAAACACAAATACTTATTTTTCATCTCTAAACTCCTCACTTCATATTTGTTGGGTTACAAATTACGGGTTTTTGTTCGTTCAAATTATTCCGTTGAATCCTGGGGGATTACGAAAATAAATCCTTTAGGACAGTGCAACTCTTGCACGCCTCGGAGACTATTTTGGTGATTCACGCTCTTGTACAAAAAATTTTGCCAACAGAAAGTATATGATAAAATAATCACCCCACAAACTCAATAGAAAACTTAACCAACGGTTCCATTGAGGAATTGAACACGAATGACACTTTCTTGAATTTTAGTGCTATTGCTTTATGCAAAAAAACATAAAGTAGATATTATAAAGAGAAAACAAGAACAGACATGCCACATCTTGCCTATTGAGTTCAATTAAAGACAAAAAAGAACAACTGAAAATAATTCTTCTTCAACAACAATTCTACTTCTACTGATGTGGGATTCACTTGCAGATTTGCTTCTGCTTCTGCCTTGATTGGTATACTCATCAGTTTAATTGGTCTAAATTTTTTCTGACATTTTTTATTCTTTTTCTCGTGTATTTTCATAGTTAAAAATCCTCAACGGTTAGATCGCCAGGAAGAATGAGAATTCTGATTTTGCATTTTAAGGGTCGAAAATTGATGAAAGTGTAACCGGCAAACTGTATTAGGAATATTAAATCTCTGCAATCCTGATAAAAAAACTAGGATTTAATTAGGGAAATGGTAAGTTGGGAATTGTTGGAGGTGTAATTAGTAAATAAACTATTTATAAAAAAGATGTGGGGTGTATTGATAGTTTTTAGGGGTGTAAATAGCGCTCCCCTATAGTTTATGTAAATGATTTTTTGTATTTTGAACGTGAATTGTTTTTACAGGTTATTAATTAAATATTAAAACAATATTACAACAATAGCGACGGATTATATCCGTCGCTATCTTGCTAAGTATAAAGACAAAATTAGCGATGGATTTGTTCGTCGCTAAATATAGCGACGGACAAATCTGTCGCTATTCACTAACATTAGCGAAGGAAACGTCCATCGGTAATGTTATAAACCAAACTTAATTCACGCATTATAATTCGTCACTATATTTAAATATATCGACGGAATAATCCGTCGTTAATATGTCGTCCATTTTGTTGTTTCAATTTATGATTGACGACAGATTGTTATCTACTAGCGACGTATTTTTCCGTCGTTATTTAACGACGGATAACGTAGTCCATTGCTAAGGAATTAACGACGAGTTGGATAAAGACGAAAAATATCCATCGCTAATCCGTCGCTAAATTATTTAGTGACGGATTTTCTGGGTTTAGCGACGGAAATTTCCGTCCCTATTTTTCAATTTTCTTGTAGTGCCAGAATACATTTAAACCCTAAGGTTCGACTTTTTCTACCAAAATCTACGTCTCCCCTAAATTCTCTCTATAATTCTTGATAATTGCTTTTATATTTCTCCTATTACTTCTATCTTGATTCTATGACATCTACCCAAACTCATATGAGCCTTAATCCTTCAAGACAAAGAAAAAAGACTAGAAGGGGTTCTTCATATAATCCCCAAAATCGAGCTTAATTAAAGGAAAATCAACCAGAAGAAGATTACTCGGTACTCACACTTGCGGGAATTGCCGCATTAAGGTCGGGAATTTTTCTCGAAAATGCCAAGTGGGCAAAGGGTAAGAAATCTCAACTTTCTTTACATCCTTCAAATAAAAATAGAATGAGATTTATACATAAATTCGGAGAATTGTTTTATGAGGATAATCATAATTGGAGAAAATTCTTTGATAGGACTAGAATGACACATTCTCAAATTTATTCTCAACTATTCGTGGTTATTTTGAAACCCAAGTATGGGTTAATTTGTGGGATAATCCTAACATGCGATACGATGATGAAATTGTTAAGTTATTTTACTCAAATATGTGGATTGAATAAGAAGAAGCAAGAAATGATAACAATCACAGTGATCCGCCCTTAAATAAACGAATGGAACGACTTGAGATGGATACTCATCTGGATATCGTTTCCTTGAGAAGGGAGTTCGAGGAAGTTAAAATAGAAAATGCTAAAATGAAGGGTTTGGTTTATGAGCAAGCTAAAGAAATTCATCAAGGAGCTTCTACCTACAGTGTGTTTCTCTTCCGATGAGGATTAGATATTTTGACCCCCCTCCCCGTCTTTATTATGTACTCTTGTTTATCGCATCTTTTGTCATAACTTCATATTCATGCTATGACTTTCTATATATATATATATATATATTGTTGTGTAATTTACTTTGATTCTATTTTGTTTATGATGGCTAATGAATTTTTGATAATTTCTTTTTTTTGAAGAGAATTTTTGATAATTTCAAAGGGGAAGAAAGGCTAGAAAAGTTGAGAAAAGTTGCTAGCTACGTGAATTTGTTGCATAATAAGCAAAAGTGCTTATTTGGTACTCCTAGAATAAGCACTTGTTGGTAAAACTGCTTATCTTTTGGTAATAAGCACTTGTTGGTAAAACTGTTTATCTTTTGACAAATGTTTATTTTTCGGCAGAAGCTTTTTTAGATACTTATCTTTTGATAAAGGTCTTTTGTGCCTGATTGAGCTCATGATATATTCCTTATGACAAATGTCTTTTCAAAAGTGAGTTTAAGTTTTCTGATAGATTTATATTTTTGTTGCAATTAAATTTGCAAAAATGAAAACTTGATAAAAAAAAAAAAAGATAGTTCTTGTTGCTGCAAACGGTTATTTACTCTGATAGGGGGAGTCCATATTGATAGGGAGAGCTTTTTCAAGCTTCTGCAAATATTTATTTTTATCTAAAACCATATCAAAATCGTTTTGGATTGAAATCATCAAAAAATGGGAGTTTGTTAAAATACAATTATTTTGATTTTGATGATTTCACCTTAATCTTCTTATTTTAACCAAAACGATAAATTCGGGCGCTGCCAAACTCGGATTCCATTTTACAAATATTTTTATAAAATCAAACTCAGAAAAATTGACAGCAACCGGTCGTCCTATAGGGCAATCGGTGCCTGAAAGTTCTTATTCGAAATTTCACAAGTTTAAAAATCCCTGGATGAAGGCGACCGGTACCTGAGAAAGACTTTGTAAATTCTTTCTCCCAGGCACATATCGCCTTATAGGGCGACCGGTCGTTGTATAGGGTGATCGGTCCCCATGTAGAGCGACCTATATCAAATCGCACCCATTACATTTAAAATTCAAATTTTACATCATGGCGACCGGTCGCCCAACCAGTCACCCTAGCTAAGATCAAATGATTTCAAACGTTGCAGCATACAAGATTTTCACTTTTATAACTTTATCATTTTTTACCATTATTTTGTGGATCTTGTGATCTTCTTTTTGCAGACAATATTCAAATTAGAGGAGCCTATGTTGGAATTCAAATCTTGGAGTTCTTCTATAAATAGATGAAGAAGATTGGAGGATCAACACAACAATACTACACAATTCTACAACACAACATAAAAAATCTCAGCAAATTTCTTAAGCTTTTATTTTCACATCTTGTTGTAATAATCACTACACTTTCACATCTTGCTTATTAGGCTTCATTTCTTGATTACATTTGCACATTCAAAGTTGTATACATTAATTTGAGGTGTAATCTTGATTAATCAAAATTATCCAAAATAAGACTTACTTGTTAAGTGTTCTTTTGGTGAGAACGCACTTGGTTAATTAAATTAGGTGTTGGAGAGTTTGATACTCTTCAAAGTTGTTGGTGTAATAAGAGTTTGGTGCTCTTCTAATTGAGTTGTAATCATTAGGTATCAATTAATAAAATTTTCTTTTCAAAATTCATTCGGATATATCAGGTGGTAGTGGATTAGACTCTAGGTGACTGGAACCACTATCAATCATTGTGTTCATTCTTCCTACTATCTCTTACATTCTTGATAGTTTTCACATATTCGAAAAAGAGAAGAAAAATCGGGAAAATATATTCACCCTCCCCTCTCTAAATTTTCGTAGCCACTTGGAATAACATACGGGTAGTATGGGGTATCAGCAAATGATATTGGGATGGATATGGGTAATGGGTGTAATTTTTTAATTGGATTTGGGATGGGTATGGATAATGTTAATGTTATAGGTTTCGGGTATAGATACCCATTGTCATCCCTATGCGGGACGAAACATGAAAACTCAAAACACTTTGAGATAACTCCACAGAAGCTTCATATTATATATCTACATGTGTATGTAAATCAACTGAATATCAGTGCTTGTAAGTTGTAGACATCCTAGATTGAATCAATGTAAACAACACCACCGGAGCTACAAAAGCAGAACTATGACTATGATTAACAATATTAAAGAGCCATGGCCTGCAACAGAATCCAGGTCACATAACTCTGCCAAAAAGTTGCAAAATATGCTCTTCACTAAGTGTTATGGTAGAACAATGACTTCAGAATTTTTAATCATTCTGAAAATAACTGTAACTTTTATTTATTTATTTTTTTTGGGGGGTGGGGGGGTAGGGGGCGTGGGGCTCCAAAAAGGGACATTTTCCCCATATGTTTAATACTCTTGAAAATTTGGATTTCTTGTTTGTTTCTTTTCCCTTCAACAAAACATAAATAAAGAAACCGTTGCCCAATATTTTAAATATTTTGCACCTCAAACTTAATTTTAATTTCTTTTTTAATCACAAAATAATATATTAAATTATAATTTGGAAACAAATAATTAGTAACTTAAGTAATTCAAATTTAAAAAATACAAAATAAAAAATATAATAAATCCACACAAAAATAATAAAAACATGAAAATTTTATTTTAATTCAAAACAAATAATAAACTATTTAATCAATATGAATTTTGAAATCTCCCTAGTGCACTACATAGAGTGGACATTAACTAGAAGAAATAATAACACACCTATCTCCCACTTATGTGAACCTATGCTCGTGTTTGTGTTCTTATGGAAATTTCATGCCCCTTGAGTACTATTCGACTAAAATTTAAGAGTTATTGCTCGTGGCATATAATAAAATAAAATACTGATAATATTATTTGCAATCCAATTGTTTAGAAATCCACGGGATAGAACCCAATTGAATGGTCCCAAAGCGTTTTCAAATCATGTGTAACCCTAGTGTATAAATAATTTGTCACACACATGAATGCGTGATACACGCAGAAAAGAAGGCAAAATTGCAAAATTAGTCCTGTAACTAAACGGAGGTTGCGAAAAAGTCCTGTAAAATACTCGAATTGCAAAATAGTCCTATAACTATGTACGATTTAATAAAATAGTCCTGCATATTTCATAGTTTGCAAAATAGTCTTGTAACTTATACTTGAGTCTCAATTTAGTCCTAATTTCAGTGGCAATTTTGAAATTTCACTGGATTTTGATCACGTGAAATTTGATCAAACTAAAGTAAGATTGTTGATGTGACTCCCAATTTTTCCATCACTTGGACATCAATTTTAAATTGTGAAATTAGGACCAAAATTGATATTCAAGTACCAATTACATGACTATTTTGCAAACCGTGCATTTTGCAAGACTATTTTGCAAACCCATACATAGTTACAGGACAATTTTGTCATTTGAGAATTTTAAAGGATCTTTTTGCGACCGCCTTTTAGCGACAGGACTAATTTTGTAATTTTCCCCAGAAAAGAATGGAGAGAAAAAATTAAGTTACGGAGAAAAGTAAAAATATTCTCTACGTATCGGTAACTACCGATTCGTGAACCTATCATGCGTTAGTACATGTAACACAAGATCCTACACACGCTACATCTTGTATTGCACAAAATTTGAATTGGGAGAGAAGTTACTATCAATTTATCAAACCACTACAATCATAACTTTGTTTGGTAATCTTTAAGGCACACAACCACTGGAATTGTACAATATGATCTACTTATTTGAAGAAAACATTAGATGCCAATCACTTGAATCAACCAACACATAATTTAAGCAGCAAACTAAAACCCACCAACCTTGGACAATCATGATTCTTATGAAATAAAAGTATCCCAACAACTAGTTAATTTATAAGATGCGAGATGAAACCTAAGTAGATGAAACTAATACTTGATCTAGCTCAAGAAAACAGCAACGCCTACAAGATAACCAAAAGAACTGCCATTTGGAAAACCAGCAATCATTCTTGTTGTAGATAAAGTGTATTAAAAACGAGAAGCAAACTAGGCTTGCGAAAAGGTACAAAACCTGGATCACTTGGATGTAGGCTCGTTAGCTTGCAAGTCATCCGCCTCGCTCACCAGCTTCTGCTTCGTTTCAACCAACCCCTCCTCAATACTACTCACAACTCCTCCATCGACGCTTTGTGACCCCGTCAACCTAGCCAAGACCACAAAAGACATCCCTCCGAGAATATTGTTCAAGCACCTCAAAACCACAACCGAGGTCTTGAAAAGGAACGGGGGGAATCCCTTGGCTAACAAATACTCAATCCCATTCAACGTTTGGTATCTGAAATTGCTGCTTACGCCCATGTGGATCGCCCAAGTGATGGCATTCAACACCGTCGGCGGAGGTTTGTTTGGCGTCTCAAAACTCGGATCCATTTTTTTCCTCATCGTAATCAACCCATTCGAAATAGCAGTCCCAACAAGTCCGGCCGCAAATCCAACACAAGCAAATAGAGTGCCTTTGTAAACAAAAGTGCCAAATCTACTCAACAAGCTATAAGCCCCGGGTTCGAACATGTGACTCGTAGGGGAACTGGCAAAAATGGCAGGCAAAGTTTGGGTCGAAGATGACATCGTTGGGGCCAATAGATACATGAGCACAAAATTCATAATGGAACCAACGACAAGTGTCGAGAAAACGAAATCGAGCTCGTTGAGGCCAAAATTGGGGCGTGATGCCATGTCACCAAGAACACAAGAACTAACGCCGACTACTTCTTCCATGAGAACTTTGAACGGGAATTGTGGATCAGCAGAAACCCTCGATCGCCATCCGTTAACAAAAGCCCCAATCGGTCCAAGACCACAAAAGACATCCCTTGTTTGGCGAATCCATCCGATGAAGACTTGGATTCATCGGAATCTCCTCCACCACCACTCCACCCTCCACTGCCACCATTTCCACCACCATTACCGTTTCCAACACCAATATCGCCGCCGCCGCCAACAGCACAAGGTAGGTGAAATTTGGTTTGAACACCAGGATTTAACATTATATTTGCACTGCATTTCAATGAGGGGAGGGAAACGGTTTTCGGGAAAGTGCTGTCGGCAAATATTGGGGAAAAGTTTGTAACCTCACGAGCACCGGTGGGGCGGCAATAATGACCAGCAAGAGGAGAGTAGCGAAGCTGAGCCATTGTTGCCATCTTTTTATGCTGAGACAACCACTAAACAGATCAAAAGGATCACTTGTCTAACCGATGTAATTCTGGAAAAAAGAAAAACAAAACAAAAAAGATTAAAAGCGAATTTCAGATCCCCGTGAACAAAATAATAAAGCAGAGGAAACGCATAACACAACAAAGTCGATAAACCCAAGGAGAAATCTTACAGAGAAATGCATGCCCAAAAACATATAAACAGTCGGGATCATCAATATTGATGCCTTCAAAACCTTATTTATACAAAAATAATCAATTTAAGCTACATTGAGAAACTGGAAAATCACCTTGTTAAAACTGTATAAAGGTGGAAGAAATACAGAACAAATCATAGAAATTGCAATCGCGATACAGAAAGAAATAAAGAATCAATCTAAGCAATTGTAGTCGACAAAAGATACATTCTACGCAAGAATCACGAAAAGAAAACGGGAAGAGGAAAAAGAAATGGAACCTTGGACTATGGTTGTTGGAAACCTACTGCATCAGTACTTCAGACTGAAAACTAGTGAAAAATGAAATGGGGGAGTTGGATGGGCTATTTATGTGACAGCACAGCACATACTGGGCCCTGCTCACCTACTTCCAGAATTTTGCGGTAAATGATGGGAATTGGGCCTTCTACCTAGCCCAATTTTCGTTGGAAATTCTAATTCGAATTGAATTTTATGAACATCGGCATGATTGGTATGAATGAATGGAATTAGGTTGGAATGGAATGAATTTAGGAATGGAATAAAGGGTGTCAATTTAGGACCCGACACGCAAACCCGATACCTAACCTAACACGAAATTAATGGGTATGGGTCCAAAGCTTCGTGGTCCGGTCGAAATTGGCCTAACTTCCCGATTAACTCCGCCAATTAAACAATGTGCCATCCGTCCGAGTCAACCTACTATGACCCGTTTAACCCGTCTAACCCGTTTGTGAATTTAAAAAAAAATTAAGTAAATAATTAATTGTAAGAAAAAAACAACAAACAAGAAATATCTTTAAAACTCAAATGATAAAACCTCATTAATTATGTATTTGTTATTATTATGCATATCTTTTTGAATATTGTCCTCAAAAGATGATTAGTATGTTATGTTATTTATGCAATTATGTCATTTCTTTTTTGTATGTTGTGAATTGTAATATTTTTATTGATCGAATAGTGCATGATTAAAAAAAATCATCTATTCATTAAAAATATTAAATATATATTAAAATATTTTTATTAGACGGAAGAGGAAAAAGAAATGGAACCTTGGACTGGGTTGGAAACCTCTTCAGACTGAAAACTAGTGAAAAATGAAATGGGGAGTTGGATGGGCTATTTATGTGAAATAAGCACATACTCGGGCCCTGGTTCAAGATTTCCAGAATTAATTAAATAAATGATGGGGTTGGGCCTTCTACCAGCCCAATTTTCGTTGGAACCCTCTAATTCAATTGAACCCTACTCCAACCCAAATTGAATGACCCCTGGAATGAATAGCATTAGGAATGTATTGATGTAGTATTACTATTCTTATGATTGGTATGTACAAGAAATGGAGAAATGAATGGATGACGATTTTTTACTTGATTTAAATATCTTGATTGGTAATTATAAATTAATGATAGTAATTGAGAAAAATAATTTTAAAGTATCAAATTCTCTTAAATAAGATTTTTTACTTGTTGTTGTTGTTGTTATATTATTCGTAAATTGATATAAGATTATTTTAATGTGTGCTAAATAATATATATATATATATATAGATTTATATCTATGATATTAAAAATATTTTATATAATATTTTTTAGGAATAATTACAAAAACACCCCTGAGATTTGGGCTAATTACAAAAAATCCATAGAGGTTTTAAAATTACAAAAAAAAACCCAGCATGTTTGATTATGTGTTAAATTTAAGGGGGTAACTATAGTATTTTTATAAATATCAGGGGAGTTTTGATATTTTTGTTGCTTATGAAGGGGGAAAATGTAAGACAAAATCAAACCTCAAGGGGTTTTTTGTAATTTTAAAAAACCTCCGGGTTTTTTTTGTAATTATCCCAAACCTCAGGGGTATTTTTGTAACTATCTCTATTTTTTATAAGAAAATTTAGAAAATCAACAAAAGAATTCTATATCAAAATTTTGATTTAAGTATTGAATATTTATTGAAATTGACTATGATTTATTAAAATATTAAATATAACTTATATTTAAATTATAAATAATTTTTTATTTATAACACTACTTTTCGAAATATAGATTATATCCAACATTTTTAGTCATTTATAGAAAGATAATTTTATTAAAAATAAAATTTGAGTCATTCTTGATGATTGGGAATAGCTAAACCCATGGAGGAGATGAGGAATGGTCATTCCCTTACTTTTGGGATTAGGGATTCCCATGGGAATGAGTATTCCCATTACTAAAGCATACCAAGCATGTGAATGGGAATGAAACAAGGAATGGTCATTCCATTCCTACCCCATTCCCATTACTAAAGCATACAAACATGTGAATGGGAATGAAACAAGGAATGAAACAAGGATACTATTGTCTTATATTTCGGAGAAAGAATAACTTTTTACTTTTTCGGGCATTTTTTAGATAATTTTATGTTCCTGCGCTTTTTTTTCATAAATTTACGCTTCCGTCAAATTTTTTCGATTTTTTTACGTTGTTGTTTCAATGTTGTTTCGAACATGTTTCAAACATGTTTCATCTAATAAAATTTCATTAGAAAAATAAATTGCCCACATTAAATAATCAATTTTACACTCGAATTCTTATAAAAAAAATCAAGAAATATACACATAAAATAATATATTAAAACCAAACAAATTAAAAATTAATATAGAAACAACATGAATAAAAAACACAATTCAATTTTTTGTCCAATGCATTGAAAACATCAAAACATGGAAACAACCAAGAAACAACATAACACCATTGAAAACTATATAGAAACAAATCAGAAACAACATAAACAATATAGAAAATACCACATAAATAAAAAGAGCTTAAAAATAGGTAAAAACTACATTAAAACATCAAAAACTACATGAAAATAACAAAAAAATATTAGAACAACATTAAAACAGTATAGAAACAACTCAAAAATAACATAAACAATATATAAAACGCATGAACAGAAAAGAGCGTAAAAAATAAGTAAAACATGCATTGAAACATCGAAAACAACATAGGAAATAACCAAGAAACAAATATAAAGAACATCGAAACAACATATATAACATATAAAATAATACATTACCAAAAAAAAATAAAAAAATAAAACGTAAAAATAATCAAAAAAATATGCAGGAGCGTCAAAAAGTAAAAAAAAAAATATAAAAGTGATAGAAGCGTAAACAGTGTATTTTTTCCAAAAGTTGGTGTATTTTCGACAATTTCTCTTAACACATCTTATAAGCTCCTACATCTTATAAGATGTTTTTAGATCTTATAAGATGTTAGATCTTATTTTAAAAATAAGTTGTTGAAGTGTTTGGATAAAATAAGATGATGGGGCTTTTAATACATTAAGTAATAGCAATTTTGTAATTAAAATAGTAAAAAATAAAGTAAATTGTTGAAATAACATCTTAATTTGGGATAAAAACTACTTATAAGCTCTTAACATCTTGTTTTAGTAGCTTAAAAGATCTTTTTTAAAAAAATTCACCAAACAAATTTAAAGAGTTTATAAACTCTCAAACATCTTATAAGTTATTTTGAATAACTTATAAGCTCTGCCAAACATTATCTAAATTTACTCGAAATCCATGGTAGCTCGATTCGTAGAGTCTTTGTAACTCAAACTATTGACAACATCAGTCTCATCCCACCCAAAATCTTTTAGGCCTGTACCCAAAAAAATTAGTTTAAACTTACTACGTAATAAGTTTCCCCTATGAAAAATAATTTAAGTATACGATATAGTATATTTATAATTACCATACAAATATTGGTTGGGGAATAATTTAAAACCAAAAAAACATGGAACTAATTAGAAGGTAATTAACCATCACATGTGACTGTCAAAAATCATGAATGATTTTGTTATATATAAATAAAGGGCTAATTATAAAAACACCCCTAAGATTTTGGCTAATTACAAAAACACCTAGAGTTCTTTGAAAATTACAAAAAAAACATGAGGTTTGATTCCATCTTACATTTTTCCCGGTGATTTTTGAAAATATTTCAAAAAATTAACCCCTTGAAAGTTGCAAAAATATTACGATTGCTCACCTTAAATTTAAGACAAAACGAAACCTGAAGAGGTTTTTTGTAATTTTGAAACATGTCTGGGTTTTTTTGTAATTAACCCACACCTCAGGAGTGTTTTTGTAATTATCCCATAAATAAATATATGGGTTAATCACAAAAAACGTTTCTGAGATTTAGGGTAATTACAATAAGAACCCAATCACATTTTAAAATTATAAAAGTACTCTTGAGGTTTGAGGAATTGAGGTAAAACTAACGAAATTTGAGTAAAATTGATGATGCCCCTGACGAGATTTAAAACCAAAAAGAAAATTTGAAGAATAAAAGAAGTGGATAATGTGAGGTTTAATACTATTTTTTTTTGGCTTACGTTATGGGTTTTCTTTTCTTCTTATTAGTCCATCCCAATATTTTATCTCTTATCGTTTTTTTTTAAGAAACAAGCCGAACTAACCACAATTAAAGATAAACTTGATTCTACTTTCACCATATGTCATGCCTTTTTCAAACCTCAATCCCTTATTTTTAGGTATGACAAAATCTCCGCGGAGAACCATCTCCATTGGTACCCGAGAAATGTGGAACGGAGAATCTCCGATTAATTCGGGAATTAGATAGGGATGATGATTCCCCGACTCTTTAGAATCGGGGATGGGACGAGGATGGTATTTATAACCCCGTCTCCGTTTTGGTAAAAGGGGGATTCCCTGTCCCCATCCTCATTCCCCAAATATATATATATATATATATATATATATATATTATTTATTTATTATTATATTAATTTTATTTATAATATTTATTTTATTAATTTTAAAGACTAAAGTATTTATAATTTTCATTGTTCTCATTATTTCTATTATGTATTGTTATGTTTTTTTTTATTTTAATTATTTTAAGTAATATATTTTATAATTTTTTTATTAAAAATTATAAATGCGGAACCCGATTCCCCGTGGGGACCCCAATCCCCGAAGGGGGATTCTCCATCCCCATTCCAAATGCCCATAACGGAGAATGGTATGGGGATGGTATTTGGGATGCGATTCCAAGAT
This sequence comes from Rehmannia glutinosa, assembly GCA_016081115.2. Taxonomy (NCBI): domain Eukaryota; kingdom Viridiplantae; phylum Streptophyta; class Magnoliopsida; order Lamiales; family Orobanchaceae; genus Rehmannia; species Rehmannia glutinosa. Next base: position 25,782,693 of record CM071934.1, read on the forward strand.
GGGAATGGTATGTCCAATACCAGCCCCATCCCCGCCCATTGTCATCCCCACTTATTCTTTTAGAAAGACAAAAATAAGAATTTCAGGGCGATTAGATATAATTTAATCAAGTAAATTTGTATTGTGATTTAACTTTTGCCCATACTAATGATTCCTAGCTCCAATATCTTCAAGGCTTCAACAAGATTTGTCCTACCGTAGAATAAAACCAAAATAAGTTCCATTATTAAGGACGAATAATCCTTTTTTTTTCTTGTATTAATATAGCTAACTGTTGATTTGTTTGGGAAGGTGGTGGTGCTACTGACATATTGCATTGAAACGTGGTAGTTTGCAAGAACAACACCTAGATTATTTATTTTTTGCTGTCATGGTTTATGTTATGTTAAATAGATTGTAACTTTACTTGTTTCTACCGCTACAATTAAACGAGCATTTTGAACAATGAAACATGTGAAGTCAACACTTTCTAACAAGATGAAGTGATTTTCTTGTAGATTGTTTGATGCTCTACATTGAACGAGATTTTGTTAATAGTATAGATGTAAATATGTTATTGATGAATCCTATGATTTGAAATCTCGTCAAACACAACTTCAATAATTAGTGAATTTTTTATTATGCATAAATATTATTGTACTGAAAGTTCCTTACTTCTAGCCCACCCTATCATCGATTCCTAGATCCGCCACTGGTTTGAGTGTAGCAACATGTGTCATTCATCCAAATGATAAAATATGAAGTGTAATAGAAAATAGAATATGAAATTTGAGTAACAAAAATGTAGCATTGAAAATGAGTTTTTACTTTTTCGCGCAAGTGACACATAAATGAAGTCGTTACAAGACAGGGTCGTGTCAAGGGAGCATGGGGCCTGAGGCAACATTTAATCTATATTGCGACAGTAAAGAAATAGGCATGTTTTCTTGCTTTCTCAGTTACAAAATTTTATGATTAATTTTTTTTAGCTTTCATATATTAGATACTTCAATAGACAATAAAGGAAAAAATAAAGTTATAGGAGACTAATGAAAACCATTAATAGAAAAACTGTAGAGGTAGTTTATGATAGAAATTAGACTTTTAGATTTATATATAATTGAACGCAGGAAATATTTGCAAGCTAATTAAAGTATAAAAAGAGTAAAGAATTCTTATAACTATTTGTAGGCACCTAACTTTCATTTCATTTCAAATTGCAACGTCATCCCCTTCTTAATCTTCAATTTCATCAATTATTCAAGTACATTTTAGTTTTGGAAACAAAAAATATAGATTTGACATTATATGACTCCCATTTTTTCAGTCAAGAAAAGTAGAAAACTTATTACTCACCTAGCTCGAAGATGTAACATGATGAACACGTTTTGCCTACGTGGAATCTCTTGTCCGCACGCCCAACTAGCTACAGTATAGTTAGTGCTACATGGCCATTGACCATTGTCTTCCAGATTAAATATATATGTAACTTATACCGATCAAATATATATATATATATGTAATTTATACTTTAATATCTTACAAGTTCACAATTCTTCCTACAAATTTGAATTTTTGTTTATATTTATTCTTATCTATGTCTCAAGGTTTAAGCAAAAAATTTATCATGAAAATTAATTTCGATTATCCTGACTTATTCGTACTTTAATATCGATACTAAATCTTCACATTTTAAAATGTCCATTCAGTATTATTTCATCATATATAGTATAAAACCTCAAACTGATAATTTGAACTATTTAATCTTATGTTTTAATTCAATTAAAAAAACACCTCTTGTGACCAAGATTAGGTAATTAGGTTACATTGGACTTTGGACAATTGGACAATTGGACAATTGGACCTAGTCATTAATAATTGTTTTATTGCGATTTTTCTTCGCTAAAAAATAACTAATAGATGGGAATTCACTTGCAACAAATAGTTAAGTATTTAGACCCAAAGGTTACGTTGGAGGGTGGTATATTGAACTTGCAGGATTTTAAATATTGATATTGAACGTTGTGAACGTAATCGGACAGCTTATCAAAAAGGGTGCCCCATTTGTGAGGGTTCCAATCACAGGATATGTCTCAACGAGTCAGGTTCCTGAGTTGCATTAGACTGAGTCACCATACAAGAAATTAGAGTTGTAAGTGAACAACACGTTCGGCAAACAACTCGTGCATATGATCGGATAACATTCGTTTATGTTCATTTATTTAGCTAAACGAGCATAAACAAATACATTTTAGGGCTCGTTTAATAAACGAACAAAGATTGAACAATTCCATACTCGTTTACTAAAAGCTCATGAACAAGCTTATTTAGTGTTCGTTTATAAATGTTCATGAACAAGCTCGTATAATATTTTTTAGACTTATTCGTGAACAAGCTCGTTAAGGGCTCGACTAATAGCTCGATTATTTGAAAAAATAGAATTAAAAATATTTTATTTAAATAAAATTAAAAAGACTTAAAGACTCTACAGTTGGCGGTACATTTAGAGCTAGCTACACAGGGGGAGTCTAAATTTGATTGATGTTTGACACAAAAAGAAAACTTATATCTTGTAGTTTCTTGGGTGTTATAGAAAAATAAAACATCTATCATGGAAAGCTTTATCATGGCATTCCATAACTTATCATTTTGAATAATCTAACTAGGCTTAGTTTGAGTATTTTCTTAGATTTGGTTACTGCCTTATGTGATTGAATTATATACTGAGAGTTTTTCGGTTTTTCTTTGTCAATTTTGATTTAAAATTCTTCTACATATGTTGGAAAATATGATTTCTTGATGTGATCAAGCCTTGCAATGAGTACCGGTACTATTTATCCGTATTTGTCTTTGGAATATGTTATCAACTATTTTCTAATATAGTTTGGCAGGCTTGTCACTTGTTTAGTCAGTTTATGTGTGTTTGTTTTTTGACAACAATTTATGTGTATTCTCATCTATAGGTTTGAATAAATTTTTGTTTGTTTATTGTTCACGAAAAGAGTTATCTTTTTTTGTGTATTTGTTGTGGCGAACAAAGTTATTAATTGATCACGAACATAATGAATACAAACTCGAAACGAATACGAACACGTTCACGAGCACATTCAAGCATTAAAAATTTATCAAACCGAACACGAACAAGTTTTTTAAAATATGAATCAAGCTCAACCCAAGCTTAAACATGTATAAAATTAAACGAATATATGTCAAACAAGTTAAAGCTCGACCCAACTCAAATCGTTTACAACCCTACAAGAAATCACAATAAAATGGCAATTTTTGTGGGATTAATATATGTATGGAACGTGATTGATATTGCTTGATTTATTTTCATTTTTATCTACCCGTATTTAATGGTAAGGATGTTATATTTTATTGTGATTTTACAATATTATCCTTTTTGTGATTAATTAAATAGTTAATCTAATTTTGTTCATTCTAATCTCAGTCATCAATTATTTAATGGGAGCAGTTGTGATTAGACCTTACGGTCTCACGGTAAGGGTTGTCTCACGAGATCATATCCACATATATATATATATATATATATATATATATATGCATTGGATCAAATGAGACCATACTGTCAGGGTGAGACTGTAGGGACTGATCTGAACCGTTTATTTTTTTTATTTTGGATAGATGTGATTAATTTTTTATTTTTAGGTAATTAAAAACCCTTAAAACGTTTTGAAGGGTAATAGATTAATTAACCACAATGCGCCAGTTTTTAATTAAGGATATAAAAGTAATTGTATTAGTTATGAGTAAATTTGGACTAGATCATGCCCGTAATGTTAGGAAGTGACTTTCTTTCAAACATATCTCACGCCTCTTCACCTTATGAGAATTGAAGGAACGACACAGTGGTTGAGGAACAAGGGAAAGAAGAAGAAAATACACATTCACGGGTTTTTTTCCCAGAAGTTTGAAAAAGGTCTAAGATTACATTCTCCCGGTTAAGGTTTTTTTTTATAGTTTACGAATATGTTATCTGTTTGAAATTTGTTGACTTCGTATAATTTCTCTAAATTTTTTGAATGCATTTTTTGAATTTTTTTTTAAATTCCAGCACTCTTTTTAGGGTTTTGTTATTTTTCTAGTTTTACTGTTGTCTCATTTTTATTTTTATTTTAGTTTTTGTGTGATGACATTTTATTGTAAGACTTATATTTCTGGTGATTTTTTCACTTGGTTTTGATTATGAGGAGAAGTATTTCGATTTTTTGGTGTTTTTGCAGTTAGTTTTTTTTTTAATCTTGCTTCTCTTTGTTTAATGCCGTTAAATGAGTATTTGCATGCGTGTTTTTTCTTTGTTTTGGTTTTGTTTTGATAATGAGACGTTTTTTCCATTGGTTTTTTTGTGTGTTTTTTTTAGAGAACTAGATAATTATATTTTTTTTGAACAATGGATTCTGTTTTTATTTCGAGTTATAGTATATTTAGGTCCAATTTGTTGCATATTTAATGTACGATTTATCCCAAAATAAGTGGTATGGTGCATTTTATTATAGTGCATAAATTGAGCATGTTTTTGCATATATAGAATCTTTTATGGATTCATATTAGTGATTTGATTAGTATCCATAGTTCGTTGTTATGCACCTGTTACTAAATATATATGCATGAATTTGGGGTATGTATGAATATTGTAATTATAATTTTTATGTTGGTCATTTCAATGAGATATACGAAATTTATCAATATGGATTATCTGTTGTACAGTGGAATACAGAATGCCACATTAGTAGAGCATGAATATTGCATATATAGGTTATTGTTATGCCAGCTTTTCTCGGTGGTTTGTTTAGTATGTTTGTTAGTCAATTAAGTGGCATGATTCAATATATTATGGTGTATAGATATGATATATTTGGTAGTCAACGATGCATTTTTCATATATTAAATATATAACAGTTTTGTCATATATATGCATACTTAAATATATTTTTTTTGGTTGTTTTTAAATGAGACAGATTCCGTTAGTGCTCAGTATGTAGTATAGTTAAGTACAATTTAATATATACATTGAGTATGTTTGTTGCATACGCAGGGAACTTTTTTATGTTGAGATATTTAGGCGATTTTGATACAATTATTTATTTTTATATGCATTATTATTGTGATATGTATGCACTCTTTTTGTCAAGCCTTTTTTTTTTACAATGAGAGATTTTTTATGCGTATTAATGTGCATTGTAACAGGTTTTTTGGGCGGATGGGTACGATTTTGAACATGTCAAGATGGCTACAAGTAAAGAGAAAAGACAACTTACCATCAGGGGAAATGATGTTGGCCATGAATATGTTGGACATGTATCATTTTTTTTGTTTGTTTGGTTTATGGGGATTTATGTTTTTTGGCTAGTTAATGGATTTGGGGCTGCTAGAATACAATCACATTTCTATATGGGAGATTTTATATGATGTTTTGCTAAGGATTGACAACATTATCTCTGTTTATATTTATTTTGACTGGAACACTTTTTTTGTCTGGAAAATCACTTTTTATATGGTGAATTGTTGGAATGCTTAGTTACTGTTTATTTGTTGTATTATTAGTTTATTAATATCGTATTAAATTAAATAGTGTGATGATAATTGTTGTATATTTAGATATGTAACGTGTCTAATAATTATATGCCCAAAATAGCATATATATGCATCATACATGTTATATTTATAATATGTTGAACCATACAATGTAATATGTCGAATTTCCAATTTTTAAGAACTGTATAGATGAAACGGTACTGGATTGGAACACACATTATTTTTAATGTGTATGTTTTGATTACATACAATATATATAAGTTGCACTAGTTGCATTGGTTAATGTAAGAGAATTATATATAACTTAAGTGAATTTATGTCGTAAACTAATATATATAACTTAAGAAAATTATATGTATAGATAGGTCAAGATTATCGCATATATACTAAAGGATCGACGCATAATTTGTCAAACAAATAAAATATATAATCAAACCAACGAAATTTGATGATAAAAAAAGCTATATATACATCGCATAAGCTCTTTTTATGCAAAATACTATATTGAACAATACCTAATATAGTGTTATTGATAAAGCTCGTGACATCGATTTTATATGCAAACTAATACTTAATTAATAAAACCTTTACACGTATATATCATTGGATTCATGCATATAATGTTTTATAAAGAAGGGGAATATTTATTAATGTTCAATAAAATAGATAATTGATGGAAGATTAAAATTACAATCACGTTCTCCTTTTTTTTTCTCTGTTTTGTTAAGATTTTTTTATCTAAGCATGTGATTATGGAGATTTGGGTAGTTATTAATGCATTTTTTAAGGAAGATATTATTGTGAAATAATTTCTTCCCTATTTTCTGGCAATTGCACGTCAGTTACCATTTTGATTAATATTCTTGCAGTCGATTTTACCCTTGGATGATTGACTATTCAAATAATACTATTAGTTTTAATATTTTAATCTCAACCATCTATTGATTATTATAACGGTCCATATTAGTCCCTACGGTTTCACCGTAGAAAATGGTCTCACCAGAACCAACCCTATATATATATATATATATAGGTCTCATGTGGCAGCCTCTTACCATGTGGCAGTTGTTAGTCCAAGTGGCTACGATAATCTAGAGGGAGGGTGAATAGATTATCCCGATTTTTTAGATTTTGCCCTCCTTTTCGAATAATCAAGTAAGAATGAAAACTAAAGTGCAGAAAATAAACAACACACGTCGATTTAAAGAGCTTCACCCCACTTAGGGACTACGTGCTCTACCACCCCAGTATATCCGGATGAGTTTCAAAAAGGGAAAAGAGTTTTATTAATTACCAAAATTAATACAACACCACCTTGAGGATTACCACAATCCTCTTACAACACCTTCAAGGAGATGACCACAATCTTCCTTCAACACCTATGAAGAGTACCACACTCTTCAACACCTAAGATCACCCAAGTATGCTCTTACCACAAGAACAACAACAAGGATATCTTGTTTTGGATGATTGACAAAATTCAAGATTACAAATCTATAAAACCAATACAAAGATTGAGTGCAAGTGTAATCAAGAATCAAAACCTAGACCTCAAGAGTGTGCAAGTGAAAGTACTTAGGCTAGAATACAACAAGATATGAAAGTGATTGCTTGTATGCTCTTTGCTTGTATGTTGTGTTGTGTCTTGTTGCTTGAATGAAGCCTCCATTTATAGGAGAGGTCTTGGCTTAATTTCCAGACATAGGCTCCTCCTTGGGGAGTGATTTTCTGCAAAAGAAACCATTTAAAATCAAGATTATAGCTGTTAGAAATCAATCCCACAAATTAGGGAAAAGCTGTCTGAAAATGCAACGGATAGTTTGTTGATAAAAGAAGGGTTCGACCGGTCGCGCAGAGATAAGTTTGAAATGAGTTTGCTGCAATTTTTACACAGGGGGACCGGTCCAAGGGGGGTTCGACCGGCCGCCCTTATTCTTGACCGGTTGGGGGTTGTCAAAAATCGAAATAGAGAAGTCTGCTATTGAGGAGGGCTTCCCAGGTACCGGTCTCCCCTACCGGTCGACCTATGGGTCGACCGGTCGCCCTTCCCTATTTTTCATACGTCCTGTTTTCTGTTTCAAAACTCAACTCAGGTACAAGTTGCCCTATAGGGCGATCGGTCGAGCCTGAAACAAAAGTGTTGTCCAATTTTATATCGAAAATAAACTCCAAGAAATACTCCAAAAAATATAAAAATATTTTAAATCGATCGGAAGTATTTAGACAACATTTAGGGACATTGTTTTGGTATAAAAACGCATTTGAACAAAATCATCAAAATCATGATAAAAACATTTTAACTTAACAAACTCCCCCTTTTTGATGATTACAAACCAAAACAATTTTCAAGAGGACGATATTAAAAACAAAACAATTTTCCGTTTTAAGAGTAAACTATCCATTTTAAAAAAAATATTTTACAAAAGCTCCCCCTATCAATAAGCATATTAATAAGAATGATAACAATAAACTAATAAGCTAGAAGCACAAGCTAATACAAGATAACCAAAAATGTCAAGAGCTTAGAGGCTCCCCCTGTCACAAGTACTCATAATTCATGCCAACAGGTCCATAATACAACCATTGGAGTAAGAGCACTTCACAACTTATGGCTTTAAATGACCATAACTTATAGCCTCTTTCTTGAGCTTTTATAAGCTTCTTTGAGCTAATAAGCCAATTTCCTGTTTCTCCCCCTTTGGAATCATAAAAAAGAATGTTAGGATGATAAACACATCAAACATGTATATCAAAGTGCGCCAAAGAGTCAAGTTTATCAACCGTTGGGAAGAGTAATCGTAGAATCCAAAGAGAAATAAGAGAGTGTATTCATTTGATATCCATAAGCCCATTGTGATTGTCAAGTCATGATCTCAAGAGACATACAAGACATGTAAAAGCATAAGAGTCATGATTAAGATGGAAAATTCTTTGTGACAATTCATCGAACACCTTGTGGGCAGGAAAAATAAAAGAGGTTGTATAAAGCCCTTGTAAATGAATAAAGCCAAAAATATTTCATCACCAAATCGTTACAAACACAATGCAATACATCATAATGAATAAGCTCGTGACAATCATATGACATTTATAACAAGAAAATTTCACAAAGGCCAAAAACTCAAGGGTTCAACCCAATTGAGCAAAAGAGAGTAGAATTATTACCATTCAATCGGTAAAGATGAGCAAAGATGATGATAATCGAGCTATATTAAGTCCACGATATGAAATATATGCAAGAGAACAAATTTGAAGTGAAATATGTATGCAATTGGCGAAGGGAACAAAAGATAGAGAAAATAAGCCAAAATGGCTAAGTTTGAAGACAGAGCCGTTTAAATCCATAAAATGGCAGTGGGCGACCGGTCGATGGTGTGGGCGACCGGTCGACGGCAGGGGCGACTGGTTGCCCTCACCCCAGCCAGCCCACTGTCTCATTCTGTTTTCCAAAAATCCGAAATTTTAACCAAAAATCCGATTTTTCGCCCCTAAGTTTTAAAAACATGCAAAAAACAAATGTAAACCTCATTCAATATACATTATGCCTAACCGAGCTTGTATTGACGCAAAAGTCTCGGAAGATAGCGGTTTTGTAAAAATATCCGCCAATTGATCTTGAGATGGTACGAAAGATATCTCAATTTTTCGTTTAGAAACACAATCCCTTAGAAAATAATGTAGAATCTCAATATGTTTAGTACGGTTATGATGAACCGGGTTTTGAGCAATATTAGTAGCAGATATGTTATCACAAAAGATAGGAACATTTTCAAAAGAACATTTGTAATCCGCTAAGGTTTGTTTCATCCAAAGAAGTTGAGTACAACAAAACGCTGCGGAAATATATTCGGCTTCGGCCGTTGAAAGTGAAACACAATTTTGTTTCTTTGAAAACCAAGATACTAGGCAATCGCCTAAAAATTGACATGATCCGGAGGTACTTTTCCGATCATTAATATTTCCCGTATAATCCGAATCACTATAACCTTTAAGAGAAAATTTTTCATTCTTTGGATAAAATAAACCATATTGAATAGTGCTTTTCAAGTATCGAAAAATCCTTTTAACGGCACTCATATGAGATTCTTTGGGATTGCTTTGAAAACGAGCACATAGGCATATGGCATGAAGAATGTCAGGTCTACTTGCGGTTAAATAAAGTAAACTACCAATCATACTTCGATACTTTGATTCATGTACGGACTTGCCTTTCTCATCTTTGTCAATTTTGACATTTGTCGCCATAGGGGTAGAGACGGTTCTTCCTTCTTAAATGCCGAACTTTTTCAAAAGTTCTTTTGTATATTTAGATTGTGAAATGTAGATACCTTATTGGCACTGCTTAATTTGAAGTCCAAGGAAGAAATTTAGCTCCCCCACCATGCTCATTTCAAATTCACCTTGCATCAACTTAGAAAATTTCTTGCACAAAGATTCATTAGTAGCACCAAATATGATATCATCAACATAAATTTGCACAAGTAAGCAATCTTGCCCTTTTTCAAAAACAAAGAGAGTAGTATCAACTTTACCTCTTGTAAAACCATTTTGTAAAAGAAAAGAGCTAAGTCTATAATACCATGCACGGGGTGCTTGTTTTAAACCATACAAGGCCTTTTTAAGTTTATAAACATCATTAGGCCTAGAAAATTTTCAAACCCTGGAGGTTGTTTTACATAGACTTCTTCTTGAATGAAACCATTTAAGAAAGCGGATTTAACATCCATTTGGTAAAGCTTGAAATTTTTGAAACAAGAATAGGCAAGTAAAATACGAATAGCTTCTAAACGTGCTACGGGTGCAACAGTTTCGTCATAGTCAATACCTTCTTCTTGACAATACCCTTGAGCTACTAACCTTGCCTTGTTTCAAACAATGTTGCCTTGATCATCAAGTTTGTTCCGAAATACCCATTTAGTACCAATAATAGTTTGAGATGGAGGACAAGGTACCAATTCCCATACATCATTTCTTTCAAATTGATTCAACTCTTCTTGCATCTCCAAAAACCAATCCTCATCCTCAATAGCCTCCTTAGCATTTTTAGGCTCTTTTTGAGATATAAGAGCTTTCTCGGCAAATCCTCTTCGGGTCATCACTCTATCAAGGGGATCACCAATAATAAGATCTTTTGGATGATCTCCCTTAAATTTCAATGCCACGGGAAGATCCGAAATGTCACCTCTATCTTCTTGAGGAACGTTAGAAGTGGATGGATGATCAATTGAAGTAGAAGGTTGATCATTTTGGGCATCATTTTGAACAACGGGTTCAATAATATCCTCTTCATCACTTTCATCATTGGGTATCCTTTCAACACCCGAAGCTTCATTGAATTTGACATGGATGGATTCTTCAACAACCCCACTAGTCTTATTGTAAACCCGATATGCTTTGCTTTTTGTAGAATACCCCATAAAAATTCCATCATCGGCTTTAGGATCAAGTTTGTCCAATTGATCCTTAGTATTCAAAATAAAACACTTACATCCAAATATTTTGAAGTAACTAATATTTAGAGTTCTTCCTTTCCAAAGCTCATATGGAGTTTTATTCATCTTAGGATGAATATAAACCCGATTAATGATATAGCAAGCGGTACTTACGGCTTCGGCCCAAAAATATTTTAGAAGAGAGAATTCATTGAGCATGGACCGACTCATCTCTTGTAGTGTCCGATTTTTCCTTTCGGCTACTCTATTTTGTTGAGGTGTCCTTGGGGCCGAAAAATTATGTGCATATCCCTTGGTTTCACAAAAGATTCTAAATTCGCCATCAAATTCTCCACCTCGATCACTTCGGATAGACTTAATAGTATCTTCCTTTTCATTTTCAATAAGTCTACACAACTTAACAAACTCATTAACGACATCGCTTTTATTGGTAAGAAAAAGAGCCCAAGTATATCTAGAAAAACCATCGACAATAACAAAAGTGTAATGTTTTCCACTTAGACTAGCCGTACCAATATCCCCATACAAATCAAGGTGAAGCAATTGTAGGGGTTTGGTTGTGGAAATTTCATTTTTGGGCTTGAAACTACTTTTAACTAATTTGTTCTTTTGACAAGTGTCACATAAGCCAAGATTTTCAAAATTCAATTTAGGTAGTCCTTTTACATGTTGGTTCTTGTAAATATTTTTCAAATTCTTGTATCCAACATGTCCAAGTCCCCTATGCCATAAACTAGTTAAATCATTATTGGCGACAAGACAAGAAACATTTTGACTAACCAAATCACTTGTACAAATTTTGTAAAGATTGCCTTTTCTATTTGCTTCACAAATAATTTTACCATTTTTAAGAATAAGACATTTTTCTTTATTGAAAGAAATATCATAATTTGAATCGCAAAGTTGGCTAACACTTATCAAATTAAACTTAAGCCCTTCTACTAAAAGAACATTACTAAGAGAGAAAGAAGAGTTACCAATTTCTCCATTTCCAAGAATTCTTCCTTTGCCATTGCCGAACATGACCATACCCTCTTCTTGGAGCTTGATGTTGGTAAAAAGTTCTCTCCTCCCGGTCATATGGCGTGAACATCCGCTGTCCACGAGCCATTTTGAATCTTCCATGGTTGTTATAGCCCCTATTACCTACAAAAGAATTTCTTTTAGGTACCCTATAATTTTGGGGTCCATGGGGGTTAGTCTTGAGACCTTTGGGTCTCCAAATATGACTAGAGCTATTTCTCAATTTGCAATTGTTAGCATAAGAGCTACTAGCATGTATGAAAGTCGGACCTTGGTTATTTTTCTTAGAAACATTTTGAAATGGTTTATAACCAAGTCCTAATTTGAAATGCTCACCTCTTTGTGCATCTAAATTTTTTGTAACTTTATCCATGCTTATGTTGAAACGATGCACATGCTTTTTTAAACATTCAAGATCTTTGGTGAGCGATTCTTTTTCGGTTTCAAGGGAGTGAACTCTAGTAAGAGTAAGAGCATGAGCTTTGTCAAGAGATTCATAAGATGTAAATAATTTTTCCTTTTCACTTTTAAGCTCTTTATGCTCCTTTTTCAAAGACTTGTATTTAACAATCAAATTTTGAAACTCAATTTGCAATTCATCAAAATCACATTGCAATTCATCAACTAAGGAGGAGGTAGAAGAGTTAGAGCGTACCTCATTATTTTCATCGTCTATGGCCATAAGACCATATTCGGTTTCTCCTTCCTCGTCGGTTGTTTCAAGTAGTTCATCCCAAGTTTTGACCTCCGTATTTAGAGCCTCTTTTTCGAAAAAGGCTTCTTTTTCTTTTGTTCCTCCTCATCGAGTTTTGGGCAATCGGCAATGAAGTGCCCGAGTTTTCCGCATTTAAATCACGCATTATCTCTCGATCTTCTTGCTTTATTTTTATTCACAAATTTTGCAAATTTTCAAACAAGTGCGGCTGTCTCCTCATCATCATCATTATGCATTATTAGAAGAAGAAGCAAGACCTTTAGGAATAATTTGCATACCCGATTGATTTATGGATGGTTTGGAATTTTTCCTTTCCTTGAGATAGACTTCATAGATGAGGAGATTTCCGATGAACTCGTCGAAGTTGAGTGTCTCAAGATTTTGTGCCTCCATGATAGCCATCACCTTTTCGGACCATGAGCCGGGAAGAGCATTCAATACCTTAGTCACCTTGTCTTCTTCGGAGATGACTTTACCGAGGGCCACAAGAGGATTGACAATGTTGTCAAGCCTTTCCACCATCTTTGAGATGCTTTCACCATCATGCATGTTAAAGTTTTCAAAATCTTTAACAAGCATGGTCTTTCTTGCTTGCTTGACCTTCTTAGTCCCTTCATAAATAGTCTCCAATTTTTCCCAAACTTCATGTGCCGACCTTATGTCTCTTATGCGATTATACTCGGTGGCAGTAAGAGAACAATGCAAAATATTTAAGGCCTTACCGTTTAGAGAGAAGACCTTCTTATCGTTTTCATCGAACTCCTTGAAAGGTTTAGGAGCCGAGGTGCCGTCCTCCAATTTCTTGGTTGGTTGAGCAACTCCTTCAATGACCACATTCCAAATGTCGAACCCACACCCTTGTAGAAAGCACTCCATACGGTCTTTCCAAAATGCGTAGTTGTTGGCGTCGAATAGTGGTAGCTTGTTGGTGGAGGCGCCGGTGGTGATATAAGCGTCATTCGTAGCCATGGATCTTTCCTCTTTACTTGAAACGATCTAGCCAAAGAGTTTGGCTTTGATACCACTTGTTAGTCCAAGTGGCTACGATAATCTAGAGAGGGGGTGAATAGATTATCCCAGTTTTTCAGATTTTGCCCTCTTTTTCGAATAATCAAGTAAGAATGAAAACTAAAGTGCAGAAAATAAACAACACACGTCGATTTAAAGAGCTTCACCCCACCTAGGGACTATGTGCTCTACCACCCCAGTATATCCGGGATGGGTTTCAAAAAGGAAAAAGAGTTTTATTAATTACCAAAATTAATACAACACCACCTTGAGGATTACCACAATCCTCTTACAACAACTTCAAGGAGATTACCACAATCTTTCTTCAACACCTATGAAGAGTACCACACTCTTCAACACCTAAGATCACCCAAGTGTCCTCTTACCACAAGAACAACAACAAGGATATCTTGTTTTGGATGATTGACAAAATTCAAGATTACAACTCTATAAAACCAATACAAAGATTGAGTGCAAACGTAATCAAGAATAAAAAACCTAGACCTCAAGAGTGTGAAAGTGAAAGTACTTAGGCTAGAATACAACAAGATATGAAAGTGATTGCTTGTATGCTCTTTGCTTGTATGTTGTGTTGTAGCTTGTTGCTTGAATGAAGCCTCTATTTATAGGAGAGGTCTTGACTTAATTTCCAGACATAGGCTCCTCCTTGGGGAGTGATTTTCTGCAAAAGAAGCCATTTAAAATCAAGATTATAGTTGTTAGAAATCAATCCCACAAATTAGGGAAAAGCTGACTCAAAATGCAACGGATAGTTTGCTGATAAAAGAAGGGTCCGACCGGTCGCGCAAAGATAAGTTTGAAATGAGTTTGCTGCAATTTTTACATAGGGGGACTGTTCACTTGGTTTTATATCATTGATTTGGGCTTCCGAGACTAGTGTTTGTATTGTTTTTGAGTATTTTGAGTCATTTTTGTTATATCTCATAGGTTAGGCATTAATTTCCATTATTTTGAGTCATTTGAGTGGTCAAGCCATGTTTAAAGCCAATTATATTGAGTCTAGAGTCATTGTAATGAGTCGTGTGTCAAAAGAAGCAATGATGATCAAACAATGAGAGATTGATTTGAAGAAATGCCCAAACGCGTATGAAATTTTTATCATTGGCAGGGTTTCGAATTTTGGCAATAACTTTCTCTACAAAATTGATATTGAGCTGATTAAAGTGACTATGGAAAGCTAAGATATAGGGCTACAACTTTGATGAAGGGCGCAAAGGCAAATTCGGACATTTTCTTGGGCGCCGCAGCTGGCCGGAGTCTGCGGCGCAGTCTGGTAAATTGTGCAGTGGCATTTTATGTTTGGACGCTGCAGCGCCCAAGGCCGGGGGCTGCAGCGCCCGTGGGCAGACAAAACAATAATACTCCGATTTTTGGATCTAAAAAGGGGTACTATAATAGATACATGGAAGGCTTGATCTAGGGTATGGAGGACACTTGGGGATGAAAACCAACACCACCAAGACACAAGGAAAGAGTTGGGGAAGAAGATTGAAGACATTTATCATCTAGAAATAGATAAGATTATTCTTTAATCTCTTTAATTCCTTCTTTGTTGTTTCTTGTATATCATTTGAGATTCATTCTCTTTTGATTATGGATATTTGTATTTTCATCATGAGCTAAACTTTATAATTCTAGAGGGATGATGTAATCTATGTTTGAACTTATGTCTTGATATTGTGGTTTGTCAATCTAGATTTCTCAATTTATTTGTGCTATTTGGATCTATTGCTTCTAAATTACTTGATCAATAATTTATAGAATTGAGAGATTTGTGAATCCTTTGAAGTCATTTATTAAGATTCATAGTTTTTATTGAGATTTCAATTGATGATTTTTATAGAGATATTGATTTCCTAATCGAAATCTACAATCATTTGGCACTCGAGAGAGGAAATGATTATTGTAGAAATCTTGACTTATAAATTGGTAATTTGTGATTGATAAACCATATTGATAATATAATGGAAAACTAGATTCATCACACCTCTAGAATTCATTCTCCCATAGATTTAGTTATTTATATTTTGATTAGTTACATCTAGTTATTTTTATTATAAATTGAGACATCCACCTATTATTGATCTGTCAAATATAGCATAGGTAATTTATATTTGGTACTTATACACGCATTCCCTGTGGATACGACAACCTTACTTTCACTATATTAAAACTTGACACCGTAGACTTGCGGTTAGAAAAATCTCTAACAAGTTTTTGGCGCCGTTGCCGGGGAATGTGTTTTGTGTAATATCAAGGTTGATTCCCTAGTTGTAATTTGACAATCTTTTTTGTTTGTTTGTTTCTTTTATTGTTTTAATTTTATGTAAATTTTTTTAGGCACATCGTTGGATGGAATTATAATGTATTCATATACGTGGCCAACCGATGATGCTACTAGGATTTTTGGAAGTCAAAGTGTGAACAATTTTGTTCCTTATTATCCACCTCAAGAAGATAAATGGGCCCGAAATATTGCAAATCATGAATCCTTTCATCAGCCACAAGAACAATTGTCTAGCTTGGAAGAAATATTTTACCAATTTCTAGACGATTGTGAGGCAAGAAGACAACAAGATGAGATAAAATGTTGGTCCAAGTTGGAAGAAACTCTTGCTGAGTTTATCGAAGAGTGTACGATAAGAAATCGAGAAATTGATGATAGAATGTTACAAACCGAGGCAAGTGTTCAACAAATTGAGATTACATATCAAAATATGTCAAAGTCACTCCAACAAATGATTGACCAACTTAATAATGAAGAGTCGTCATCATTCTTGGGACTTGGTGAAATAGAAAATCATGAACATGAATTACCCATTATGAAAAAGGTGGACATCCTTCAAAATTTGGAGGAGACTTTTGAAGAGTGCAATCCGATCTTACAAGAGGAGCTACGTCAAATTAACTCAGAGAGTATCTCTATCTCTCACTCAATTGAAAATCCTCATATTGACAAAAATATGTGCACTCTAGATGTAAGCTTCAATTCAAATGTATCAAATTTTGAGAAGCATACACTTGAAGGAACAATGTTTGAAAATGGTGATCAATTCACATGTTCTACAGATTTCAATGTTTGAAACTTGGTTTTATACCATTGATTTGGGCTTCCGAGACTAGTGTTTGTATTGTTTTTGAGTATTTTGAGTCATTTTTGTTATATCTCATAGGTTAGGCATTAATTTCCATTATTTTGAGTCATTTGAGTGGTCAAGCCATGTTTAAAGCCAATTATATTGAGTCTAGAGTCATTGTAATGAGTCGTGTGTCAAAAGAAACAAGGATGATCAAACAACGAGAGATTGATTTGAAGAAATGCCCAAACGCGTATGAAATTTTCATCACTCGCAGGGTTTCGTATGTTGGCCATAACTCTCTCTACAAAATGAAGGGCGCAAAGGCAAATTCAGACATTTTCTTGGGGCGCTGCAGCGCCCAAGGCCGGGTGTTGCAGCGCCCGGTACAGAAATTGTGCAGTGGCATTTTATGTTTGGACGCTGCAGCGCCCAAGGCCGGGGGCTGCAGCGCCCGTGGGCGGACAAAACAATAAAACTCCGATTTTTGGATCTAAAAAGATGGTACTATAAATAGATACATGGGAGGCTTGATCTAGGGTATGGAGGACACTTAGGGATGAAAACCAACACCACCAAGACACAAGGAAAAAGTTGGGGAAGAAGATTGAAGACATTTATCATCTAGAAATATATAAGATTCTTCTTTAATCTCTTTAATTCCTTCTTTGTTGTTTCTTGTATATCATTTGAGATTCATTCTCTTTTGATTATGTATATTTGTATTTGCATCATGAGCTAAACTTTATAATTATAGAGAGATGATGTAATCTATGTTTGAACTTATGTCTTGATATTGTGGTTTGTCAATCTAGATTTCTCAATTTATTTGTGCTATTTGGATCTATTGCTTCTAAATTACTTGATCAATAATTTAGAGTGTTTGGTGTATTTGATTTGACACTTGAGAGAGGTAATTGAATACATGACCTTGAAATAGCATAACCTAGGATTTCATAGAATTGAGAGATTTGTGAATCCTTTGAAGTCATTTATTAAGATTCATAGTTTTTATTGAGATTTCAATTGGTGATTTTTATAGAGATATTGATTTCCTAATTGAAATCTACAATCATTTGGCACTCGAGAGAGGAAATGATTATTGTAGAAATCTTGACTTATAAATTGGTAATTTGTGATTGATATACCATATTGATAATATAAGGAAAAACTAGATTCATCACACCTCTAGAATTCATTCTCCCATAGATTTAGTTATTTATATTTTGATTAGTTACATCAAGTTGTTTTTATTATAAATTGAGACATCCACCTATTATTGATCTGTCAAATATAGCATAGGTAATTTATACTTGGTACTTATACACGCATTCCCTATGGATACGACAACCTTACTTTCACTATATTAAAACTTGACACCATAGACTTGCGGTTAGAAAAATCTCTAACAGGGACCAGTCGAAGGAGGGTTCGACCAGTCGCCCTTATACTTGACCGGTTGGGGGTTGTCAAAAATCGAAACAGAGAAGTCTGCTCTTGAGGAGGGCTTCCCAGGTACCGGTCACCCTAGGGTCGACCGGTCGCCCCTACCGGTCGACCTACGGGTCGACCGGTCGCCCTCCCCTATTTTTCATACGTCCCATTTTCTGTTTCAAAACTCAACTCAGGTACAGGTTGCCCTATAGGGCGACCGGTCGAGCCTGAAACAAAAGTGATGTCCAATTTTATATCGAAAATAAACTCCAAAAAATACTCCGAAAAATAATAAAAATATTTTAGATCAATCGGAAGTATTTAGACAACATTTAGTGACATTGTTTTGGTATAAAAATGCATTTGAACAAAATCATCAAAATCATGATAAAACATTTTAACTTAACAACAATGTGGATGAATCTCATCCATCCATCATATTCAATCAATGGTTCGGATTACGCCTAAAAAACACCATTTTGTAATTATTTTATGTGTAAAAAGGGCAAATCGGTAACTATCAAAATGGTGTAAAAATAATACCATATTTACTTACCTAAAATTAAGGGATATAATCAATATCATCTTTCCATAACAGACACGCCTAAATCAAGGGATATAAAAATTCTTCTAAGAAAAAGCAATAAAAAACTATGGAAAATAAGGAGTAATAAATATTTGTTATTTCATTATTTTTTGTAGTCAACTTTCTTTCAATACATCACTCTTTAAAATTGTATAAAATCATAGTTATTTAAATTAGGTTTCCAAATCTTTGTGTAGGTCCCAAGGGGTGTGAGTAAGGTTTAGAAGGGGGGGTTGAATAAACCTTACCAACTTTTTGAATTTAGTCCTTTTAAATAAGTTCAGAGTTAATTTCACAGCTATGTCTTTGATGGACAACTAAGTTAGTTAACCAAATAGAGTTAGCCACTCAACGACTCATTGAGCCGTTGATAGAATAACTCACTATTTAGTCTAATACTTAACTCTACTGTGATGAGATTTTCAGTGGAAAGACTTAACACCCTTGAATTTGGTTTAAGTTGTTTTAACACTTGGTTTTAGCACTTTGTTAAATATCAATTGGATATCAAATTATCGTGAGATATTAAATAATGTGCGGTAAAATCTTTGAAATGTAAATGACACAATAAATTTTATAGAGGTTCGAAGATGGGGTAATTCTTCTAATCCTCTCTTCTCCAACTCCTGGAGGAATCCACTAAGTATTGATCAGAGTACAAAGTGGTTATCAGTCTAGATGCAAGTCTTGATCACACACGATTGACTTGATCCTTTAGGACTCAGTCTGAGATGCCTTGGTCACACAGCTGGCTTCTCGTTCGACTCATCTTCTTCACAGGGCAGCTGCCTTGCTACTACAGCTCACTTGCTCAAGCTTCTTGGATTTGATCACAAAGCCTCCAATGACTTGAGACTGGTTCGACCTTGAACCTTTCTACAATCCTCCTTGGAATGTACACCCCTTTTGATTCTTCAAAAGTTTCCTCTTCAACAGTTTGAAGTTGTCTTTCCTTCACAGCTTGGTGTTGGATCGATTTCCTTCGATGTTTAGGCTTGAGGATTTGCTTGGATAACTTGAGAATATTTTTGTAGGTTACAGCTCGACTAATAGCTTGAATGTTCGTGGTTCAGGTAACCTTCTGTCAAAGTGATTCCTCGGCCTTTTATAGTGTTCTCTTAAAAATCTGCCCCTTGAAGAGATATGCTAATTTATAAAAGACACTAGTGGTCGTTGGCTTGTCTTGTTGCAGTCCTTGAAATTGACATTACCTCATATTAAATGAACCTTTAGCTTTTCAGAGCCTGACACAGGTGCAGTGCTCCCCATTGGTTTATTCCTTTTGCACGCTTCTTTGACTGAGCACTTTAGAATATTGCAGCATGGAAGTATTACTTATTTAAGTAACTTTTCTTGACTTTTGTGCAACAGACTCTTTTCAGTTTTCTTAACTTGACTGCAGTTCCTTAACTTCCCCAGATGACTTCGAGTCAGCTCCCAATCATTGCATGACTCATCTGTCACTTCAACTTGAGACTTGGCTATCTTGAGTTAACTTGACTGACACTTCACACAGCTGTATCCAGCTGATATTCCTTCAGTCGAGTTCTTGACTTCTCCTTCTTGCCATACTCAGCTGCTTCGCAGCGGAATCTTCATTTTAGCCTCCAGTTGACTTCTTGCATATCCAGGCATAGCTGACTTGACTCAGCTCGTACAACCCTATTTTTCACAATGCAAATTACAAAGAAAATGGGGTGCCAACTTTCTAGTCTAAGTTTTACATGGCATTCATCAAAATCTAAACAATAAATTTCCCAACAATTTCCCCCTTTTTGATGATGCCAAAACTTAAAGCATACATACAAAATGTAAATATCAAAGATACATACGATAGTGCGAAAGAATGAGAGAATGTATGCGTAGAATCAATCTTTTTATTGATCATAACATTCTTGTCCTTTACACAACTGTTTAAAAAGTGTATCAGAGCAAACATCTATGTCTACGCAAAAATAGAGAAATTACAGATTTCTTATATAATCTACAGAAGACTTACATACTTATGTATTTACAATAGTAAATTACATGAAGGGGTGGACAGCAACACTTCATCTCCTTCGTTGCCTCCTTCTTTCTTCATCGATTCTGTCTGCTCTCTTCCGACCTTTTTCTCTTCTTCTCTTCTTCACCGCTTTATTTTTCTCATAAGCTCTTCCGGCGGCTTCATCTTTTCTTTTCCTTTCTTGTCTCTCTTCCCACAAATGAGTTTTCTTTTATTTTCTTCTTCGATCCTCTTGACATAGTCAGCATTATTCCTTGCCACTTCCCTGTTGGCTACTTCGTCATACCCAGCCCAATAGATCCCTCATTTCTTTCCTGGATCTATATATTCGATGTTTTTGGGTAGAGGTCTAGGTCTGAAACCTCTTCCTCCACTGCTTCTACCTCTTCTTCGGGTGTGTATTGTCTTTGGGCCTTCTTCTTTCCAATTATAGTGATCGCTAGAGTCTCACTGTAGCTTATTTGCACAGCTTGAGGCCTTTTTTCCAATACAAGTCCCAGGCTTGGGCTATGGACATGCCTTCGAAGTATCCTTCGGATTCGAGCGTTTTGAATTCATCGACTGATCTAGGCTCGGTTCCAACATCTGAAATGGCATCAGTGTCTCTTCCTACTGGAATGTCTCCATATTGTTTCAATATGTACATCACACGGGCATCCATTTTTCCTTCAACCTCCTTTATCCCTGCTTCTACTATTTTCCTCTTCTCAGACATGGGCACAGCAGAGTGTTGGAGCGGCAGTCACTGGGAGTTTGCTTATGATGTCAGCTGTGATAAGTCCTTGTTGAGGGGTTCTAGCAACCATTAAAGTCATGTCTTTCTAACCTTCCCCCTCAACTGATTTTTCCTTTTCTTTCTTCTGTTCTTCAGCTGTCTTCTCCTTCACAGCTACATCCTTCTTCTCAGCTGCGGATCCTTTCAACACTTTAGGTATTTCTCTTCCCCCTTTTTGGCATCATCAAAGGAGAGAGGAACCCCTGGAAACATGCCAGCAAGCATGAAATCTAGACGGCTGATAGCTGAGTTTTGCTTGGATTCTGCTGTGGAGTATGCTACTCGAAATTCTGAGCGGGTGGCTTTCGATTCGGCTGTCACCAACTTCATTTCTGCCATGAGAAGGCTGAATTTTTCATTCATATTCTCCTCTACGCGCAGAAGTTCTTTTCGATGAAATTCTCGCAGCAGTTCCATTTTCGTGGTATGAGATTCATGCATTCTATCAATGTTTTCTTGCATTATTCTCTTCATATCAGCGTTATCAGCGCTCCAGATCAACATTTTGTTGTACAATGCCTTAAAGTATCGAACTTGTTCTACACGCATTGTTTGATGCTGTTGCCACCATTCCCAGATCCTGACTATGATTCCACGCAGATCGGCCATAAGATTAGCATCTCTGTTATCCAACCACATATCTAATGAGGCCTGGTGCCTTTCCATCTTCTCTATCTCCGCAAATATTGCCTTGAAGACTTCTCGAACCTCAACTGTCACCTCTGTCTCAGCTGGCGGCCAAGCAGCATCAAAGTCAAAATCTGCTGGGACGATGGTATCTGTGGGAATGACTGGATCAGGTCTATGGAAACGTTGTTGATCTCTAACTGATTCTTCATCAGGATCAGGCAGCTGTAGTGAGTAAGGGAATGTTTCTTCAAACGCATCATCGCGGACATAGGGAATCTGTTCAATGGTAACTTGTGGCCGTGATGTGCCCGGTTGAGTCGATTCTGCTGCAGCTTTGGGAGCTGCAGCTGATTGGATTCATTGTGGTGATCTTGTGGTATGGACCACTGGTGAGCCTCATTGTCTCAACAACAAATCGGTCTCCTCACCGGTTTTTCCATATGAGTTGTCCGTCTCTCGGCGTATCGATAAGCGTCATCGGACGATGATGAGACTGTAGGGGTGGCTCATCATCAAAATTGAACTTTTGACGAGCAACCTTGAATTCTGGCTTACTCGTGCTGGGAAGAACATCCTCAGCTGTGTCGTTTGGACTTGCAACAGGGGATGACTCAACTTCATCTTCACCTTCAGATCCCAGAAATATTACATCAGGGTTATCGTGGGAATCATGAAGGGCACTTATCTCCTTCTCAGATGCATCGATGATAACGGGAGGGATGTTCTGTGCTTCTACCTCTTTACCTCGGGAAGTCTCAACCTCCCGTAGGCCTTGATACCTCTGCCGGTCTCAATCGCAAGGCACTGGACATTCCCTTCGGCTGCACTCACTTCGGTTGTCTTGGGGTCTTCTATAGTAGCATACACATGAGTCTCAACTCCGTGGATTGCACTTTCATTGCCCAGGGCAGAACCATCCTGTGCCTCGACTGCATCAGCAGCGTCCTCGGCCTGCAGAGCAGTTGGCACCTCAGCTGAGACAGTCTCAACTGTCCGAGCTTCTTCAGTGACAACTTGCTATGTTTCGTTTTCTTTTTTCTTCTCCACTTCGCCTCCGAGATTCATGGTGGAGTTGTCTGCAGCAACCTCCGACCTAGCTGCAGTGGAGGGAGTTTCCCCCTCAGCTGGCACACCAACTGAGTGACTTGGATTGGGGTCACTTTCCTCCAAACTCCCGGCTGTTCCCTTTGAGTGTTCAGCCGTTGGGGCAGGTGGTAAGACACCTTCAATAGGGGTTGGCTCGACATAGGTCCCCAAGTTCCCAGTTTCATCGCCATTTCCCTTAGAACCTTCCTCAGAGTGAGCTAGGGAAGTGGTCGCAGCAACAACAGTTGCAATCTGCTGCACCACCCCCATAGGGTCAATTTCCAGCTGTGATTTGGAAGACTCTCCAGGTCCTTCCATTAGGCCGTGCTCATGCATCACTCACGGATTCCCACATGGCTTGCTGCATTTCCAATTGTTCTATTGCGCAAATAGGGGTCCAAATCTTCATCACTTCCCGGAGAGAACATCGAGGTGGGGATGAGTATGCTCGATGGTTCCAGAAAGGGACAGATGTTGGCCTTCTCACGGCGTCGGCCTCTTCGCCAACCTTTCCTTCTCCTTCTCCTTGAAGATGCTCAATATATCGATGCAGTTCTCTTCATCCAATGCTTGAACCACTGTGGTCAACCCCAGGAAATTCATCAATTCTTCTTCTTCTTCAATAAATTCAGTCTTTGGAATCTGTTCCTTGATCGACTCGACTTCTTCCACTTCCTCCATTCACGCAGACGATTTTGGATGTGCGGATATGGTGGAGACAAAATGATCACATCATCATCATCATCATCTTCGTGTTGTCCTTCTCTCGGGGAATGGGAGGTAGCGAGCTTGCTTTCTTCACCCTCAAGGCAAAGATTCGTGGCGGAGATACAACCCGGTCTCTCGGAAACTTAGCTGTCTCAGCTGTTACATGCTCCTCAGCTATTCTATCCACATCTGGGTCTTCAACTTGCCTCTGCTGATCGGCCTCGGAAACTTGGCGGTTTCATCAATGATCTCTGGAGACTCTACTTCTCCAAATTGTTTTAATGATCTGTTCGGTGAGTGGCGGACTCACTTGTTTTCTCAAGCTCAACGCTTGAAGAGTCTTCTTCTTTTGGTCCTCACCAGAGGAATTTCTAGTTCGGATATAGTTTCCTCAGAGTCCTGGGCGGCAAGAGCCGGTGCTACTTTCTTTTTCTGAGGAGCTGGCTTTATTGACTTGTCAGTCCTCTTCTTCTTAGCAACTGGAGAAGGTATTTGAGGTTCCTTCTCCATTGCTGCATTGGGCAGGCGAGACACGAGCTGCGGGGGCGGGACTTCGATTCTGAGGGGCAGTGCGCGATTGTTTTCTTTTTCATCTTTGGCGCACCAATCTTCTTGCCCGTGCGAGGGCACTTTTTCTTCTTGGGAGGAGACAACAAGCTGTTTCCTCGGGTCAGCTGATTCCCCCTCACTGGTATCCGCTCTCTTGGCATAAGCTCTCTTCTGAACTCCAGAAAGATTTGATCGGAACATTTTCTTGTTGACATGGAACAACTTTCCATGTCGGCGTGGAACTCCCTTCACCTCCATCAGCCGACCAATAACAAGGCCATATCCCAAGGATCCTCCGAATGACCCATCTTCCTTGAAAGACTTATTTCCAACATTTTGGCGAGTCTGCTTTGTATACAAACAAACTCGGCCAGTTTACTTTCTTCTCCTCCATGATCGCGGCCATCACGATCGACTTAGTTTTGAGACGGTGATTAAAGCTTCCAAATTTGATGTCTACACACTTGGCAACAATATCCAAAGAACTTGTGGTAATCTTCCTTCAGCAGCTTCTTGTCAGCTGTGTAGACAACCTTCGCAGCACAGTCAGGTTTGGCCACTTCCTTCCATGCAGCAACCAAGTTTACATCGGCCTCCAATATCTCCGGCACTCCTTCCGATTTGATTGACTTGTGTTTTGCATGTATTTTGGGCTTAATATTGGCTAGAATGTGTTGATATGCATGCATTATATGAGTAAATAGGGTTTTATTCCTGTTTTGTGGAAAAGGATTACGCTTTGCTCGTTTTGTAGGAATTGATCTATATTTGTAGCATTTTGGCAACAAATCGGGCATTGCAATCGCCAATACTTGACATGTTAGACAAAGTTTGGAGTCGGATCAAGGAGAAGTTGGACGAACCGGGCAAGTGATAAGCGTGAATTTTGCATGTGTTTTGATGCGTATTTCGAGCTATAATGATAAGTAAACATGCATATACTCGCGTTAAACGTTACATATTCACTCCTTGTGGAAAAGATATTACACTTTGCTTATTTTGTAGGAATTTCATGATAATTGAAGCTAATTGAATGAGAATATGAGGAAAGCAAAGTAGAAACGTGGAGAATTGAGTGGATATACGAAACGTGAAGCCTAAAAGAGCGAAAGTTGAGCGTTCACGGAAGAGACAGGGGGCACACGGGTTGGGCGTGCCTCAAGACACCACCCGTGCACCCCTGTATAAGGTTGATTGAAGGCTGCAAACATGGCGCACGGGTAGCCCATGCATGGGCGCACCACCCGTGCGCCCTACAGAGTCGAGTATTTCATCGGAGTGGCGCACGGGTAGGCGTGCTCGACACACACCACCGTGCGCCCTACGAGAGTTGGGGTACTCCGGCGAGGTGGCGCACGGGTAACTCGTGCGTGGGCACACCACCCGTGCGTCTGTCTGTATTTGAATCCCATAATCTGACATTAAGCCCTAAACATGATGGGAGGTATAAAAAGGCTTTTTGGGGGGCGCACACAAGGACATTCTGGCATTTTTGGGATCTACAACACAAGACAAGAGTCAACTCTTGGAAGGAGACATCAAGGAGATAATCGGGTTGCATCGGAGCTTGAAGAACGGAGATATATCGAGAGATTGTCGACGTTCCTAAGTTTTCTTGCTTCTCTTTTAGTTTCTATCTTTTAGTTTCATTTGTAATGACTTTGAACACTTTGTGTGTAAGTTGTTTAATCATGTGTAGCTAAACTCTTGTGATTTCCGGGTTTTGGAAGTAGATTAATGAACTCTTGTTGAATGTTTTAATCTTGGTTGAAGTTATTATCTTGAAGCCTATTTGAGTACTTTGAGCTTATTCTTGTTTTATCACTTGGCCAATGATTTAACATGTTTGATATATTGATTCATAATTCGAGAGATGAGTTTCAATATTAGATCTTAAGTACTTGACACGAATATTTGCATGAATCGAGAGGTTTGTGAATATTGTGAGGACATTTGATCTATTGTGCATTTGGGAGTTGTGTATCTTATGTTGAGTAGAGATGCTAGCATAGATATTTCAATCTACATTTTATATGCATCTCGAGAGGGAGGATAAAATAGCTTTGTGATCGTCTTATAGGAATATTGATAATAACATTGGCTTTGATTAAATCGGACAACAAGAGGATTATTAATCGAAACCTTAACTCGGAAATCCATTTCATCATCTTGATACTTCTTTCATTTGTGTTATTGTATTCTTGTGTTTTAGTGATTGAAATTGTCTTAATCTCAAAACAACAACCATCAAATATTGATCGTCTAAATAAAAGTAAAACTATCTTGGCTCAATACTTAGCCTATTGATTTATTAGTCTCCGTGGATACGACCTTGCTACCCTATTCGATAATGAACACCGTACACTTGCGGTGAAGCTAAAAATATAGGCGAACAGCAAGAAACGGAAGGAAATAGCCAAGTGTTCAATGATGCAGGTGAGCACAGGCAGGGCGTGCTTCCCTAACACGCCCGTGCTCGACCTATACCTGAAGAAGAGAGTGTTCGGCCTATAGCACGGGCAGCCCATGCCATATGGGCACACCCGTGCTCTTCCCAGTTAATTGAAAAAACTGTTCGGCACCCAGCACGGGCTGGGCGTGCCAAAGAAGCACGGCCGTGCTCTTCTGCGGGAAAAACAGAGTTTGACTCGTCTCGACTAGGTTTCGACCCAAACAAAGTACAAATAGACACGGGGCGGCCACAAACAAGGATACGCTTATTTTTATCCTAGAAACCAGAGAAAAGAGCAGTTTTCCACTGGAAACTTGGAGAGATCGATCAAGACCGCAACCACACCTTTGAGGATTGAAGATAGATCGAGAGATCGTCATCATCCCCGAGTCACTCATTCCATCGTATCGTTATTTCAATTAGTTAGATTTTGATTATGAATAATTTGTCTATGAATTATTTATCTTCAATGTCTGGCTAAACATCTTGTGATTCCCGGGTTTGGGAGTAGGTTAATAAACACTTTTATGTGATGATTAAGGATAATTGAAGTTAATGTTTTCTTTCTCCATTCAAGTACTTTGCTTTAATTCTTGTTTTATCAAAAGGCCTTTGATCTAAACTTGTTTGATGTATTGATTCATAATTCTAACCGATGAGTTTCAATACTAGATCTTGAGTACTTGACACAAATAGATTGCATGATTGAGAAGTCTGTGAATATTTGTGAGATCTTTTAATCTTTTGAACTTTTGGGAGTTGGATATCTCATGTTGAGTAGAGATGCAAACATAGATATTCCAATCAACGCTTTTACGTACATCTCGAGAGAGGGGGTAAATTGCTTTGTCTATTGGTCTATAGAGAAGAATACATTTAACCTTGGTTTGCATAATCTGAGCATAAAAGTGGGTTATTAACTGAAACTATAACCCAGGAATCCATCCATTCACACTTGATCTTTTAATCACTCTTTGATTTGTTATTTTAGGATTAATTTCTGCTTTAGTAGTAATAAAACAAATCCTTCAAATTTCGATAGTTTAGATAAAAATAGGACTATTATAATCCAATACTTGGTACATTAATTTATTAATCCCTATGGATTCGACCTTGCAAACCCTATTCTATAAACTGATCCGTACACTTGCGGTGAAGCTAAAAAAAATAGGCGAACAAGTTTTTGGTGCCGTTGCCGGGGATTAATCAAATTTTTAGTACTAATATTGCGATAAATAGAACTATTCTTAATCTAGACATTCTCTTTTTCTTTTTAGTTTGTTGTTTAATTCTACTTTTACTATGGTTGACTTGTTTTCTTTAGTTGATTCAGGTAGTGCATGATCACCCGCTCGAAGCAAGGAGAATTAGCATCGTTCATACCGGAGGTTGAGGCTTTTGCTAGGCGGAATAGTGCGGCTACTAAACGGGCAGAAGGACAGCAGGACCAAACCATGGCAGGAGTTGAAGACGACAACAGGGTCAATAACGGGGTCAATAACGGAGGTAACAACCAGGCCAACAGGGTCAATGTCGAGTTACCGATGCGAGAGGTTCCAGGTGGCTCCGAAGCGATCCAACAAAGAAAGCGATTCGCGATTTCTTTCGCCCAATCAATCGCAACTATGGTGGAATTGCCAACGTCCCAATTAATGCGAATAATTTTGAGCTGAAGCCAGCACTGATATCAATGGTGCAACAGAATCAGTTTGGGGGTTTCCCGTCTGAAGATCCCAACTCTCATCTTGCGAATTTCATACATATTTGCAACACTATCAAGATGAATGGGGTGATCGATGATCTTATACGTCTCCGCCTATTCCCTTTCTCTTTAAGGGATAAGGCTAGAATCTGCTAGGCACCCTAACTCGAGGAGTGTGAATAATTGGGATGAGCTGAGTCAGAGGTTTTTGTTCAAATACTTCCCACCAAGAAAGACACTACAGCTTAAAAGCGAGATCACTCAGTTTAGGCAGTTTGACTCTGAGCCTTTGTACGAGGCCTGGGAGAGATTCCAGGATTTGTTGAGGAGATGCCCGCAGCACGGATTTCCTGAGGATCAACAACTCTGTTTCTTCTACAATGGGTTGATGGGGCCAGACTAGATCGTTTGTGGATCTTTGCAGGCAGGGGCGCGCGCTACTTGCGAGATTTCCGGAGGATGCGTTCAACTTATTAGAAGAGATGGCCATCAATAGCTATCAATGGCCCTCTGAAAGGACTACTGTGAAAAGGGTAGCCGAAGTGTCTGATTCGGACCCAATTAAAGAGTTGACAGCCCAAATGACCGTACTGACAAACCAATTAAGTGCTTTGACAAAGGCAAATGAGGGAAACGCGGTGCAAATAGTGGGGGAATTCCTCTAGATCTGATAGAGGAAGCCAATTATGTGAATAACCGGAATTTCAACAATTTCCGAAACAATCAAAATCCCACTCATTACCATCCGGGCTTGAGGAACCACGAGAACTTCTCCTACGCAAACACGAAGAACGTGATGCAACCACCACCGGGGTTTAATGTGACAAACAGTGTTATTACTGCAGATCCTAAGCCCACCATGGAGGATATGTTCACTTCGTTTATGAGTGAGACGAGGAACAAGTTCAACAAGGATGAGGCAAAGATGGATAAAATCGAAAACCATGTCACCCAATTGGGGTCCCATATGAAGAATCTTGAAACCCAAATTGGTTAAATAGCTACGATTATTGGTGGGCAGCATCAGAAAGGCCAGTTTCCGAGCAACACTGAGGTTAATCCAAAGGAACAGTGTAAAGCCATTCATCTGAGGAGTGGAACGGAATACGAGGGGCCGAAAATACCAGAAAATTTTGAAAAATCGCAGAACGGCATGGCCCGTGCATCACCGGACGGCCAGCCCGTGCGCCCTGCTGGGACGGCAATCGATGCGCCGGGAGATGCAGAAACTGAAGCAATTGGCGAGGTTGAGGCTGAGGAAGGAGCTGAGGAACATCGTGCTGAACAACAAGGGGCTGAGAAGCTTAAATCTTCCTCTAACCCTGATATTTCTAAACTTAATGTTCCCCTTCCTTTTCCCCAACGTTTTCAAAATAAAAAGTTAGACACGCAATTTGCTAAGTTTTTAGATATTTTTAAGAAACTGCATATTAACATTCCTTTTGCAGACGCATTGGAGCAGATGCCCAATTACGCTAAATTCTTAAAGGATGTTATGTCAAAGAAGAGGAAGATGACTAGTTTTGAAACAGTCAATCTGACAGAGGAGTGCAGTGCAATAATCCAAAGGAAACTACCACATAAATTGAAAGATCCGTGGAGTTTCACTATCCCTTGTGCTATTGGTGATGTTTTCTTTAAGAAATCACTGTGTGATTTAGGAGCGAGTATTAACTTAATGCCCTTGTCTATTTTCAGGCAACTTGGATTGGAAGAGGTGAAGCCATCTACGGTCACTCTACAACTCGCGGACCGATCACTCACTTATCCAAAGGGAATCATCGAGGATGTACTTGTCAAAGTTGATAAATTCATATTCCCTGTGGATTTCTTGGTGCTGGACATGGAGGAAGATAAAGACGTCCCTTTGATACTTGGGCGTCCATTCCTATCTACGGGGAAGGCCTTAATAGATGTGCAAAAGAGAGAGCTCACGTTATGGGTTAATGATGAGCATGTTTTATTTACTAACTATAAGGCACTTCAATTTCATGATGGTATTGAGACTTGTAATTTTATAGACGTAGTTGAATCTTGCATTAACGAGTATGCAGATCATACATTGTTTAGGAATAATTTGGAGTTTGGCTTGACACATTCGTGCTCAACGTCGAACTTGACTATTAATATTGATAACCAGGACTTGTATGATTGCGTTTGTGCTTTGGATAGTATGCAGTAACTACCGAGGAGCGCAAGAGGCACGCACACGCTAAAAAATGTACGGGAGTCAGTTACACAGGGGCGCACGGCCCGTGCTCTTGAGCACGCCCAGGTCGTACGCATAGCCGAAAGAAAAACTGAGGAAAACGACGACAGCACGACCCGTGCCTAGGGTCGAAGAAAATTCAAGAGAAGCTGAAGATGGCACGACTCGTGCTCATCAGCACGAGCAGCCCGTGCGTCCATCCGATGAGGCCAAACCGAACCCAGAACTCAAGCCCTTGCCCGAGTATCTCAAATATGCATTCCTTGGAGTGAATAATACGAGTCCGGTAATCGTATAATCTCTTTTAACTTCAGTTCAACTCGATAAATTTCTTAGGGTGTTACGAAAACATAAGTCGGCGATAGGTTGGTCAATCTCTGATTTAAAAGGCATTAGGCCATCGATTGTGATACATAAAATTAGGATGGAAGATGTCTATAAACCTTCGGTACAAAATCAAAGACGATTAAACCCTATAATGCAATAAGGCATTAGAAAAGAAGTTTTAAAATGGTTAGATGCTGATATTATATATGCTATTTCTGACAGTTCTTGGGTAAGTCCGGTGCAAGTAGTGCCGAAGAAAGGGGGGATGACAGTAGTGAGAAACGAGAGTGATGAGCTTATAGCAACTAGAGTAGTAACTGGATGGCGAATTTGTATTGATTATAGGAAGTTAAATGATGCTACTCGCAAAGATCACTTCCCCTTCCCTTTATTGATATGATGCTTGACCGTTTGGCGGGATATGATTACTATTGTTTTCTCGATGGTTATTCTGGGTATAATCAGATCATGATTGCCCCGGAGGACCAAGAGAAGACGACTTTTACATGCCCTTATGGTACTTTTGCATTTCGCAGAATGCCATTCGGACTTTGTAATGCACCCGCTACTTTTCAAAGATGCATGATGGCAATATTCCATGATTTCATTGAGAAAATAATGGAGGTTTTTATGGATGATTTTTCTGTATTTGGAGATTCATATGATCATTGTCTGGATAACCTTTCTCTAGTTTTGCAGAGATGCGAGGAGACTAACCTTGTTTTAAATTGGGAAAAGTGCCATTTCATGGTACGAGATGGCATTGTTTTTAGGCCACCGGGTCTCTTCTCGCAGTTTGGAAGTTGATAGAGCGAAGGTTGTGGCAATCGAGAAACTCCCACCTCCAACAAACGAGAAAGCCATTCGAAGCTTTTTGGGGCACGCCGGATTCTACAGAAGGTTTATCTGTGACTTTTCTAAAATCACTAAACCTTTAAGTCATTTATTAGAAAAAGATACTACTTTTAATTTTTCAGATGATTGTTTGCAGGCTTTTGAGATTCTGAAGAAGGCTTTGGTGACAACACCGATTCTAGTAGTTCCAGATTGGAGTCAGCCCTTCGAGCTTATGTGTGATGCCAGCGACTTTGCAGTTGGGGTTGTTTTGGGCCAGAAACGGGACAAGATGTTTAGAGCCATCTACTATGCGAGCAGAACTTTAGATAGCGCCCAACAAAACTACACCACCACTGAGAAGGAAATGCTGGCAATCGTGTTTGCATTCGACAAGTTTCGATCTTACTTGATTAGAACTAAGACGATAGTCCACACCGACCACACGACAATTAAATATCTATTTGACAAGAAGGATGCCAAACCGAGACTGATTCGGTGGATTCTCTTGCTACAAGAATTCAATGTGGAGATTCGAGATAGAAAGGGATGCGAGAATGTAGTAGCCGATCACTTATCCAGACTAGAATACAAGAAGGAGGAGAAAGAAGACACGGAGGCAATTAAGGAGGAATTCCCCGATGAACAACTTCTGATGCTACAAGCTAAATTCCCATGGTATGCAAATTTTGTTAACTATTTGGTTGCAGGGGTCTTGCCTCCGGATTTATCATCATATCAAAAGAAGAAATTCCTCCATGATGTCAAGTTCTACATGTGGGACGACCCCTTGCTCTTTAAGAGGTGCGTGGACACCATCATTCGACGATGTGTGCCTCAAGAAGAGTGGGAGGGAGTTCTACAAGAGTGCCATTATTCACCTTCCGGGGGACACTTCGGTCCAACTCGTACGGCGACTAAGGTATTGCAAAGTGGATTATACTAGCCTACGTTATCTAACGATTGCTATCTATTTATACAAAGTTGTGATAGGTGCCAGCGGATGGGGAACATTTCGAGACGACATGAGATGCCTATGACCAATGTGATGGAAGTTGAAATCTTTGATGTGTGGGGGATCGACTTCATGGGCCCCTTCCCATCTTCGTCGGGGTATCAATACATTCTACTTGCAGTGGAGTACGTATCTCGATGGGTTGAAGCAATTCTGGCACAGACCAATGATGCGCGAGTAGTGCTTAAATTCTTAAAGAAAAATATGTTCACTTGGTTTCGAACCCCAAGAGCTTTGATTAGCGACGGGAGGGTCACACTTTGTGAATAAATTGATGAGCACTCTACTTGCGAAGTATGGGGTCAAGCACAAGGTGGCATTAGCATACCATCCGCAAGCAAACGGGCAAGCAGAGGTAGCCAATCGCAAGATTAAGCAGATTTTGGAGAAAACGGTAAACATAAATCGCAAGGATTGGGCCATGAAGCTAGATGACGCATTATGGGCATATCGGACTGCATACAAAACACCATTGGGCACATCTCCATACCA
The DNA here is from genome assembly GCA_016081115.2 of Rehmannia glutinosa. Classification (NCBI taxonomy): domain Eukaryota; kingdom Viridiplantae; phylum Streptophyta; class Magnoliopsida; order Lamiales; family Orobanchaceae; genus Rehmannia; species Rehmannia glutinosa. The sequence continues at coordinate 25,816,329 of CM071934.1, forward strand.
GTTAGTATTTGGGAAATCGTGTCACTTGCCCGTCGAATTGGAGCATAAGGCGTTTTGGGCTGTGAAAAGGTTAAATTTTGACTTCCAAGTAGCGGGTGAAAAGAGGCTCCTACACTTAAATGAGATGGAGGAATTCCGGGATGAAGCGTATGAAAACTCCCGGATTTACAAAGAGCGAACCAAAAGATGGCACGATCGAATGATAAAGAAGAGAGAGTTTTTACTGGGTGAACAAGTCCAATTGTTTAACTCGCGTCTTAAACTCTTTTCGAGAAAACTTAAGTCGAGATGGTCAGGGCCATTTGTAATAAAAAAGGTGTTAAATCCTCTAGGAATAGTAGAGTTGGTGAGCCGAGACGGAGAGACGTTCATGTTAAATGGCCAGAGGATCAAGCACTACTTGAGCCGGGATCAAAAGGAAGAGGTGACATGCCTCACTTTGCTAGAGCCATGATCGACTAAACAGGCGTCAAGCTATAGACGTTAAATTTAGCGCTTGTTGGGAGGCAACCCAATGGTTTTGTTGTTTTATTTCCTCCCATGCTTTCTTGGTTTGATTTCCCTTTTCTAAGTTAGGATTTAATTGCTTTCATAGGTTAGAAGTTTTCCTTATTTTTGTTTAAAAAAAAAACAAAAAAACAAAAATTGAAAAACAAGGTACGACACAGAGCACGGGCAGCCCGTGCTATACCGCACCTGAAGGGTATTTTCTACGGCCCCTAGCACAGGCGGCCCGTGCCGAATGAGCACGCCCGTGCTCCTATCTACTGGGGCAGCAATAAGACGGGCAGAGACTGAAAATTTTCACAAATTCCTTCTCCCCTCGCGCACGGACGAACAAAAATCACCCCCTCCAAATTTTTTGCCCAAAATTCTCCTACTATATCACCACTAATCAACTCCCACACTACTCTAAACACAACTTGAACTTGTGGAATTGCTTGGAAGCAAGGTTTGGGGTAGAAAGCACCTAGGGTTTCAAAAATCCAACTCTCTTCCTATTTTCGGGATTTAAGGTATGAATTGAACTTTTTATGTCAAATTTCTTGAGGATTAAGGATTAGAGTTGATTTATCATGCTTGTTTGATACTTGTGCCATGATTTTAATTGAAATTTTCTATGAGGCATTATATCGAACACCTTGTGGGTTGGTGAATTGTGATGATTTTGGTTGATTGCTTGATGGATTATAGTTGTGCTAGATTGTTTAGGGTGTTAGTGGCTAAGATTTTGGAAAATTATATTGGTATGTGAGTTGAAAGCTTAATTGTGGATTAAATTGTTGAGATGAGCCTCTATGCCTTTGTTGGATTGTTGTATTAATTCATCATTCGTTTTACTTGGCACGTATGGATTCTCACAATTATTTTGCCAGGTACTTCAAAACAAATGGCTGAACCACAAAGAAGTCGGGGTGGACGTTTGAGGAGACCCGCTCGGGAGTTCGATCCGAACCACCCGCGTGCCTATGGACTCACTTTCACCGAGCATGATATAATGGAGCGATGGAACCGGCTCATCACTCGTGATTACATTCCCACACGCTATGCCGATGATGAGTGTACCCAAACTCTCGGGATACACGAGGAGGTGTGGCAAATGTTTGAACGAGTTGGTTGGACCGCTTTCATGCAAGGGCGGTGGCCAACATACAAGACACTCACACTCGAATTCTTAAGCACCGTCCAGGTTACGGAAACGCGACCAAGGAACGAGCCTTGGAAAATCCACTTCAGGATGGGCAACGTATGGCGGGAAATCACGATTGTCGAACTGAATCAAATTTATGGGGTACCATCCGACGCTCCGTATCGAATGGCTGAAAATTACAACGTGCATGAATTCTGGCGGTTGTTGACAGAAACTCCCAAAATCGGCCTCATGCAATACGCCGCACGCACTTCCAAAGCATCGTCACTCCGCAACCCCATCTTCCGTTATATTCAAAAGGTGATGGCCCACTCGGTATTCGCCCGGTACAACAACGGGGGTATGCAAGCGAAAGAGTTATACCTACTATAGTGTATGCTCACTCGCACCCCTTATAACATGGCGGCATACTTTGTGGAACACGCCGTCTACATACAGCAACATGATGTGGGGAAGATCTTAATTGGGGGAATGATAACCCCCATTGCGCGGCATTTCGAGGTTGACATAAGCCATATGGAGCCATTAGCGGGCAGTCGAAGCATCAACTTGAGCGCCCTTCACACCATGAAGATCATCAGCAATGAGGAGAATATCCTCTGTTTTCAACAAAAAGTCGGGTCTGTGTTTCCCCTTCCTAACCCGCAGCTCACAGCTGTGGTTGACAACCAAATCAACTGGCTTATGTACTCTGAGGAGCATATCAGAGTCATGCAGGGTTTGGCGGCACGAAAGAGGCGAAGGGTAGCCTGGTTGCCCGATGAAGAAGACTTGGTAATGGAGGCGCAGGAGTATGATAGGCAGGAGAGGGGGTATGAGCAGGGCTTCCAGTAGGGAGGCTTCGAGCAGGGCGGCCCTAGTAGGGAAACCGATATTCCAAAGAGCTCTCGCCAAGGCGAGAAGCGTGGGGGACAATACGATCATGATAGATTCTGTGCTTTTGAGGAAAGCTTGCGACAGCATAGAGACGATTTCCGTGCTTACCAAGAAGTCCAAGACCAAAGGTACCAAGCCCAGAGCTTGTGGAACCAAGTACACGAGCAGCGGGAGTTGGAGATATTGCAGACATTACAGAGGATCGAGCATTGGCATATCTCCCAGGGCCACTACCCACCGCCACCCCCATAGTGATCCAGGTCCTATCCACACTCTTCATTGAAATAGCCAAGTGTTCAATGATGCAAGTGAGCACGGGCAGGGCGTGCTTCCTTAGCACGCCTGTGCTCGACCTATACCTGAAGAAGAGAGTGTTCGGCCTATAGCACGGGCAGCCCGTGCCATATGGGCACGCCCGTGCTCTTCCTAGTTAATTGAACAACATGTTCGGCACCCAACACGGGCTGGGCATGCCAAAGAAGCACGGTCGTGCTCTTCTGCAGGAAAAACAGAGTTTGACTCGTCTCGACTAGGTTTCGACCCAAACTAAGTACAAATAGACACGGGGCGGCCACGAACAAGGATACGCTGATTTTTACCCTAGAAACCAGAGAAAAGAGCAGTTTTCCACCGGAAACTTGGAGAGATCGATCAAGACCACAACCACACCTTCGAGGATTGAAGATAGATCGAGAGATCGTCATCATCCCCGAGTCACTCATTCCATCGTATCGTTATTTCAATTAGTTAGATTTTGATTATGAATAATTTGTCTATGAATTGTTTATCTTCAATGTCTGGCTAAATATCTTGTGATTCCCGGGTTTGGGAGTAGGTTAATAAACACTTTTATGTGATGATTAAGGATAATTGAAGTTAATGTTTTCTTTCTCCATTCAAGTACTTTGCTTTAATTCTTGTTTTATCAAAATGCCTTTGATCTAAACTTGTTTGATGTATTGATTCATAATTCTAACCGATGAGTTTCAATACTAGATCTTGAGTACTTGACACAAATAGATTGCATGATTGAGAAGTCTGTGAATATTTGTGAGATCTTTTAATCTTTTAAACTTTTGGGAGTTGGATATCTCATGTTGAGTAGAGACGCTAACATAGATATTTCAATCAACGATTTTACATACATCTCGAGAGAGGGGGTAAATTACTTTGGTGATTGGTCTATAGAGAAGAACACATTTAACCTTTGTTTGCTTAATCTGAGCATAAAAGTGGGTTATAACTGAAACCATAACCCAGGAATCCATCCATTCACACTTGATCTTTTAATCACTCTTTGATTTGTTATTTTAGGATTAATTTCTGCTTTAGTAGTAATAAAACAAATCCTTCAAATTTTGATAGTTTAGATAAAAATAGGACTATTATAATCCAATACTTGGTACATTAATTTATTAATCCCTGTGGATTCGACCTTGCAAACCCTATTCTATAAACTGATCCGTACACTTGCGGTGAAGCTAAAAAAAAAAGGCGAACAGACGGCAGCAAACAATGCTCCGCTAGATCCTCAGTAGTGATCATAAACTTCTTTCCGTGAACAGACGACTTGATGCCCTCGTCGTGAACTTCAACATTCACGTAAAACTGAGCGACTTCTTCAACATAAGTCATCTGAAACTCCATAGTGAGAAAGGGTTTCAACCCAGACTTCTCCACTTTCTCAGTTATTTTCTTTACAAGGGTTTCATCGGACCCCTGTTTGATCATCCCTTCGAAATCCACAGTAGAGCCAGTGTGGATTTGTTTTTCTAACTTAGTGAAATCATGAGTAGTTGCCATTTCAGTGATTTTTACCGAACGATTTTTGAGAAACTTGCTTTGATGATTGATAGGGTTTTGAGAGAGACGTTGCTTTCTTTGCTTTTGAGAGAGATGAACAGTTTGGGTAAAGTGAGAGAGAAACGGACGAAAGAGTATATATGTGGGTTATGAAAGGACGTGCATATGGTTTTTGAAATTTGATCGAGATCAACGGCTCAGATTTAGCACGCCGATTAGCATTTAATTGCTCACATTTAATGCGGCAGCATTTATATCCAATCATATGATTTGCCGTGCGACTTTTGACCGCACTGTTGTCATATTACGCTGACGTCATCCTTAAAACATTCCCGCTTATTAAAAACGACTGCGTTTTTGTCATTTAGCTCATAAATGAATCAGTTCACTCCTTAGTTGATTCAATTCTTTTTCTCTCTTTTCACATAGGTACTCAGCTGTCGGCTAACTCGATACAGTTGATTTTCCGATACGGCTAATTTACTTAGCTGAGTTACGAACTTAGCTCCATTTCTTGTTTCATTTATTCTCCTTGAATCTTCTGAGTGTTAACTTAGCTCAATTAACCCTAGCTCATGCTTGAGTTCTTCAAATCTTGATTCACATAATGGCTTTGTGAATATGTCAGCCAACTGTTTATCAGTTGAGATATATTCCAAGGTGATGTCCTTTTTTTCAACATGATCTCTTATAAAATGATATCTGACATCAATGTGCTTTGTTCTTGAGTGCAACACAGGATTTTGAGTGATTGCAATAGCACTTGTGTTATCACACATAATTGGAATCTCTTTTTCTTCAACACCATAATCTCTCAGCTGTTGTCCCATCCATAAGACTTGGGCACAACAGCTGCCCGCAGCTATGTACTCAGCTTCAGCTGTGGATGTGGCTATTGAGTTTTGCTTCTTGCTAAACCAGGAAACCAGTCTGTTTCCAAGCATTTGACATGTGCCTGAAGTGCTCTTCCTGTCCACTCTACATCCAGCATAGTCAGAGTCTAAGAACCAATAAGCTTGAATCCTCCTTCCTTTGGATACCATAAGCCGACTTCCTAGCATCCCTTCAAATATCTTAGAATTCTATTAGCTGCAGTCATATGGCTTTCTTTTGGTGCAGATTGAAATCTTGCACATACACCTACTGCAAAGGTGATGTCTGGCCTACTTGCTGTGAGATAGAGCAGTGATCCAATGAGTTCTCTGTATCTTGTTTGATCCACAGGCTTGCCATCTGCATCCATATCCATCTTGACTGATGTATTCATTGGTATTTTTACAGAAGACTTCTCTTCCATACCAAATTTCTTCATTAAATCTCTGGTGTACTTTGTTTGACTTATGAAGGTTCCATCCTTCAACTGTTTAACTTGAAGTCCTAGAAAGAATGTCAATTCTCCCATCATACTCATTTCAAATTTGCCTTGCATGAGGTTTGAGAACTTATCAAACAGCTCCTTGTTTGTGGATCCAAAAATAATGTCATCCACATATATTTGAACAAGCAGTATACTCTTTCCATCTTGAATTCTGAAGAGTGTTCTGCCCACTTTGCCTTTGGTGAATCCATTATCTGTTAGGAATTGAGATAATGTATCATACCATGCTCTTGGTGCCTGTTTCAATCCATATAGAGCTTTCTTGAGCTTGTACACTTTATCTCCAAGAGTCTTCTGCTCAAATCCTGGAGGTTGTTCAACATAGACTTCTTCTTCCAATAATCCATTCAAGAATGCACTTTTTACATCCATTTGGTATACAATGAAGTTCTCGTGTGCAGCATAGGCAAGAAACATCCTTATGGCTTCTAATCTTGCAACAGGAGCAAATGTTTCATCAAAATCTATACCTTCCTCTTGGCAATACCCTTTGGCTACCAATCTTGCCTTGTTTCTTACCACAGAACCTTCTTCATTCATTTTGTTTCTGAAAACCCATTTTGTGCCAATAACATTTTGATGAGTTGGTCTTTGAACCAATTCCCATACTTTGTTTCTTTCAAACTGATTCAGCTCTTCTTGCATGGCCTGAATCCAATGTGCATCATCCAATGCTTGGGACACATCTTTTGGCTCTATTTGGGAAATAAAACAAGTGAACATTGCTTCTTGTTGAGCTCTTGATCTGGTTCTTATACCATCTCTTACATTTCCAATGACTAGCTCTGGTGGATGGTCTCTTAGCCATCTCACATCAGATTGGAGTAAGTTAGCCGGTTCGATCTTATTGCGGTACTGTTGTCTTGAGCAGCTCTCTCATCATCACTTAAAGGCTGCCCAGATTTGTCCAAATGTCTTTGAGATTCACTATCTCATCTTTATCTCGGTTAATTGCTCGACTTGACTTCAACATAGGGACTCTTCTGCACAGTTGGCTGATTCAGCTTATCAGCTAACTCTTCAAGATCATCTCCATTTACATTAGGTTCATCAAAAACCACATGGATAGACTCTTCTGTCACCATAGTCCTTTTGTTCAGTACTTTATTGGCTTTGCTTTCAGCTGCGTATCCCAAGAAGATACCTTCATTAGCTTTAGCATCAAAAGCCTTTAGATTATCCTTCCCATTGTTGTGGATGAAGCATTTACAACCAAATATTTTAAAGTACCCAACGTTTGGCTTTCTCCCTGTCCAAATTTCATAGGGAGTCTTTGTCAGCTGTCTATTTATCATGCATCTATTTTGAGTATAGCATGCAGTGTTTATAGCTTCAGCCCAAAATCTTTTTGGCAATCCAGCTCCAACTAACATGGTTCTTGCAGCTTCCTTGAGAGTTTTGTTCCTTCTTTCTGCAACTCCATTCTGCTGTGGAGTCCTAGCTGCAGATAGTTCATGAGCAATACCATTTTCAACACAGTACTGAGTTATTATTCCATTGACAAACTCAGTTCCTCTATCAGATCTTATCTTTATAATGGTTTGACTCTTCTCATTTTGAACCATTTTCATCAGCTGAGGTAACTTCTGCAAAGTTTCCTTCTTTTTACACATGAAGATTGTCCATGTATATCTTGAATAATCATCCACCACTACTAGAGTGTATTTCTTTCCACTTATGCTGGTTGGCTCAACTGGACCAAACAGATCCATATGCAACAGATGTAATATCCTGGTTGAAGATGGACTTGACTTTTCTTTGAATGATGATTTGATTTGCTTACCCATCTGGCATGCATCACAAACACTTTCCTTCTTGTACACTGAGTCTGGAAGTCCTTCTACAAGATTACTCCTTGCAAGTTTGTTAATTGTCTTGAAATTTAGGTGACACAGCTTCTTGTGCCACAACCAACTTGATTCGGCTGTACTCTTTGCTAGCAGACAAGTGCTTGGTGTAGCAGTTGACCAATCTACCACATTCATGTTCTTTTGTCTTGATCCTTGCAACACCACTTCATTCGATTCAGTGTCTTTGATTTGGCACACTCCCATATTGAATCCAACATTGTAGCCCTTGTCACATAGTTGACTGATGCTTAGTAAGTTGAAATTGAGCCCTTCAACATATGCAACATCTGTGATTTCTAATCCATTTTTCTTGATAGATCCAATGCCTTTTATTTCCCCTGGAGCTTCATTTCCTCCAAATATGACTTTTGCACCTCTAATCTCCTTGAACTTTGACAGATTTTTCTTGTTTCCTGTCATGTGTCTGGAACAACCACTATCCATGTACCAGGTTCCTTGGCACTCAGCTGCTCTTTGAACCTGCAATCAAGGAAATTAGTTTTTAGGTACCCATACTTGCCTGGGTCCTGAGGGGTTAGTCTTTGAAGATGATCCAACCAACCTATAGCCAAATGATTTGACTCTAAGGGGTTGCTATCTATCCGTGCCATAATCATAATTCACTTTGGCAAATTGCTTGGGGCTTTAGGTTCATACAACCTGTCTATTTTGTCTCAGTATGCTGTGTGTGTGTTTTTAGCAATTGCCTTCTTTGGGTAATTGTGATATCTCTGAGTGTAGTGCTTAGGTGCATATGGTCTTGATAATAGCTTTGTTGCCTCTCCGGAATGGCCTTTGCTTTGAGTTCTAGGCTTTGCCATTTAGGCTTGTATTCCATAGGTCTTTCTTTGATATTTCACATTATTCCAATCAGCTTGACTTGGGTAGTTTCTACCATTCCCATCATATTTGTTCCTTTTGTAGAATTTCTGGGGCTTTTGGTAGCTCTCTTTCTTCTTCACAGAGTACTTCCTGTTTGGAGTTTGCTGAGGAACTCTGCTGGATTTCTTCTCAGCTGTCCTCTAAGCATACTCAACTGGATGTTTTCCTTTTCCTTTATAGCCAAGGCCAGTTTGGTTGTGATTGTGCTTTGGAATGAATGTGTGTGCAACATTTGGTGTCTTGGATTTTTGAGATGCTTCATTACTTGAAGATCCTTTTTCCAAGATCACTTTGGGAATTTAACCATGCACAAAGGAATTGAATCATATGCATGTCTTGTCTCTACATTCTTTTTGGCTCATGATTAAGTCATCCAGTGATTTAGACGCCTTTGTGAATTAAGCAATCACATTTTTCAGATCATTTTCTCTCTTTTCTGCAGCAGCTATTTCTGCTATCAATTTAGCATTTTCAGCCTTCAGCTCCTTGTTCTCATCAGCTATTTGACTTAGAGAACTCAGCTCCTTAGTCAGTTGTGAGTTTTGGCTTTTGAGCTGGCTGTTTTCCTCATTTAATAGTGAGTGTGAGGATTTTATGTGCTCAAAATCTTTCATCATTTTGCCTAATGAATCATAAAGATCAGTGGGTGATGAAGTGTGTGTGTCACAATCACTATCACTAGAATCTGAATGAGATGGGTTAGAATGTACCTCATCTTCTTGGTCAGGTTGATCTTGTTCTTTAGCCATTAGGCAGATTAAGGCTTCTTCTTCAGAGTCACTTGAGTAGTCAGCTTCACTACTCTCTGAGTCTGCTTCTTCTTTTGACTTGGTTGCATCAGCAGTCTCAACAGCCAACATTGCTCTTTTCTTTTCTTGTCTTCTTTCTCTGAAAACTTTTCTTTCTTCTTCATTCCTGTATTTATTGACTACATGATATGGACAAGTCAATAGCAAAGTGTCCTGGTTGTCTGCAATTCCAACACAAGTTTTGAACTTTTTGACCAACTCTCTCATTTCTTGGGTTGTCAACTCTTTGATATTTGACCTTTTGATACTCAACTCTCTTTGGTGGCCTATCTTCCCTTGACTTGGAGGGAGCTGAATGTCTTCTGGAGGATTCACCTTTGTTTCTTTTGTAGTTCTTGTTGAAGAACTTGTTGAATCTTTTAACCATCAAAGCAATCTCCTCCTGGTTAATGACTTCTTTGGTCTCAGCTCTCTTCCCTTCCTTGACAATGAGTGCAACTGTTTTGGGTACATCTATCTCCTCTTGATCCTTTCTTCTCAGTTCAAACTCATAGGCTTTGAGGTCTGAGAACAATTCATGATTAGATGTTTTTGATAGGTCCATTGAGTGCCTTAGAGCCATAGTCTTCATTTCCCACTCAGCTGGGAGGCTCATTAGTATCTTCATACACATCTCCTTCTGTGTGTATTCTTTCCCAAATGCTGAGAGTTCATTCGTTATTTCAGTGAATCTAGCATCCAGCTGATCCATTGTTTCACCTGCAAGCATTTTAAAATTTTCAAATTTTTAGACAACAACAGATAATTTGTTTTCCTTGATTTGCTCAGATCCTTCACAAATTAAGGTTAATTTATCCCAGATTTCTTTGGTTGTTTTGCAAGATTTGACTTTGTTGAACATGGCTTTGTCCAAAGTCTTGTAGAGTATATCCTTGGCCACGTTGTCAAGGTTGTATCTTTTTCTATCATCATTTGTCCATTCAGCTCTTGGCTTTTCAACCATAGGCCGTCCGGGAGGAGCATCCTCCTCTTCTTCACCGCAGCAGCTCTCTCCTTGCAAATGTTCACCTTCATTATTTGCAATGGCCCATCCTCTATCACTATCCACATCTCATCATGTAAAGCTGATAGATGAGCCTGCATACGTATTTTCCAGTCATCAAATTCTTCAATGGTAAACATAGGAATGCGTGTCAAATTTGCTTCCATGATAATAACTTTGTTGTTTTAAAAAAAATGGCTTTTGAAAGAACAAGTGTTAACAACTTCTTTGAAAGATTGGAGATCTAGTTCAGTACCCAGTGTGGAAGGCTCAATGAACCAACCGCTCTGATACCACTTGTAGGTTCCAAGGGGTGTGAGTAAGGTTTAGAAGGGGGGTTGAATAAACCTTACCAACTTTTCGAATTTAGTCCTTTTAAATAAGTTCAGAGTTAATTTCACAAATGACTATGTCTTTGATGGACAAACTAAGTTAGTTAACCAACAGAGTTAGCCACTCAACATACTCGACTGAGCTGTTGATAGAATAACTCAGCTATTTAGTCTAATACTTAACTCGGCCGTGATGAGATTTTCAGCGGAAGACTTAACACCCTTGAATTTGGTTTAAGTTATTTTAACACTTGGTTTTAGCACTTTGTTAAATATCAATTGGATAGCAAATTATCAGCAGATATTAAATAATGTGCAGTAAGTAAATGCTGAAATGTAAATGACACAATAAATTTTATAGAGTTCGAAGATGGGGTAATTCTTCTAATCCTCTTTTCTCCAACTCCTGGAGGAATCCACTAAGTATTGATCCGAGTACAAAGTGGTTATCAATCCAGATGCAAGCCTTGATCACACAGCTGACATGATCCTTTAGGACTCAGTCTGGAGATGCCTTGGTCACACAGCTGGTTTCTCGTTTGACTCAGATTGTTCACCGGGCAGCTGTCTTGCTACTACAGCTCACTTGCTCAAGCTTCTTGGATTTGATCACGAAGCCCTCCAATGGCTTGAGACTGGTTCGACCTTGAACCTTTCTACAATCCTCCTTGGAATGTAGACCCCTTTTGATTCTTCAAAAGTTTCCTCTTCAACAGTTTGAAGTTGTCTTTCCTTCACAGCTTGGTGTTGGATCGATTTCCTTCGATGTTTAGGTTTGAGGATTTGCTTGAATAACTTGAGAATATTTTTGTAGGTTACAACTTGACTAATAGCTTGAATGTTCGTGGTTCAGGTAACCTTCTCTCAAAGTGATTCCTCAGCTTTTTATAGTGTTCTCTTAAAAATCTGCCCGTTGAAGAGATAGGCTAATTTTTAAAAGACACTAGTGGTCGTTGGCTTGCTTTGTTGCAGTCCTTGAAATTGACATTACCTCGTATTAAATGAACCTTGACTTTTCGAGCGACACAGTGCGATCTTCCCATTGGTTTATTTCTTTTGCACGCTTCTGGGACTGAGCACTATAGAATATTGCAGCATGGAAGTATTACTTATTTAAGTAACTTTTCTTGACTTTTGTGCAACGGACTCTTTTCAGTTGTCTTGACTTGACTGCAGTTCCTTAACTTCCCCAGATGACTTCGAGTTAGCTCCCAATCATTGCATGACTCATCTGTCACTTCAACTTGAGACTTGGCTATCTTGAGTTGACTTGACTGACACTTCACACAGTTGTATCTAGCTGATACTCCTTCAGTCGAGTTCTTGACTTCTCCTTCTTGCTCAGCTGCTTCGCAACGGAGTCTTCATTTTAGCCTCCAGTTGACTTCTTGCATATCCAGGCATAGCTGACTTGACTCAGCTCATACAACCTTATCTTTTACAATGCAAATTACAAAGAAAATGGGGTGCCAACTTTCTAGTCTAAGTTTTACATGTCATTCATCAAAATCTAAACAATAAATTTCCCAACATTGTATATACTACATTAATCAATATACATATATATATATATTCATTTTTAAAATTTAATTAAATAAATTTCCATCTGAATTTATTATTATAATCTCAAACAAAAGTATGACACATATTTTCACACTTATTAGGAATTCAAACATGACTAAATCGAAATGGGCGATGAAGTGCACTTGTGTGGTTTTATGAAAATTAGTTTTCAAAGATCGAATACAAAAATATAGCTTGAATGTATTTTTTTTATGATTCTGATGTATGATATTTTTTCATTTTTGACTTTATCAAAAAAAAAACATTATGTAGTATTTCATACCTATTATTTATGCTATATTAAAATTATCACAATGCAAGAGATATAATTCGTAGAACAATTAGGAAAATGCACGTGTCACATATATATACATGTGCATTACACGGACAAAACACTAGGACATGTAAAATACACGGGGCAACCAGGTCAGCCTAACTCTTTTTGGGATTATGAAATCACAGCCCAGCTCGACCCTAACACCGAGCCGATCGGGCTGGCCCATCGGGCTGAACTAGTTTTGACAGTTTTACCCCTCAGATAAAATTACGATTTAATTGGGCGCAAGTTTAAAATTACGATTTAATTGGGCGCAAGTGTTCTTGATTTTGAAGTGTATTATCTTCAATTCACATAAAAAGTAAAACATCTCCGCGAATTTCACCATGAGAGACTTGGGCTATCGTTTATTTATTTATATCTGTAATGTTTATTTTTGATACTAGTCTTTTGCCCATGCGATGCACGGGTGTATATCTGTTAGATGTCCATTTTATACTATGACATGTGCATTTTCCTAATAGTTCTACGAATTGTATCTCCTGCATTGTAATAATTTTAATATATTATCAAACAATAACCAGAAAATAGTATTTTATGTTTATTATTGATAAATCAAAAATGAAAAAAATATCATATCGCTGAATCATAAAAAAAATACATTCAAACCTATGTATTTGTATTCAATCTTTGAAAAATATTTTTTTTTAATAAAACCGCATAGGTGCACCTTCATCGTCCATTTCGTTAGTCATGTTTAGAATCCTAATAAGTGTGAAAATATGTGTCATGCTTTTTTTCAAAAGTTGTGTAGTAGTAAATTCATATGCAAAATTATTTTTCAAAGTCGTCTCGTATGTGTAGGAGAACTAAGTATATTAGTTAAGGAAATATGAGACAATAAAATATAGTTTTGGTAATATTACTGATTTTATTATATTTATTTTTTGGAGATATTTTTATTTGTTGTGGATTTTGTCATTTATTTTAGTTATTCATGTTGTTTGAAATTTTTTTGTGGGGTTTTGTATTGTATTATTTGGAATTTTCAACTATTATGTTATATTCATGTTCTCATATTTGGTATTTTTACAGATCGTGTGATGCATGAACTGTATTATTATAATTTTTAGTGACTACAAAAATTTTAAAATTTCAATGAATAATTAAAATATAAAGATAATTATTTTAATTATAAATCATATGATTAAATAATATAAACATAAATTATTATAAACTATCAAAACCCTTTTAAATACAATATATTTGGTTGATAATAAATTTTGTGAATGTGAATTGTATCTATATATATAAAGTGTTTATCTATAAGAAAGTAAATGTTTGTAAAAAAAAGTTTAATTGCCAATGTTGAATATTTAATATATTATTTTCAATGCAATCAATAATAAAGTCATTTCAAATTCCAATATCTTTTTAGGGTTTAAAAAGTTGAACAATTGTTATAATTATTAAGAAAATTAAATAAAAATCCATATTTATATTTAGCAACATAATTTTATGGGAAAATAAAATATTTCAAAAAATAAAAAACTATTCTATTTTTATTTATACACATATATCAAAAACATATCATACAGACAAATTCATATCTAATAGTCCAAATGTACAACTTTAAAGGTCGAACATCAAAATACACTGATAAATATAAAAGATAATTTCTTTTAACATTAAAAGTACATGAAAAATAAAAAAATATTTTTAATATATAATAAATCATTATAAATATAATTTTATATTAAAAAATTAATTTCTTCTTAGATGAATATATCAAATGCTATGTATGGATATTTTTAATATATATGTATAATATTTGGATATATAGTTTGAGATATTTTCTTTAATTAAAATAAATATTTTTTTGATTGAATTTAATCAACTTAAATACAATTCTATATAATTATGAAAAATGAGATAAACCCAATTAACAACTATACATATATCATAAATAACCAAAGTACAAGAATATATAAATTGATGTCCAATAGTCCAAATACATAATTTTTAAATCACATTACAAAATAATGAGAAAATATATATTATATATTTTTATTTATTATGTTTAGTATTTATTGTATATATGCAACATGGATGTCATATATTATACGTTAAAAATGGATCTAAAACGAAAAAGTTATTAATTTTTTTTAAAAAAAAGAAAAATATATATAATAATTAATGCAGTACAAATTTGAAAACCTAATTTAAATAACTTTATTTTTTATATAACTTTTAAAAGTGATTTATTGAAAGAAAGTTGACTGCCAAAAATAATGAAATCTCAAATATTTATGACTTTTTATTTTTTCATAGATTTTTATTATTTTTTTTAGAAGATTTTTTATTGATTTTTTTAGAAACTGAAAAATAGGCGGGAAAACCATGAGTTACTATTCTAAGAATAGTATCTTTGTGTGTGTGTGTGTGTATATATATATATATATATATATATATATATATATAGGGGAGGGTTATATAGGACCCCCCCTATTATATGAGTACATAAGACCAGATCCAAGCCACAAATCTACTAATTTCGATGGTTGAGATTAAACCTGATTAATGTACATAAATTATGTGATAAAGTCAACGTGAGGGCAAATCAGTCCACATAAGAATAGGGGTGTTGGCTAAATCTAGTAAATCCCATTAAAATAGGATGAGTTACCATCAAATTTGCAATCACAATCCACGAAATCTGTTATTGGAAAATCGTCTCAGCCATAATCACCTTCACCACCGAGTCTGCAACGAAAATCTTCTCCCACAGTACACAAAGTCGACATTTTGAGAGTTCAAGCAAGAAAAAAAAATTGATGACACCTATGAAGAATGCTTCAATACTAATGAACAACAAGGTAACCATTTTTCTCGCCTTTCGATTATTTATATTGTCCATTTTTTACTGAATCTAAATAAAATTTGATTCGCATTTTTCTAAAACAATCATTCGATTCAGCATTTCATTTTTTTTGTATGTTTACCCAAAAGTTGCTTATGCGTGTCTATAATCTTGCTTATTTGTGCCAAAGAATATGCTTATAATTATGAACATACTTGCGAAACCAGAAAAAATTCAATTCTTCATCCCCATTTTTTTTTGTATGTTTACCCAGAAAGTTGCTTATTCGTGTCTATAATCTTGCTTGTTTGTGCCTATGAATATACTTATAAGTATGAACATACTTGCGAATGCAGAAAATTCAATTCTGCATTTCCATTTTTTTCTATGTTTACCCAGAAAGTTGTTTGTGTGTGTCTACAATCTTTGCTTATTTGTGACTATGATTATGCTTATAATTATGAACATACTTGCTAATGCAGAAAATTCAATTATTCGTCCCCCATTTTTTTCTTTAAAAAACATGCATGCTATGATCATAAATGTTGCTTATATGTGCTTAAATACTTGATGTCATGAATGCAACATGTTGCTTATGTTTGTTCTGTGCAGCCGCGAAGGGTTCAAAAAGGTTAAGAGCTCATCTACATCTCATGAAGAAGCAATGCTAAATGATGACGAAAGCTCACAAGTGAGACATAGAAAACCGACAAGGGTGGGATACAAGACGCGGTGCGTGTTCCAAGCCACTGCTAACAGTATAAAATACCATGAAGATAATTGCTTACAAGTCAATTGACTTCTTCTTACAAAGCATTTGATTGTTGCTTACAAAATATTTGAATACTACTAAAAATATAAGATACTTGAAAAGATAAAATGTTTGCAAGGCAATTGACTCCTGCTTACAAAGCACTCAAACCCTGCTTAAAAAATATTTGAAATAGTGCTAGAAACATTATCAGATACCATGAATATAATTGATTACAATAAAGTTGAATTTTGCTTATAGACTAGTTGAATTTTGCTTACATAAACAACTGAATTATGCTTTGCAGAAAATATAACAACCATGAACTAACACAACGGAAATAATTAAGAAACTAACAACATCAACTACAATTACATCAAAAACCAACCAAATTTAAAGTGTGTATAAAACACTCCAGTAATCAACACTTGGATCAAAAGTGCGAAGCAACAAACGTTTTGGATTGATCCTATTTCATTTTGGCAAACTCCTTGGCCCGTTCCAAGACCTCCTCTCTCTGCTCATTCATTGCATCCAAACGTATTGCAGATGTATACTTTCTACGCATCATCAACCTAGGATATTTGGGATCTTCATCACCATTGCTACCATCTACCAATTTTTTCCTCTTATACTTCCCCACCTTTTTCTTACTCGCCTCTGCACGATCATCAATAGTTGTCGCCTTCCTCTTTTTGCTCTCTTTAGCCATTTCCAACAGAAACACTAACAAAAAAAAGTGGACACTAGTCATTTAACTGAAGTATTTATTGACAGACAAAAAAAAGCATACTATATGAAATGCGTAAGCATGATATAGAATATGAATAAGCGTAATTGTCAACACCAATAAGCAGTAGAAAACATCAAACAGGCAAAACCCCAGACTTAAAAAAAAGTGACAAATACTAATTACCTCTTGTATGAAAGCATTATATAAAACATGCATAAGCAAAATATACAACATAAATAAGCAAAGTTATCAGCAACAATATGCATTTTAAACTCTCATTAGAGCAATCTCCCAGATTTCATTTTTCATATAATAAAGATAGTAAGAAACAAAAACACAACCAATCCCAGTATTTTGCACATATTTGAATATATATAAGCATAATATAAACCATAGATAAACAATGTTTTTGCCTCATTAAAGCAATATCCCAATACTTGTAAAAACCAAATGTGAGCATAATTATTGACAACAATAACCAATTTTGTGAATCGCCAGGGGTGGCGGCGATGGACGGCAGAGAAGCGGTGGATCCAACAGGTGAACCGGCGGGGGAGGTTGGAGGAGCAGGAGGAGATGATATTGGGGTCTCGGAGGACGGAGATGAGGCAGGCGATGTCACAGAAGTCGATGGTGCTGTAGTCGGTGGAGACTCCACTAGAGCCTCCGTCGAAGCCACCGTGGGCGCGACTGATGAAGCCTAAGCCTGAGCAGATCCAGCCACCAATGCGAAGATCAAAACCATAATCAATGATCGGGAGTAGTTGGCCATTGTTGGATCTTCAAGTTTTTTTTTTGTTGAGAAAATTGGGTAGTACGTGTAGTGTGTGTGGAGAGAGAAGAAAAAAAAGCAAATAAGTGGGAGGTTAGCTTATACGCAAGATTTTAGATAAACAGCCTAAAACCGTTCCTAAATTATAGCCCACTCCTAAAAATAACTTCCTTTCCAAAAACTGATCTTAATTAAATTTACCAAACAACCCTTTTTTGTATTAAGTTATATATTAAAAAATGGTAAAATATGTTTAATCTCAACCGTTTAAAAATTAAATCAAGGACTCAGATTTGATCTCGTGTATTCACATAAGTTATGTGGACTCACCAGATCCAAATCATATATATATATATATATATATATATTATAAGATTTGGTTCAAATGAGACCACCCTCCCTAGGTGAGACAGTATGGACTCATCTTACCCATTGATCTTAAAAAATGAAGGGATATGATTAATTCAGTTTTTTTTTTTAATTTTTCCTGATTTCCGCTGATTTTAAGGGTAATTTTGTAATTCAAATCAATTATCTCTAGCAATTTTTCTGGTATGTTTGACTTTTTGTAACCATTTTTATGGGGTGAGATTGTAACTGCCGGATTTCATGGCATTAATTAAGGAATCAATTTTTTTTCCAAATTTTTTTATTTTACAGTATAGTTTAGGGTTCTTCTACTGCTTAATTAGCTATTAATTAATGCATATTTAGTTGTTTTTGTTGCACTGTTTTACGATAATATGACATAGTTGAATATAATGTACTGCAAATTTAGTTATTCTACACTGCATAATAGTTTCTATATAATGCATAGTTAGTGAAAGAATTATAGCACGGATAAATACCAAAAGTTTTGCACAATATAGATGTGATTGCAGATGTAGTCACATTCATAATCACATGCAGCGAAATTTAGAAAACAGTTATCAAGCACAAAAATCAATCTCCCCCTGAATCGCATGCACAAAAATCTCCCCCTGAATCGCATGCACAAAAATCTGCCCTGAATCGCATGCTTATCAAAATGCAATCACATTTAAGAGCACATTTCAAAAACAACAACAAAAATCCAGCAAATCATTCAGGAATCAAATATCAAATATCTAGAAAACCCGAAAACTCCCCCTAAATCGAAAGTATCACAATCAAGATCAATCAACCTTTTTCTCCCCCTTTTTGTCCAGAAAACATAGGTAACAAAATCATGTATACTCCCCTTAACTTGGATACGTAAAAAGTTCAATTTATATACAAAAATTTGAGGAGAATAAATGGTCACAAGTCTTTAGTTTTTTTAGGAAAACAAGCATAAAAAATGTGATCAAGAATAAAGAAAAGTCGAGATTTTCCATAAATTGGGATTCCCCAAAATATAGAAATAGAATCATACAAATCAATGACAATCTTAACCAAAGATATAGATAATTATGAGCAAAATCTATTCAAATCTTCCAAGTCCTTCAAACCGTGTATAACCCACCAATCATTATCCATCAAGAAATTCAAGATTTTGGGAAGAGAAAAATATCAAACCCAAATTATATATGGAAACCAAATCTCAGCAAATTAGCCAAAATCACCAGGACATGCAAATCCTAATATATGTCTAAACCAAAAAAAAAAATCACACACAAGAAGAGATAAGTGCAGCAGCAATGGATATAGGTTCAAATATTGTCACATTTTGAGTCACACTTGTACTAACTGATTCAATGAATTGCAATCCAAAATCTCAGTTTTCAAAATTTTCGAGTTTTCTCCAATTTTTCCAAGTCTCATGAGGGAGTTAACCAGAAGGGAGCTTTCACTCAAATGTTATAGGTAGCTCTTTTTTCACATGATCATGCCTTTTTAGACAACAATAAGCTTGGAGTAATTAGTCACAAGGAATAGCTGCACACAATGGGTTGGTAGCTTTTTCCTATAAGGCCTCCAAGCATGATCAAGACTTTATTTATAACTCAGCTACTAGGAAAAATCTTTTTTTTTTTTGTAATTTGGAGAGATCAACTCACACCGGTTTTCCAAGTGAGATAATATATGTGACTAGTTCGAACCATCAATCCACTTTTTACAGATATGCATGATGAACTTACTATGCATGGATGTCTACAAAAAAATCAAAAAGAAATAGAGGAGAGGAATAGAGATGCAGTGTTTGGATGTTACATTAGATGTGATGTGAGATGCTGTAACATTTCAGAAAACACACAAACCGAGAGATTTCCATAAATTGGAAAACCTCTCAAAAACCAAAGCCTTGGTGAAGAAGTCTGCAAGCTGATTTTAAGCAGCAGTATACTCAATGCGAATTATATTTTTTCTCAACTAAATCTCGAATAAAGTGATGTCTAATATCTATGTGTTTAGTACGAGAATGTTGGACATGATTTTTTGAGATATCAATCGCACTTAAGTTATCACGATAAATGGTTAAAATATCACAATGAAAATAATTTTCTTTTCTATTGGATCGATCAAAATCTTCATGCAAAGCATTATTCCGAAAATCATCTTTCAAAGCATCAAACAAATTTTTAGGCTCAGAAAAAGTGACACAACAGGAAGTTCTTACCATTGAACAAGTAGAAGACAAACACACTAGTCTTACCATATCTCAATAGTTTACCCTTTCTTTCCTTCTAGTTCTTATGCCTTCAGATACATCACTTATGACTTAAGAGATTGGATGATTCTTTTGAATTCTGCTTGGGGGATCTCGTCTTTCATTGATGATTAAATTATGTCCTTCCAAGTTTGCTTCAATATGAGGGTCAGAATAAGTTCTATTATCTGCAAGCCCAGATGTGGTAGCAAATATTATGACATCTGGGGCAACATCTTTTATGACATCTGGGACAACACTTTTACGACATCTGTATCAGTAGTCGATTCATGCTGCGAAAATATGGTTGTAGATGTTGTATCATTCGGTATAACATCTGTTACAGACTACGACTATTGAGCCCATGACATTTCCATCAATTCATCAAATGGGTCTTCTTCCATGGTTTCTGCAAGACTAGAAAGATCATCGAATACAATATTTACAGATTTCACTTCCGTCTTTGTCCGAATATTATAAACTCAATATGCATGGCTATTTAAAGAGTAGCCTAAGAAAAGACTTTTTGTCATCTTTTGAGCCAAATTGAGCAATGTTATCTCGATCATTCAGGACATAGCAAATACAATTAAAGACATGAAAATATTTGAGGTTTGGCTTCTTTCCCAAAAGTATTTCATAAGTGGTCATCAAACTTCCAGGCCTCAAATATACACGATTGGCAATATGACCAGTATTTAGAGCTTTTGCCCAAAAACGTTTTGAAAGTCTTTTAGAACTCAACATGACACGGGATGTCTCATGCAATGTACGATTTTTTCTCTCTGTCACTCCATTATGTTGTGGAGTTTTAGGTACGAAAAATTCATGAGAAATCCTCTTTCTATCACAAAAAGACGAGAAAGACGAGTTCGCAAATTCTTTACCATGGTCCGATCTAATTCTAACAACTGTTAGCCTACACAGATTAACAACTCTTCTATGCTAATTTTTAATTACTTCAAATGTTTCAGATTTCTCACGTAAAAAATAGATCCAAGAAAAATGTGAAAAATCATCAACAATCACAAAAGAATATTTCCTTCCACCAATACTTTCAACTTCAACTGGACCCATAATGTCCATATGAAGCAATTCAAAACACCATGTGGTATTGAAATGTGATAACATTTGGTGTGACACTCTTCTTTGTTTATCATTTTGACAACTTCCACACACATTAGCATTCTTCATGCAAAATCTCGGTAAACCACGAACAACATCAAATTTTACAAGATCCCTCATTTTCGTAAAACTTAAATGACCTAATTTTTGGTGCCATAGGTCAGATTCATCTGTGTGTGCAGTGTGATACATTTTTTTTATTAACAAACTGATAGCAGTTATCAGCTGATCTTAAACCAGCAAGAATACACATGTTAGATTCATTAAAAACCTCATACAATTGGCTAATACTAAAGAGATTAGCATTTAGACCATCCACATGCAATACATTCCGTAGTCTAGGTAGGCCTTCAATATTCAAAGTCCCATTTCCAACAATTTTTCCTTTACCTCCACCTCCATAGGTCACATTACCACCATCATGCTTTACATAGTCAGTCAAATACTCCAAAGTGTTTGTCATGTGTCTTAAATACCCGCTATCAAGGTACCAAGATCCTGCAATGTTAGATCTCAAAGAAGTATAGATAACATGACATTTAACATCAGATTTCTTAACCCAGACAGATTTGGAAAAATTTGAAATGTGATTACGAGGATGTTGTAACATTTCGGATGACATCTGACATGCATAATTTCTATTCTCCAAATCTAATTTCATTTTGTAACAAAATGGCCTAATGTGTCCAGGAGCATGACAATAGTGACAAATAAAGTGGTGTTTACGAGGTTTAGACTTCTGTGGAAAACTCATCTTATTATTGGAGGAATCTGAAGATTCTCCTTGTTCTTTTGCTTTAACAAATACATGAGTTTTATAACCTAGGCCAGCTTTATCATCACTACCCAAAGAAAGTATATCATCCAGTTTTGCTTTCCTAGAATTAAACTTCTTCATGGTTTCAAGAGAATCTTCAAGTTTAGAATTTACCTTTTCGAAGTCAAGATTCTTCAAGGGCAACCTCTAGCCTGGTAATTACTTCATTTTGTTCATCATTTTCCTTCTTGAGTTGATCATTCTCTTTCCTGAGAATATGATTCAATTTAATCCTCTTCCGTTAATCTTTATACAACTTCATGTACGTGTCTTCCAAGCTTTCACCATCTGAATCATCATCATGTTCAACATCATCAGAAACAGAGGTAGAATTGAAACAATAAAGGTCAGAAATAGTTAAGGTTTCTTGTTCTTCAGATGTGAGTTCAAATGTGATCAATGTAGGTGTGATCACATCTCGGGCCACACCTCGGGCAACACCTGAAGGATTTATTTGGAGAGATTTCCTATCTTTCACTAAGGTTTTCAGAACCTTGTGATCTTTTTTCTAGACAGCGTTCTCATTGTCAGATTCATTGTCACTTAAGGTGACAGTCAAACTCATTCCCTTTTTCAAAAAAATATTTGCACATTTTTCAACATAATGACTATATCCAGAACAAACCCTACATCTAATAGAATCAAGAGTTTTTTTTCTCAAACTTTTTCTGATTTTTAACTGAGGGACGAAAATTAGGAACACTAGGAAAATCCATGTTAACAAACACTCAGGATCAATACTTAGTGTCGTCAAGTGTAGGCTCTGATACCAATTGAAAGAATTATAGTACGGATAAATACCAAAAGTTTCGCAGAGTATAAATGTGATTGCAGATGTGGTCACATTCACAATCACATGCATCAGAATTAAGAAAACAGTAACAAGACACAAGATATAAAAATTTATCTACAAGCCAACTAGCTTGTAGATGTGCCAATATGGCAAAACTTTCCACTAGTAAAATCGTTTGATTCCGTATACAAAGAATACTACAACCAACTAGTAGAAAATCAATGAAAACTCCTATCTAGAGTAGATCTGATCTTTGCAATACAACTCATCCAACAATAAATATGTGTGGACTATGTTTATCAGAATACTAAAAAACTATGGATGAAAAAGCTAACAAACACAATCTGCAGGACTAAATGTGATCTCAGATGTAGTCACATTCGAGATCACATCCAGTGCAGTGAGACTTCTTGTGCTTGAATGCCTCTTAATTCTCTCAAGACTCTTGTAGCTCTAGTGTATTTCTTGTGTAATGATAGAGCACGTCCTTTTCCCTTTATATAGTCGTCCAAACCCTTCAAAGAGTCCTAATACACAAGGAAAGAAGATATATACAAATATATGACAAGTAAATCACTTATGTTAGGAAATAAGATAAATATCCAAGAGTCCTAATATATCAATACCATATCAATATAATTTGTTTCCTAATCTAATTAAGTCATAATCATACCATAAGTCTAGAAAGACAAAACAATTAAAAACATAATCTTTTATTTTGGGAAATTACTTGGGCGAAAAATCACGCCCTAACAGTTAGTTATGAAAATGGGATGTTGCTTATTAGAAATTATGAAAATGGGATGTTACATAATGTACTGCATATTTAGTTATTCCACACTGCATATATTGTTTCTACATAATGCAGAGTTAGTTGATTTTGTTGCATAGTTTATGACGTCTTGCATAGTTGGGTATAATATACTACATATTAGTTTTTTTACGCAACATAGATAATTTTCAGATAATGCAAATTTAGTTGATTTTTTTTTTGCATATTTTCAAATATGTAATATCCTATAGATATATGCATAGTTTCATAAGTATTTATACATAATTTCATAAGTATCTATGTATCGTCTAATTCGTGAAAATTACAGTTTTTTAAGAGTTTATGTTAATGGCCCGTTTCGAGTTCTCCATCGATGTCTATACCATTGATGTTGTTGGATAGAGTTTTTTCCACGACTGGTGATTCATCATCATGATTCGAACTCATTGTTCGTGTTTCTCTGTAATATTGCACCAATTTTTCCTGCTTTTTCTCTGTAATTTTCATGAACTGTTAATGGCAGTGGTTATGGAGAATTGTGATTTGAATTTGCGATGGAGATGGAGGTTGTTAATGACAGTGTTCTGCAGTACATAGTTTTGCGTTAATGAGGAATTGAGAGAGAGAGAGAGAGAGATGTATGAGAGAAAAAGAGATTTGATTCCATTTTTGTAACTACTTTGTTATGTTGTTTTACCCTACTACCCTTATGTTGATTAAATGAATGTTTTAATATATTTTTTATCCATTAAATCATACCCGTTGATTAATAGTGGGGGATTGTTGAGATTAGTCCATTGTGTCTCACTCTCACCTAGAGACATAGTCTCACTTGATCCTCCCCATATATATATATAGATATAGATAACTAAAATATAAAAAATTTAGAAGTTGTAATACAAACTTCTTTTTCTTTTTAAGTAAAGATATGAAACTTTTTTTTTGAGACAATGAAGGGGGGGATAGGGAAGGGAACACACACACTCACATGAGATTGAATCTCAATCAATCACTCTAACAACATAAGCTTTTACCACTGAAGCACAAGGTTGATCCCAAAGAAATGAAACTTAATTCAACTGTGAAATTGTAGCACATGGTTGTACGAATTCCAAATAAGAAAGTAAGAGAAACGACAATTAATAAGTTTCAACAAAATGAGGGGTGACAATTCTAGACCATATACAAACCTAACATGAAACTAAAGGGTATGAGTTCAGGCTTCATGGATCCAGGTTGAAACAAGGTCGAACCATAATAACTTGTCAATTAAACAAGTCAGGTTCTGGTCAATTGCTATGACCCATTAACCCGCACAACCCGTATGTGAATTTAAAAAAAAATCAAGTAAATAATTAATTGTAAACAAGAAACAAAACATGTTACTAAAACTTAAATGTTAAAACTTCTTTAATTATGTATGTTGTTATTATTTAATATGTATGTCTTCTTGTATGTTGTAATTATATTGTACTCAAAATATGATTAGTAAGTTATGCTATTTCGGTAATTATGTTGTTTCATTTTTATGTCGTGAATTGTGCTATTTTTTTATTGAAATTTTAAAAAAATTAAATTTATTCAGTGATATTATTAAATATATATAAAAATAATTATATTATACGGATTCAAAATTTTGACAAAATAATTAAATCGGATGGATAACCCGCGAACACATGTAAAATAGAAAAGGAGAAAAATTGAGAAGGAGACGAGATTGGCTGGCGCTGGTAAAAAACTAGAAAAGTAAACGGGTCGGTTAGGTAATGCCATACCAGGTATTTCCTGTCTTCTCTCTCACCAACCGTACGTATACATACGTACGGGTGTATACATATATAGAAGAAGTATTGTAGCCTGTAGGGATTAAACAATAAGCGGACTAGTCACTAGTCTTCACTTTGTTTAGAATATAAGTGTATAAATGTAAAATTTGGAAACTTTTTCAATTTCATATAAATCATAATATCCATGGCATCTTTCAAATCTTAGTATTCGGAGTCCGTCTTTACGTGTGTATATATATATATATATATGAGATAATTATTATTTGCCACTTCAACTTTACCCTTTTTTACACTTCACAATCTAGACTTTGATTCGTAACACTTTGCACCCTGAACTATAAAAATAATTACACTTTGCAACTTTTGGACCATTTTACCCCTAGGATTGTGTTATTTAATAACAGTAGTTCTAGTTATCCTTCTGAACTCTAATTTGTGGCAAATTACTACATAATAATAAATTTATTGCAATAATCAATAAACATTAAATTTTTACTCCATAATCAATTTATTTTTCGGATTTTCGAGAAATAAGAACCCTTATTTTATGTAACTTGTTTTGTTCGTGGCATTGTTACACCTACTTAGATCCAGTCTCTATTCAGAGGTTTTAAATGGATCATGTCAGGTTTCCAGCCTATAAACTCAACAAGCCATACTTTTATCAAGATCTTATTTCAAGAATTTATCCGTATACAAATTGGGTCTTTAGACTGAAAATGAAAATAGTCCATTATGACCATATCAGGCCCAACATGCTTCCGTAAAATTAATAAATCCCTTAAAATTCATACCTTCTTTGACCGAAACAGCACCGGGTGAGATGGCTCGCAACACCACCAATCGGAAAATTATTGCCCCCAGATCGTTTGACAAACAGCTCCTCACTGTTCAACCTCACCCTCAGGGAAGATGATCTGCAAGTTATCCGACTCCTTCAAAGAATCGTGCTCAAAGACAAATTTGGTTCGTTTCATACTCTAGACGTATAAGTAATTCTTAAACGGGATGAATTAATAGTACATTATGAATACATGTTGAAGCAGAAAGCCTCTTTTTATTAAGAACTTATAGAAATATTTATTACATTAGTAATCTCCTTTTGGGAGGAGAATACTGGTTTAGCCTCTCATAGCTGAGGCTTCCACTCGAAAACACATAAAATTTGAAAACTAAAAAACTCAAAAATATTACAAATTTTTCTCTCAGACTTTATTATAAGAAAACTAAGGAAATGTTCGATGTCCTCAGCTTCCTTCAAATCTCGCATTTTATAGATGTAAGTCCGGACTTGAAAGGCGGACTCCAAATCTTGTTGATACTTTATGACGTCACTACTTACGTCATATCCTGCATTATTGCCTCGCCAGTTGGTTTTCTTTTTCTTCCGCGTGACTCAGCCCATGTGAAGGTTATCGGGGAATCTTCTAAAAAGTTGGTTTGCGTGGTTCCCGAGGAAAACGCGTTTTGTGAGCTGGGCTCTTGTCCTTTCTAGCTGCCTGGTCTTGTCGGTCGGGTTTGGGTCGAAAACCTTTCCCAAACTCGGGTTCCTTCTGTTCGGGGCATGCTTGACATATCCGGTCGATCCAACGACCAACATACGCCATATTACAGAATTTCCGGTAAGTTTCTTTGCTTGCCGGAATCTTGTTTTCCCAGAGAATTCTTCTTTTGGTCTCGAAGAGTTCCTCTGCAAATCCTGTGGTTGATCCAGTCATCGAATTCAAAAGGAAAGACCCATTCGCCGAATTTTGGAAGAACTTGAATGGATATTTGACTTTGTCCATTTCAGTTAGACAAACCCAAAGACCCCATGCTCGTCTGGTAGAAGCTTCGTCTTCAGAAAATGCTCCTACTAACACTGGTCCTTCTTCCGGTGAAGCTGCCTTAATGTATTTTAAAGCATTTCCATCCGGTCTTCTTAGCTTAATGAAATGAAAAGCTTCATTAAAGCCTTTCTTTGCTGGTTCAGGATGTAAGTCCAAGCGGCTACGATAATCTAGAGGGGGGTGAATAGATTATCTCCATCTTTTCGATTTCGCCCTCTTTTTCGAACCAAATGCTCAAACACAATAATAAAGGTGCGGAATGTAAACAACACGCGTCAATTTAAAGAGGTTCAACCCACCTAGGGCCTAATCCTCTACCACCCCAGTATCCGGGATGGATTTCAAAAAGAAAAAAAGATTTTATTAATTTACCACAAATTAATACAACACCAACTTACAACGACACCTTGAAGAGCACCACACTCTTCTTCAATACCACCTTTGAGATTACCACAATCTTACTTGAAGATTACCACAATCTCCAACGGCACCTTGTGAAGATTACCACAATCTTCAACCTTGAAGAATACCAAATTCTTCAACACCTCAACAAGAAGATTACCACAATCTTCTCACACCTAACACCTAGATCACCCAAGTGTGCTCTTACCACAAGAACACTCACAAGGATATCTTGTGTTGAATGATAACCCAAAAATTCAAGATTACAACTCGATAATTGATAATACAATAGAGTGCAAGTGTAATCAAGAAAAGCCTAGACCTCAAGAATGTGAAAGTGAATAGCTAGGCAAATTTACAACAAGAATAATAACAATGAAAGAACAAGTGTATTCTTGAGTGTATCTTGTTGTGTTGTAGTTTTCTCTCCTGTTGTTGTGCTTCAAAACTTCCTCTATTTATAGGAGATGATTGATACTTGATAGGCTCCTCTTGGAATCTGATTTCTACAAAAAATTGCAATTAAAAACAAGATTATAGCTGTTAGAAATTAATTCCACAATTTAAGGAAAAGTCATCTGTTTGCACAACGGTTAGATTTTGTCATCAAACTTAAGGCGACGTCACAAGACAAATAGACGTTTGAAAATGAGAAAACACATTTACACAGGGCGACGGCGACGGGGGTCCGACCGGTCGACCCCATGCGCAGTCGGTCG
The DNA here is from genome assembly GCA_016081115.2 of Rehmannia glutinosa. NCBI lineage: Eukaryota > Viridiplantae > Streptophyta > Magnoliopsida > Lamiales > Orobanchaceae > Rehmannia > Rehmannia glutinosa. Next base: position 25,844,700 of record CM071934.1, read on the forward strand.
AGCAAGACCAAAAAACGAGTTAGGAAGCTCTGTTTCAGAAATTGCTCCCAGGTACCGGTCACCCGCCGATCGACCGGTCGACCGCACCGGTTGCCCTGTAGGGCGACCGGTTGCCCTGACCACTTTCTGCAAACTTGAAGTTTTCTGTTTTCCTCAACTTTCAGGTACGGGTTACCCTATAGGGCGACCGGTTGACCTCAAAACAACAATGTTGTCCAATTTTATATCGAAAATAAACTTCATGAAATACTCCGAAAAATAGTAAAAACATTTTAGACCGATCGGGAGTATTAGGACAACATTTAGAAACATTGTTTTGGTGTAAAAATACATTAACAAAAAATCATTAAAAGTGTTGTCCAATTTTTGTCGAAAATAAAACTTGAAGAAATACTCCGGAAAATATTAAAATCATTTTAAATCATTTAGGAGTATTTGGACAACTTTTAAAACCATTGTTTTGGTGTAAAATCAAAATCATCAAAATCATGATAAAACCATTTATCAAACAATCTCCCCCTTTTTGATGATTACAAACCAAAACAATTTTAACGAGGTCGATTTTGAAAACAAAATAATTTTACCGGTTAAAGAGAACTATCTGTTGTGAGCGACAACATTCCGTGTAATAAACACAAGGATGGGAGTAGAGAGATTCAAACATATATTACAAATGCTCCCCCTATCAATATGCACAACAAGAGTAATATAAAAGCAACTTCAACATAAGCTAAAATCTTAGCTTTTCGATATTGAGCTTAAGTATCAAAAACTTAAAAGCTCCCCCTGTCAAAGAAACATCATTAGAACCGTATATAAGTCCATACTACAACCAATGGACCATGATTCATACATAACCATAATGCACCAAGTGGACTAAATGTGATCCACAACTTATGGCTATATGAAGCCATAGCTTATAGCTTCTTTTCGTTAAGCTTATCTTAGCTTCTATGAGCTAAAGAGCTTATAACTTGTTTCTCCCCCTTTGGAATCATCAAAAAGAATGTTAGCACGATAAATACATCATATATTCATATCAAAGTGCGAAACTAAACCGATGTATCGAGCTATTTGAACATTGAAGCTTATAAACCAAATAGGAGGGAGGAGTCGACTCATACGACTTGTAGAAGCTTATAAAAGATCATTTGATAAGCAAGACATGATCTCTATAAATATATAAGACTTTTGAAATCGAGAGAATCATATAGATGATGAATTTTTCATTGAAACGTTTTATCGAACACTTGGCGGGCGTCAAAAATTTAAAAAGATATATATAGCCCTTGTAAATGAAATTAAGCCAAGTTTTTCATCACCAAATGCAATTTAATAAATATCATTCATCAACAATCAATAAGCTCATCACAAATATATATGAATTGCATCAAGAAAAATGCATATAAGCCACAAACTCAAGGGTTCAACCCAATTGAGTTAAAGAAGTAGAATTCTTACCATTCGATTGGTAAAGACGAGCAACAATGATGATAACCGAGCTATGTAGTCCCCAAAATATATAATTCATGCATCAAAACTCATTTGAAGTGAAATGTATGTGAAAATTGCAAAGGGGACGAAAAATGAACCAAAAGAGCCAAAATGGCTAAGTCTGGAAAACAGAACGTTTTTAACAAGGAAAATCATCAAGGGCGACCGATCCAGGGGCAGGGCGACCGGTCGACGACATGGGCGACCGGTCGGCCTTGCCCCAGTCAGCCCACTATTTGAGTTCTGTTTGAAAAATCCGAAATTTGATCTAAAAATCCGATTTTTCGCCCCTAAGTTTTATAACGTGCAAGATGCAAACGTAAACCTCATTCAATATACATTATGTCATAATCAAGCTCGAAATGAGGTAAAATACTCGGCGGTAAATGATTAAAAAGTCCGCGAGTTAACTTTGAGACGGAATTAATCACATCTCAAGTTTTTGATAAAAATGCAATCCCTTAGAAAGTTTTTCGAATCTCAATATGTTTAGTTCGATTATGACGAACCATATTTTGAATACGAATAACTGATAAGGGTCTTTTTATGCATGTTTTATGTGTATATATGAGTAGAATTCGAGTTATTTTATTGTTAGTTTTGTAAATTTTTGATTGTACATAGTTCATATTACTCCGAGGTGCTTTTATTGATGTAGATTGACCATTCGGGGCTAATTTTGGTGAATTTCGAACCATTGATTCATGTCAAAACATGCCGGGGAGTTTAAGGATGCAAAAACGCTCAAAATTCCAAGCCAAACGCGTCATTTCGGGGCCTTTTTGGTCCAACACGGGCATGGGGTGTTGGGCAACACGGCCGTGTTCCGCCGGGAGCCAAAAACTCAAAATATTCGGACAAAACAGCCCCCAACACGGCCTGGCCGTGTTGGGCGACATGGCCATGTCAGATAGCATGGCCAGAGTGTGTTCTGCGACATGGCCATGTCAGGGACTTCCTTTTGCAATTTTTCTATGAAAAACTCACCAACCAAGCTTTTTTTGACCACTTTTGTACACCTTTAACACCCAATTTTGCTCCACCATGTCTCCATATTCCCTCAATCATCAATTGAGTACAAGAATTCACCAACCAACAATGAAAGTGGAGACAATTATTTAGCAAAAGATGGCACCATCAATGTATTATTATACAAAAATGGTGTCTATAAAAGACAAGAGTTGAAGTTGGAAGAATCATTCATAATCCATTCATGTATTTGATTAGATAATTCATCATATTCATAATTGGGATCAAGGGGTCTTGGAGGAGTAAGCTTGAGGCAACATTGGGGAAGAAGGCTTGGAGCAACATCATCATTCAAGAAAGAAGTCAATTGAGATTTTGAGAAAGATAAGTACACCATGTCTATAATATTTACATCTTCTTGTGTAATTTACTCTTTTGTCAAGATCATGAGTAGCTAAACTCCTAGTGTTTGAATGTAATGAACTCTATAATGGATTTGTGATTAAGGTGTGTATGTTTTTAATAAAATCTTCATGCTTTGTGTGATTCACTTATATTATATTTTATTCATTCGAATTGGTATATGCGCAATATTGATTTGAAGTTTATTTTTCATCCGGGAAATCGAGAGATTCATGGTGAAATAGAACCTATATAAGTGAAAAGAGTTGCATGCAATCCTAGATATAGGAGGACATAAATCTTCTGGATTAGGGTCAAACCTAATATGGGAATTCACAAATCGTTATAATGCAATCTTGGGGGTTTTAACTAGAAAGAGATTTCAGTTAATCAACTTGAGATTAGGAGTTTTTCGCCTTGAGAAAGGGTTTAACTTAAATTGGGAATTTCTACGGTCCATAAGACATGAGATTTTATTAAAAGAGGTTGGTTTTTGCTTAAGGGCTTACGGTTGTATTTTTAACTTGTCAAATCACAAAAACATTCTAGAGGGATTTACATTCAAACACATTTCTATCTCTTGATTACTTACTTTACAAATCTTCCTTCATTTTTACAATTTATAATTTGTTTTCCTTTTTCATCAAACAAAAACTCTGGAAATTGTTAGATTAAATAACAAAAAGACGGTAATTATTAGTACTTACAATCCTCGTGGGAATGACACTCGGTACTCAATAATCTATACTATAAAACGATAGGTGCACTTGCCTAAGGTTTTAAAGGTAGCTTTTGAGCCATCAAGTTTTTGGCGCCGTTGCCGGGGATTGTAATATTAAGAACACCTTATTTTTGTTAATTTAATTATTTTTTTTATTTCATCATTGTCTTTCTTTTTATCTATCTTTCTAAGTCTTGGATTACACTTATCCTCTTTATTTACCGCAGTGCATGCCTACTCGTTGCCGAATTTGGAAATACGAAACCGCCGGTAGCAACACAGAGGAAAGCACTAATACAGACTACGAAGAGGATATTAACGAAGACAAGGATCCTATCATGGCGGATGAACAACAAAGAACTATGTATGATTACGCCAAGCCATCCATGGATGGCACGACGTCAGGCATTGTAAGACCCACTGTTGCCGCCAATAATTTTGAAATTAAACCCAACGTTATTCAAATGGTGCAACAACTTGTCCAATTTGATGGTCTACCAGACGAAGATCCCAATAATCACATCGCGAGTTTTCTTGAAATTTGCGACACCTTCAAAATCAACGGGGTCTCCGATGATGCCATCCGCCTATGCTTGTTCCCATTCTCTCTTCGGGGACGAGCAAAACAGTGGTTAAATACTTTGCCAAAAGGAACGATTACAACATGGAATATTATGGCAGAAAAATTCCTTTTAAAGTATTTCCCACCGGCAAAGACCGCAAGATTAAGGAACGAAATCTTTTCATTTACTCAAGCAGCATTTATGAAACTTTATACGATACTTGGGAGAGATTTAAGGAATTGTTGCGAAAGTGCCCACACCATGGCCTACCTATTTGGATGCAAGTCCAAACATTTTATAATGGGCTACTTTCTGCAACAAGACAAATGATCGATCGCAATGGCGGGGGAACTCTTAATAACAAAACACCTAAAGCCGCCAGGATTTGATTGAGGAATGGCCATGAACGGCTACCAATGACAATCCATACGAGGTAAAACTAACAGGTCAGTTGGTGTGTATAATGCAGATGCGGTAGTTACACTCGCCGCACAGGTCGAAGCTTTGACCCAAAAAATTGACGATCTAGCGGCTCCTAAACCACCACCACCGCATGTTTTATCTTGTGAAACTTGCGGAGGATTGCATAATCATCAGGACTGCCCACACGCAATACCGCAAGCTGAACGGGCCAATTACGTTGGGAATCAAGCCAAAAATTACCCAAACAATTCTTACAGCAACACATACAATCCTGGGTGGCGACAACATCCCAATTTTGATTGGGGAAATCAAGGCCAACCACGACCTAATCCCAATCCTAATACACACACGCCTCCTGGATTCCAGCCGACCCAAGAAAAGCCTAACTTGGAAGAACTTATGGCAAAGTTTGTGCAAACTCGATTCCAGGCAGTCGAAACATCCTTAAGAAATCAAGAGGCATCTATCCACAATTTGGAAAATCAAATAGGCCAGATTGCGAAAATGATTGCCGAAAGGCCGCAAGGAAGTTTGCCGGGTAATACTGAAACAAACCCAAGGGAGCACGTTAAGGCAATCACCATTAGTGTCCCACATGAGCATAATTATCTCAACACCACCATGCAAAAATATGTGGAGGATGACAAATCTGAAGAAAAGCCCATGAAAAAGGTGGTTGCAGAATACAAGCCCAAGATCCCTTACCGGAGTTTAACTGAAGAAGATAGAAGGGATGACAAATTTGGTATGAAGATGCCGTTGAAGGTCCCGTACCAAAACAACCCAATGGTCGCTCAACACTGATTCCACTATTGTAGTAAGGTCGTATTTTTCTTTTTTTTCCACCTCTTTTATATCATTCTAATTTCTTTGTTTTTTTTAGTGTTTTGTGTGTGTTTGTCCATTTATTTCTTTCACATTGAGGACAATGTGAATCTTAAAGTTGGATTGGGTACAATAACATTTTCGGAATGCTTGTGTGTTTGTTTTCAAGAGATGTGATTTTTTTTTTAACAATTTGAGTATTTTCTAGTCAATAACTTGGCCCAATTATACCTATATTAACTTGTTAATTTGTGTTTTCAATGTGAAGCAATTGATTGTCTAGGATAGATTGACGTGGATGCGGGCTAAATTTTGACGAGATTTCCAACACCATAAATACTTGATGTGTTAAGGCATATACGACGATACCTAGCGCTATGAACGTCCAAGAACTCATGATTTAGTAGTGGTTAACTAGTTGTTAAACCAAGCTTGTGAATAAAAGAAAAATAGAAAGAGAAAAATGAAAAAAAAAATGAAGAAAAAAACGGACCAATCGAGGTTATACTCCTCTATTTGTTGTTGCTTAGTAACTAGGAGCATTCATGAGCCCCATGTTTGTCTTTTACGTAAAACGGCGACACTAATATGAGTATGGGAAACCACCCTAGAGTGTTTGAACAGAAATTCAAAATATAAACCTAGTGGAAGCATGTCTCGAAAGGTCCCAAAAAAAAAAAAAAAAAAAAAGGAGAATGAATACTCCTTGACTTCTCATTCCAATAAAGTTCAAGAAGCTTGGTTATATGACTAGTAGGCTAACTATAATGATCTATTGAATTCTTGTATTTTCATGGCGTTATTGAATTGAAGTTGTTCATAATTATCGATTTGTGGAGTGATGATTTCAAGATCAATAATGATCTGCGATATTAAGGTCTTTCTTGACAATAGATCGCTTTGCAAAACTATGTTTTTAATGAATGGTTAATTTGGGTTGAGAAGGCCAAGAACTTGACTGCTTGTGTTCAATGTGTTGAAAAAAAAAATCTTCTTTGTATGTTGTGATTTATTGAATCCCTCTTTTTAATTTAATGTTTTGCTTGAGGACAAGCAAAGTTCAAAGTTGGAGGTGATTTGATAAGGGTCTTTTTATGCATGTTTTATGTGTATATTTGAGTAGAATTCGAGTTATTTTATTGTTAGTTTTGTAAATTTTTGATTGTACATAGTTCATATTACTCTGAGGTGCTTTTATTGATGTAGATTGACCATTCGGGGATAATTTTGGTGAATTTCGGACCATTGATTCATGTCAAAACATGCCGGGGAGTTTAAGGATGCAAAAACGCTCAAAATTCCAATCCAAACGCGTCATTTCGGGGCCTTTTTGGTCCAACACGAGCAGGGGGTGTTGGGCAACACGGCCGTGTTCGCCGAGCCAAAACTCAAAATATTCGGACAAAACAGCCCCCAACACGGCCTGGCCGTGTTGGGCGACATGGCCATGTCAGACAGCATGGCCAGGGTGTGTTCTGCGACATGGCCATTTCAGGGACTTCCTTTTGCAATTTTTCTATGAAAAACTCACCAACCAAGCTTTTTTTGACCACTTTTGTACACCTTTAACACCCAATTTTGCTCCACCATGTCTCCATATTCCCTCAATCATCAATTGAGTACAAGAATTCACCAACCAACAATGAAAGTGGAGGCAATTATTTAGCAAAAAATGGCACCATCAATGTATTATTATACAAAAATGGTGTCTATAAAAGCCAAGAGTTGAAGTTGGAAGAATCATTCATAATTCATTCATGTATTTGATTAGATAATTCATCATATTCATAATTGGGATCAAGGGGTCTTGGAGGAGTAAGCTTGAGGCAACATTGGGGAAGAAGGCTTGGAGCAACATCATCATTCAAGAAAGAAGTCAATTGAGATTTTGAGAAAGATAAGTACACCATGTCTATAATATTTACATCTTCTTGTGTAATTTACTCTTTTGTCAAGATCATGAGTAGCTAAACTCCTAGTGTTTGAATGTAATGAACTCTATAATGGATTTGTGATTAAGGTGTGTATGTTTTTAATAAAATCTTCATGTTTTGTGTGATTCACTTATATTATATTTTATTCATTCGAATTGGTATATGCGCAATATTGATTTGAAGTTTATTTTTCATCCGGGAAATCGAGAGATTCATGGTGAAATAGAACCTATATAAGTGAAAAGAGTTGCATGCAATCCTAGATATAGGAGGACATAAATCTTCTGGATTAGGGTCAAACCTAATATGGGAATTCACAAATCGTTATAATGCAATCTTGGGGGTTTTAACTAGAAAGAGATTTCAGTTAATCAACTTGAGATTAGGAGTTTTTCGCCTTGAGAAAGGGTTTAACTTAAATTGGGAATTTCTACGGTCCATAAGACATGAGATTTTATTAAAAGAGGTTGGTTTTTGCTTAAGGGCTTACGGTTGTATTTTTAACTTGTCAAATCACAAAAACATTCTAGAGGGATTTACATTCAAACACATTTCTATCTCTTGATTTCTTACTTTACAAATCTTCCTTCATTTTTACAATTTATAATATTTTTTCCTTTTTCATCAAACAAAAACTCTGGAAATTGTTAGATTAAATAACAAAAAGACGGTAATTATTAGTACTTACAATCCTCGTGGGAATGACACTCGGTACTCAATAATCTATACTATAAAACGATAGGTGCACTTGCCTAAGGTTTTAAAGGTAGCTTTTGAGCCATCAATAACCGTATAATAAATACCGAACTTGTTATCCCGAAAAATAAGAACGTTTTAAATCTATGGATATACAAGTCATAAGAAGAAGTGCCTTACAAATATTTGAAAATTTCTTTTAACGGCACTTTAATGAGATTCGTTGGGATAATTTTTGAAGTCGAGCATATAGACATAAGGCATATGGAATGTCGAGTCTATAGAAATAATACAAGAAAACATACCTCGAATTTGTTTGTCAACCGACATGCCTTTCTCAACCTTTGTCAATCTCTTCATTTGTAGCCATAGAGGTTGAGATGATTTTTCCTTCTTCAATGCGTAACTCCTTCAAGAGTTCTTTTGAAATGTAACCATCTACTTGGCATTGAATGATTTGAAGTCCAAGCAAGAAATTGAGCTCCCCCATCATGCTCATTTCAAGTACACCTTGCATCAACTTGGAAAAATATCTTGCACAAATATTCATTAGTAGTACCAAAAATATTCTCATAAATATGCACAAGTAAACAATCTTGCCCTTTTTCAAAAACAAAGAGAGTAGTATCAACTTTACCTCTTGTAGAATCATTTAGCAAAAATAGCTAAGTCTATCAACCGTACAAGGCCTTTTTAAAAAAAATTTGGCCTAGAAAAAATTTTTAGACCCCGGAGGTTGTTTTAAAGCTTGAAATTTTCTTAAAACAAGAATGGGCAAGTAAAATGTAAATAGCTACTAAATGTGCTTTGAGTGCAAATGTTACATCAAAATCAATTACCTTCTTCTTGAAAATACCTTCGGGCTACTAACCTTGCCTTAGTTCGACCAATGTTGCCTTGGTCATCGAGTTTGTTCCGGAATACCCTTTTTGTCTACTTCATTATTATCATCATAGGGCATCCAATTTGTCTAATATGTTCACAATAGAACATATACATCCAAATATTTTGAGGTAACCAATATTTGGAGTACTTCATTTCTCATCTACACAACTAAACAAACTCATTAACGGCATCGCTTATATAATCAAGAATAAAAATAGCCCAAGTGTAAAAACATGTCTCAATCATCAATAACAAAATATCTTGCAAAAGAGCATAGTAGTAAGAGACATTATATATATAGACTATGAAGCAAGAAACACATACTATGCATTTGGAAGATCATCAAGAGTTTATAATAAATCATGCAAGTTCAAATAAGCTTAAGAAAGCTACAAAAGATCTCTTTTGAAATTTGAAAATCCGATAGCATAGAGTTGAGACCTCATTTAAAAGAAGTTTTTGAACAAGAGTTGACAAAGCAAATATGTGCAATCAAATATCGAATAGTGCCTTTCAAAAAAAATCTAAAAATCCTCTTAATGGCACTTGTATGAAATACTATGAAAAACAAGCACATAGGCACATGGCAATACATATATCGAGTCTATAAGAGTAAGAATAACACAAGTAAACGTACCTCGATAATTTATGCCTTTCTTGACAAATAATGACGTAAATGGTCATTTGTGAAAATATGTAAATCCTACACAATTCTTAAAGCAAATCTAGCACAAATCATAATGATAAAAGTGTAGGCTAAGAGATATCACAAGTAAGCTCATGCCATAAAAATCCATAAGAGATGATAACACACTCTAGTCTACAAAAATGCACAAGAGTTTTAAAAACATCATATAAGGTCTTCTTTTTCAAAAATATTTTAAAAGCACAAATATATATTGAAGACCTTAATTAAAAAATTAATACTTGAAAACTCATTTTGCAATTAAGACACAAATAAAAGCATGCATAATAACAAAATAAAATGCATATTTAACTAGGGAGATACGGGTTACCAATTACGCCATTTCAATGGGTTGTGCCGTTCCCATTGTTGATGATATCTTCCCCTTGAGAAGTCACTTTGTTGATGATGACTTCTTTGATTACTCCATTTCCAAGGTTTGTTGCCTTCCCATTGTTGAAAGTCTCTTCTTCTTTGAAAATCATCTTGTTGATGATGTCTTTGCCATTTCCAAGGATTGTGTTCTTCCCATTTTTGATTATATCCTCTTCTTGGAAATTGGCTTTGTCGAAAATAGTTTCTCCTTCTTTGATCAAATGAAACGGTCATTTGATGTCTTCTTGCGTATAAATTTTCTTCGATCATTATTTCACGGGTACCTAATATGACATTGTTTTGTGGTACCCTCATGTGTTTGGGTCCTTTGGGATTAGTCTTGAGACTTTTAGGTCTCCAACAATAATTAGAGCTATTTCTAGCCCGACAAGTATTTACCGTATGACCCTTTTTACCGCAATAAAAGCATGTAATAATTCTAGGAGCATAATGACCAACGTGCTTAGAGACTTGATTCTTTTTCATGTGATTGACACCCTTAGGCTTATGATCAAGTTCTAGTTTCGAATTATCACAACAATCAACAACATTGCTCATTCTATCGGTACTCAAGTTGGATTTAGATAAATCATTTTTCAAGCAATTTATATCCACAATAAGAGTACTATTTTCTTTCTCAAGGTTTCTAACCTTGTCAAGAGTGGTGGTGTGAGCACATGATAGTGATTCATAGGAAGTAAATAAACTATCCTTATCATTCTTTAAAGCAATGAATTCCTTTTTCAAATATTTGTATTTAACAAGTAAGTTTTGGAATTCATCTTGTAGTTCATCAAAATCATTTTGTAAATCACTATAGTCATTATCATAGGAAGTAGAGGGTTTAGAACTTACCTCGTTTTCTTCTTCGATGCCTATGAGACATTGTTCAACTTCTTCATCATGGGAGGTTGTAGAAGGCTCATCCTATGTTGTTGGATTTGATGTTGTATCCATTTGTGAAGTAGATGCTTTTGAGTTACTCCTTTCATTTGCAAATACTCCATAGATGGCTTCTAATTTTTGCCATACTTCATGTGCCGATTTTATTCCTACAATATGTTCATATTCCAAATTAGTAAATGAACAATACAAGATATTGAGAGATTTACCGTTTAAGGAGATGATTTTCTTCTCTTCATCATTGAGCTTTTTGAAGCCTTTTGAGGTGTGTGGTGTATCTTTCATCGGAATATATTCTCCATTTATGACGGTATTCCAAATATCAAACCCGCAACCTTGTAAATAGCATTCCATTCTTTCTTTCCAAAATATAAAATTTTTGGAATCAAACCGAGGTGGCTTGGTGGTGGAGGTGCCGGAAAGATGAGCTTCGTTCGTAGCCGACGATCGTTTCTCTTCACTCGCGATGTGAAACGAGCTTGCCAAAGAGTTTAGCTCTGATACCACTTGTAAGTCCAAGCGGCTACGATAATCTAGAGGGGGGGTAAATAGATTATCTCCATCTTTTCGATTTCGCCCTTTTTTCGAACCAAATGCTCAAACACAATAATAAAGGTGCGGAATGTAAACAACACGCGTCAATTTAAAGAGGTTCAACCCACCTAGGGCCTAATCCTCTACCACCCCAGTATATTCGGGATGAATTTCAAAAAGGAAAAAAGATTTTATAATTTACCACAAATTAATACAACACCAACTTACAACGACACCTTGAAGAGCACCACACTCTTCTTCAACACCACCTTTGAGATTACCACAATCTCACTTGAAGATTACCACAATCTCCAACGGCACCTTGTGAAGATTACCACAATCTTCAACCTTGAAGAATACCAAATTCTTCAACACCTCAACAAGAAGATTACCACAATCTTCTCACACCTAACACCTAGATCACCCAAGTGTGCTCTTACCACAAGAACACTCACAAGGATATCTTGTGTTGAATGATAACCCAAAAATTCAAGATTACAACTCGATAATTGATAATACAATAGAGTGCAAGTGTAATCAAGAAAAGCCTAGACCTCAAGAATGTGAAAGTGAATAGCTAGGCAAATTTACAACAAGAATAATAACAATGAAAGAACAAGTGTATTCTTGAGTGTATCTTGTTGTGTTGTAGTTTTCTCTCCTGTTGTTGTGCTTCAAAACTTCCTCTATTTATAGGAGATGATTGATACTTGATAGGCTCCTCTTGGAATCTGATTTCTACAAAAAATTGCAATTAAAAACAAGATTATAGCTGTTAGAAATCAATTCCACAATTTAAGGAAAAGATGTTTGTTGCACAACGGTTAGAATTTTGCTGTCAAACTTAAGGGAGACCGGTCGCGCACAAATAGACGTTTGAAAATGAGAAAACACATTTACACAGGGCGACGGTCGACGGGGTCCGACCGGCGACCCGACCCCATGGCCAATGGCCGAAAGCAAGACCAAAAACGAGTCGAAGCTCTGTTTGAAATTGCTCCCAGTCACGGTGACCCGTCACGGCCGACCGCGACGGTTGCCTCGACCATTTTCTCGCAAACATGAAGTTTTCTGTTTTCCTCAACTTTCAGTGCGGGTTGCCCTATAGGGCGACTAGGTTGACCTCAAAACAACAATGTTGTCCAATTTTATATCGAAAATAAACTTCAAGAAATACTCCGAAAAATAGTAAAAACATTTTAGACCGATCGGGAGTATTAAGACAACATTTAGAAACATTGTTTTTGTGTAAAAATACATTAACAAAAAATCATTAAAAGTGTTGTCCAATTTTTGTCGAAAATAAAACTTGAAGAAATACTCCGGAAAATATTAAAATCATTTTAAATCATTTAGGAGTATTTGGACAACTTTTAAAACCATTGTTTTGGTGTAAAATCAAAATCATCAAAATCATGATAAAACCATTTATCAAACACAGGAGCTGCACTGATAAAATACAGTTCCAAAATATATCATTTGGCCAAGTGTGGATTATTGGCCCAGGTCTCGTAAACTGCTTCCCCAATCCATTTCGGTAATTTTGAAATTTCTGGGAATCCTGATGACACGGTATAGATTGAAGCTAAAGCTCCAAAAGTATACCATTCCTGTACTTCATTTGGATGACTTCCTGGTTTCATCCAAACTCTGGGATACTTGCCTGAGATATCAACTATTGTTTTCTCTGGGTTAATACCTTGCCTTGTAACTAGTTTCTCACATTGCCGCTGATATACCTGCATAGGAGAAATCTTAATATCGTCAGTTTGAACCTTAGATTTGCCTGTCTCGTGGCCTAAGATTCAACTCTCCCTCTTTTACCCCAGTCTTTGGGTTGACTTGAAGACTCGGGTTGTGACACCGGAGCTTCAACATTCGCTTCTGATTTATACACCCTCGGGGATGCATCATCTCAACACTTGTGATTATGGTACTTGAATCCATAACCTTCGAGTTAGAGCCCCGTACTCTCTCGGCCCCTTTTACACCGTAGGAGATGCGGCTGGAAGAGAGGCCTTGCAGATCTTAAGAACAATTGTCCTTGAGCGAACCGGCATGCTCGTATTTGACTAGAAATGGATTTCTAGTCACCTTATTGAAGTCGCCCAAACACTCTCGCATTGAGACATAACGTCCCCAAAATCTCGCCCGGACTCTCCAAGTTTTCCCCGAGATGTCTTACTCGTTTAAGGACCTCAAAAGAACGCGTCTTCCATCTCGTGTCAAGAAATCGCAAGAATATTTTCATGAGATTTATAATGACAATATCATAATCATAATATTGACATTCAGCTTGCCATCTAAGTAATCGAGCCTTTTCTCGGTTTTGATTCAATTTTGTTTTTTCGAAAAAGCCTTGACACTTGAATTATTAATTTTTAAAGTAAACTTTTAGCCAAGAAAAATAGAGGCCATTTTTTAAAAGCCTTTCTCGATTTTAAAGAATTCTTTCGTTAATATGCCACCGAGTTGCTTCACTCATTGTGAATAAACCGCAAAGATATCTGCGTGATGGTACTTCTTCATTTGGTGTGACTTTCGTAAGAATCGCCGCTTCACCAATCATCACCGCATCCGTGTAAAGAACCGATTCGTCCTCGTCTTGGGAATCGCAAGCTTTGGAAGCTTTTTACAAACTTCTTTAAGTTGCTTAATTCCTTCTTGATGTTTATCTTCCCATTTGAATATTTTTTTTCTTTTTTAAGCAATGGGCTAAACACCTTCTTCGTAATATGCCGTTGTTAATGAACATCCCAAAGAAAATTAACAACTCCAAGAAAACTCAAGATGCTTCTTGTCTTTCATTGTATCCGAAATGCCTCATCTTTTCCACAATATGATTCTAGAATAATTCCGGATTCATCAATTTCAATTATGAGGAATTCAATCTGTCTTGTTGCGATCACCGCCTTCTTTTCCGAAAGCACTAATCCTTCTTTGTGACAAACATCTGAAAATATCTCCAAATGTTTGAGATGCTCCTTCATGTTCTTTGATGCGATAAGAATGTCATCAATATATACGAACATGAAACTGAAATAATCTTTGAAGAGATTATCCATCTTTCTTTGATATATTTGGGGTGTGTTAGCCAATCCCATAGGCATCACGTTCCAAATATAGTGTCCCTGTGTTGTAGAGAAAGTTGTAAACTTCTTACTTTCTTCCTCCATCTTAATCTGGTAGAATCCAAACTTGCGATCGAACTTTGAGAATATCTTGGCACCTTTGATTCAGTTAACCAGATGTTCTCTACTTGGGATATAGTATCCGTCGAACTCCAAAATGTTATTAATCCATTTGTAATTAATAACAAGTCTTGGCTTTCCTCTTTTGATTTCTCCATGGTTTCTGACTAAGAATCCTGGACTGCTGTATGGAGAAACTCTTGGTGAAATTAACTTAAGGTCAAGATGTTCCTTAAGTATCTTCTCCATATCCTCACGATCCTCCTGGTTCATAAGGATTGGTTTGAATCTTACAAACTCGTATTCATTTCCAGGTTTAACCTTTAAGGATGCTTTGAGCTCATTCTTGTCCCACCATGCCAAAGGATCTTCATTATAAATCCTTTGGATTTTCTTCTTGATATCCTCGAGTGATATTTGTTCTTCAATGGTTACGTCACTCTGTAGATTCTCCATTAGGCTCACCATTAATTCAGCAATAACTTCTGGAGTAACTCGTTCTTCTCCTTGCACTCTGAATGAATACAAGTTATTATCCCAAAGCTTCTTATCCTTTCGAGAACCAAATTGTCTATAGGATAATAAAGCTTCACCAAATTTTCTTCGATCCGCCATTTTTGGATTTCGGAGTTTGGCTTCATCACCACGCTTGCTGCGAAAATTAATAGGCATTTTTCTGTAAAATGCTTCCCGCAGTCTTTGGACAATGATCTTATGATCACATAAGGTTGTGAAAATAAGTCTTCTTGTCTCATTCTCCTGGGTAAATCGCTTGAATGTTTGTAGGAAGTTATTTCCTAGCAAAACATCTGCACCTGTATCATGGAAATAGATTGGTGGCGTTTTCACCTTGTACCATGGGGTACCGCCCGTACCTCCGATCACAATTTCTGCTTGTTTAATTCCTCTATTAAGAATAAGAATTCTTTTAGAGAAATCTCTTCCTGCAATAGCTGATAAATCTTCTCCAATTTCTTTAGGAAAAACATCCGGCTTTTGCAAAGACATATTCGCTCTGAATCAATATAGGCGGCAAAATACTCGGCCTTGTATTCAGCATATAACATTCCGATAGAAATGTATATGGAGAATGGGCTAGTGGTCATCTGATTCTATATCTTTTATCAGCCACTGTGAACTCCATTCCTTCTTGTAATCTTTCCCAAGGTTTATGATTCTCAAGAAATTCAATTCCCAGTATTAATTGCTCTGGATTTTTCTTGCTACTCCTGAGATAGTCAGCTCAATTTCACCTATCTTCAGGCTTCCTTGATACCTTCCAACTATAGGTTGTTGGAGATAATACAGAACATCACAAGGAAAAATATTATCCGTTTGAGTGATGTCGAATATTACTTCGACCTCTCGCCATCCTTTCTCGGGCATTTCGGCTCTCTCCCGCTGTTTTTGAAAACATCGGGGATGCGCTGGATCAGATTTGTCTCTCTTTCTTCCCAACGGCTGCTACTCACCATTATGTCTGCCGGAAAGACATCCTTCCTGGCTCAACTCGAGACTTCGACTTTTGTTGAAGATCGGTTGATCTTGAATTATCATATCAATCTCCTTTATAGTTGGAGATTCAATGATTTCTGGTAGAACCACCCTGGCAAAGTCCTCAAAGATTCTTGAACTTCAATAAATTCCTTTCTCAAGAATACTTCGGAATGATGGGTATTCGAGAGAGCATAGAAAATCTTGTATGTGATCGGGTAAGGCCTATTTCCTTCTTTCATCAAATCGACTCTTTTGAAATCTTGATGAAGGGTTAGGACTCTATTAAAATCTCGTTCTCCCAAATTGTATGCAATTCTTGGATAGACATTGAATGCTAGTTTTCCTGCATACAAATTTCCTGTAACCGCTCCAAGACATGAATCCTTGAGATGTGAGATTCGCTTGTCAAAAATAGCAAGATTGAGTGGTGAATCTATCCCTTCCTTGAATGTTGCCTTAATAATGACTCTTATGGCTCCGATGTGAATCCATGAGAGTGTATTTGCAACTTCTCTTTTAACTCTGCTTTTGATCTCATGTATTTCTCTAATAGGGACCATTGCATCTCGATCGATCAAGTTACTGTAAACTCCATCGAATAGCAAATTCTCCGGTTGTTACCCCGTGGATAATTTGGTGTTTTTGCTATTCATGAAACCCAATTTTATCCAATGCTTTTTCCATAGCTCCGATTGTAAATCCATCATAGACTTGAAGCTTTGGATCTTCCTTCATGATTCTCATAAGAGTTTTATGAGAAATGTGCGTGTGAGAGAGAGAATCCCGACATATCCTCCCGACTGTCTGTGAAGAATTTCTTCTTCACTCGACGATTAAGTGAGTCACTTCCATCGTCATAGTAGATCTCTTCTTCATAGATGCTTTCATCCGAGGTATATCCTCAAATTGATACACCGTATAAGATCTTGATAATAGATAGCTTCTTTGATTTTTGGTGTAGACTCGAACCGTCTAACTCCTCGTTTTTGATTGTCTAGGCAATCCATTGAGATATGCCCTTTTGCTCCGCATGTCCAGCAATTACAGTCTTTGAAACTTTCATTTGCTCTCCGTGTGAGCACGCCCGAAAGTTCTCCTTCCTGGTGTTCTGCTAGTACTTGCTTGATTAGACCCTGATGAAGAGGCTCTACTCCTGCTTGGTGCTGGTCTTTGGCCCGTTTTGTAACTTTGGGCTTTTTGTTTTGACCAAAACCTTCTAGTTCTCCATGAAGACATGAAGACCGCTTTTTTGTTGTTGCTTCCTCGGCGGTATGGATGGCTTCGCTCCTTCTTCTTCTCTTTTGCGCTTGGTTGACCTCCCACAATTGTTGGGATGTCATTATCCACGCAACATAGAGGAACCGCTTTGTTAATTCTTCTTAATCTCTTGTAATTCATGTACAGAGCCGCTTGGTAACACCATTCGGATAACTTGGCCTTTAGGAAAGACATTTTTAAAGCCCGCGCTTCTCTTCGCTCCATCCTTGTATTCCCGATAAGCATTTCTCTCCGAGGGACTCGGAATCTTGCAAAGAATAGGCATGCGGCTTCCTTCCTTTTCTTCAATCTTGGATTTCCACCGTATTCATGAACAACTTGATATATTCGTCAATATGACAAATATCATATAACTCAAGGCTATAGAGGGCTTGTTTATATATCTTTCTTTTTCGTCCTCTAATCCTCGAAATAACCCTTGCCGATGAACTGGATTTTGAATAGTTTTCCATACCATCGATAATTCCTTTAAGTGATTCTCTGATGTGACCGAACCTTTTGTACTAGCATCGGTCATATCCCGAGCAATCTTCACCGATCCTTCAAGACTCATTTTAAAGAGTAAAATGAATGAATCCTTTGTAAGATCGAGGGTTCTGCTGAAATTCTCATAGTGAAAGCCCATTCATCAATGAGAACTTCTCTATTTTTAAAATCGGGATGTCCAGATTTAACATCAACCCATATGGATGTATTGGGTCGAGTGAGATCTTCCATAAGGCGTCGATAAATATTCGGCCTTCCAAAGGGTTGTCTAGTTCCCGCAAGAGGTTTCGACCTCCTCGTCCCGAAAGTGGATCACTCCCGGTCGTGAAATCCCCAGCGTGTGGCATCCTCTCGTCCCGAGCTCCATGATTCGAACCCATACTTTCTTCGACGTTAGGATTTACTAGTGGTGGTAGTGGAATTGGTCTCCCTGCTGGATCATAGGTGACCAATGTTCCATCTCCCGTGTTCATCTTTAAATCTACAATTCCTAATCCTGCGAAGGATTCTGCAAGGTCATGTAGATCTTTAAGATTCATCTTTTCCATATCCATCTTTTTTAATTTTTGATGGATTTTCCTTTGATTAGAGCAATGAGCTTCTCCTCATCTGTCATTTTTCGTATAACTTCGGTTGGTTTCCTTTGGTGTAAATAGGGTACTGTCCCGAAATCTATACGCTTCTTTCCTCCGGAAGAACTCGGCCTGTCCTCTAGGTTCTTGACTCGTTTCTGAATATCATGAAGAAGTTCAAGAGTTTCCTTCGATATTTCACCATCGTCTCCATCCGTTCGGATCTGATGAACTTATCTTTGTAAATGAATATGGCGATTGCCATAATTACGCACCGTCTTCCTGGACTTCTCTAAGATCTTCGAGAACTTAGATTTGTCTGGAAGTATCTCGTTCCACTCGGGTACTCCATCGGAATCATTGTTCGATGGGAATTTTCATGAACCGTTTCTTGAAGGTTCATCAAGTGAACATATATAAGTCCGCGGTTAAGCATCCGAATCGCCTATAATATTCTCGCTACCATTTTGCATTGCTTTAAGGTTTTCCCCGGCTCTCACTGTTTTTTTCTTCATGTTGGTATTCCCAATATGAAACCTGGTCAAGGTGTTCTTGTGCATACATCGTCAATATTTGACGATATGTCCTGTAAGGGGTACATCTCGGACATCGGTCCGGATCCATAAACTCAGAGTAATTTCTCCTCACCAATTGTTAATTACATATATATAATAAATTTAACTAAAAGTTCTTAATAAACCAAGGCTCTGATACCATTTTCGAGGATCGCAAGACCTTGGGGAGTATTCATAGAAAATGCAATAAAATTTATCGTTCAGGTTGCAAAGTGCAACAACTTTAAAGTTCAATGGGTAAACTGCAAATCAGCTTTTATAAAACCAGGGGTAAATCTGGAATTTTAACCAAAGTGCAAAATTTTGTAAAGTTTAGGTTGCAAACTGTATCGTTTCAAAGTTCGGGTGGCAAAGTGTAAAAAACTGTATAGTTTGGGGTGTTAACAATCTTTATCCCTATATATATTAGAGGAAAAATTAATGAACCCCCCAAACTATACGCGATTTTCTACATTGCCCCCTAAACTAATTTTTTTCAACGTAACCCTCTCAACTACACGAAAATTTCTACGGTCCCATTCCATCATCCTTGCCGGCGGATCTGATGGGAATATTCCATTGGCGGGGAGGAGAAGAGGGCACCGTAGAAAATTTTATGTAGTTTAGGGGGTTAAATAGAAGAAAATAGTTTAGGGGGTTAAATAGAAGAAAATAGTTTAGGAGTTGGTTTCAAAAACTGTGCATAGTTCGGGGGTACATTAAAATTTCCTTGATTTTTATATTTATACTTATTGTGCATTTATATACAAATAAAGTATTAAATAAAATCATAGTTTTATAATTTCACAAGTTATTATGCATGATTTCCAAACGAATTACTCTGACTCTGAAAAATATTTAGACACTAAAATAAACATTTCTTTATAGCAAAATAAAGAATACAAGCTTTGAAAACCCAATCAAATATAGAAATGACATTCATCTCCACTATATGACTGTTTTATTCGATGCATAAGCAATATAATGGTCAAGAATAGGGATGACACTTTCGACACGACCCGCGAGTACCTGCCCTGCCCCGCCTATGTTTTTTAATATATTTAATAATTTTTGTAAAGAATATTTTATAAGTATATTAAAAACTACCGATTAGCTACTCCCGCTAAGTGCCGCTCTTCCCTTTTATCACGCAACTCATAATGCATAGCCTTATGAGCGACTACCTCGTAACTATTATCCGTAGGCCAAGTCTTAACTCGTAGCTTCCCGGCTGTGTTCCCGAATTCCTTTTTGAAATATTAGCCAATCAGTCCTATCCCATGGCCTTGGAAATAATATTTTATATTGGATTTTTTATTGCTTTTGCTGTCAAATTGCCAATCATACCCCTACATACATGGTTACCAGATACCCATGGAGAAGCGCATTATAGTACTTGTATGCTTCTAGCCGGAATCTTATTAAAAATGGGAGCGTATGGATTAGTTCGAATCAATATGGAATTATTCCCTCACGCTCATTCTCTAAAAAAAATTTATTCATTTTTTCTATTTAAATTTATTTAATGTGGGGTAGGAGGGGCATACATATTTATGGGCACACATAATTTACAATTTGGTGTGCATACGGGAAAAAGTCGAACCTGGTAAGCTAGTAAATCTAAAATTGAGGAAGAATTAAATGAAATTTTAAAGTTGATTAACTATGCATGATTTTCACATTACCCCCTAAACTTTTTTTTTCTACTTAACCCCCTGAAGTACACGAAAAATTCTACAGTCCCATCTCTTCCACCCGTCGGCGAATCTGACCGGAATATTCCGCCAGCGGGGAGGAGAGATGAAACCATGGAAATTTTCGTGTAGTTGAGGGGGTTACGTAGAAAAAAAATTAGTTTAGGTGGCAATGTAGAAAATCGCGTATAGTTTGGGGGGTTCATTAATTTTTCATCTATATATTATAACACACACAGACACATCATTGTGTGGGTGCTCTCTGCTCGTAGATTTGAGTTGGAATTTTGTGGGTTTACTTTGAAAGACTTTTTGCATTTTTAAACAATTTCAAGACTGTCCCTTTCAACGTGGCCAAGACTCAAAAATCACAGCAGGGGGAATTCTAAAAAGAAAATAAGAATGAAGCCAAAGATTATTGATTGGTAAAGAAGAATAGAGAATGAAGAAAGGGCCTCTAGCAGCTAACCTCAAGCTCTCTCTTCCTCCTCCTGATGAAGTTTTTCTCTCCAAATTCTTGTACTCTTTCTCCATTATCTGCTATATATATCAAGTAAAATGTTGTACTTGTGAATATTGATGACATGGGTGTTTTTTGGTCCCCTTTTTTCATTATTTCGAATTTCGTTTTGCGTTTGTGTAGGACAGAATCGGGGACATTTAAGGATGGTGATCTGTTGGTTAACAGAAATGGCGTCCGGCTTGTGTCTCAGAGTGAAGTTGAAGCTGTATGTGTGATATTCTTGGCGATTTTTTTTTTCTCTTGAAATTTGAATGATACTTCTCTTTAATTAGTTTCTTTTTACATGGTTTTTGAAATTCGAATGAAGATATAAGAAATGTTGTTTTTAATGCATTTTGTTGTGTCTATCGTTTCTGTTACGAATCTTCATCTTTGTTTTCATAACATGTGATTATGGGACTTGTAATGCTTTGCAATGATAAATGATGGTACTTTATTTTGTGTATTCTTTTATATGGTTGTTGAATAATAAGAGTGCACAAACTTCAAAATCATAATTTGTACTTTACCTTTTCATTTTGCTGGTTCAAGAAAAAGTTGTATAAATAGGTGAAATTTCATAGCAGCTACTGAAAACTTACATTTTACATGCTATGTTTGTGATCTGATTCAGGCAGCCTTAATTCAGCCATCAGATAACCAGTTGAGCTTAGCAGATTTTGATGCAATTCAAGTTATTGGTAAGGGAAATGGTGGTATAGTGCGCTTGGTGCAACATAAATGGACTGGCCAATTTTTTGCTCTCAAGGTATTAATGAGGATCAAACTTCTATACTTAACACTATCTGCTTTCTTAGTTTTAAGTTTCTTTTCCTCCAGTGATTGGCAAACCATTTAAATTGCTCTGTAGTTTAAAAAAAAAAGGAATAATTACAAAAACTACCCCTGAGGTTTGGGGTAATTACAAAGAATAACCCATGAGATTTGATTTGTCTTAAATATAAGGGGATTATTGTAATATTTTTACAAATATAAAGGGGATGTTCGATTTGACTTATGAATGGGATAACTGTAATACATAATCAAACCTCAAGGCGATTTTGTAATTTCCAAAAGCCTCTGGGTCTTTTTGTAATTAGCTCAAACATCGAGGGTAGTTTTTGTAATTATCCAAAAAAAACCCATAGATTAATATTGTGAGAAATGTTATTATAAAGACTTGAAGGAAAAGGCGAAATGAAACTTGGGTCTTTTATGTTGAAGGACTTTGTTGTGCATCATCATGCCTATAGGGTATTTGTACTGACGATTTGATGCATAAGAGCCGTTAACATTCGTATTTTTTTAATCCCATCAGGTTATTCAAATGAACATCGAAGAGTCTGCTCGCAAGCATATTGCACGAGAACTAAAAATTAACCAATCGTCCCAATGCCCCTACATTGTAGTTTGCTATCAGTCTTTCTATGATAATGGCGCAATCTCCATAATCTTGGAGTACATGGATGGTGGATCTCTTGCAGATTTTCTGAACAAGGTTCACATGATTCCAGAACCATATCTTGCAGCAATTTGTAAACAGGTGATATTTTGTTTCAAGGCTAAATTGCAAAAACTACCCCTGAGGTTTAGCCTAATTACATAAAACTCCAGTTATCTTTCAAAATTACATCAACAACTTAAGGTATTACAAGCACACCCTTGATGTTTGTATTTGCTTAACAAATACCCCATATTGAGGTGCAATTTGTAAAACATAAACTATGTCAAGGGGTATTTGTAATTAGACAGAACCTCATGGGTATTTTTTGTAATTAACCTTTTGTTTTTTCACCCAAAGTGAAAAAAAATTAGACTAGTTAAACCATGATCATGCCTGTATAGGTACTCAAAGGCCTCTGGTATCTTCATCACGAAAAACATATTATCCACCGGGACCTGAAACCTTCAAATTTGCTAATAAATCACAGAGGTGAAGTCAAGATCACTGACTTTGGTGTTAGTGCAATACTGGCTAGCACATCTGGTCTAGCTAATACCTTTGTCGGCACGTATAACTACATGTCTGTGAGTATTATGCTTCTTACTCAAGTAGATATATTTCTTTTTTTTTTTTTTTTTTGGGCCAGCAATTTTCTTTTTAGTGCTACTCTTTGTCTGTGATTAGCAAATAGTTACTTGCTGATATATATGCACCCTCATTCTTTTATATTTCTAATTTTGTGTATTCATAGCCGGAGAGAATCCTTGGGGGTAACTATGGTTACAGAAGTGACATATGGAGCCTTGGTTTGGTTCTGCTCGAGTGTGCAACAGGCGAATTTCCATTCTCGTCACCACAGCCAGAGGGATGGGCCAATGTCTATGAACTGATGGAAACTATTGTCGATCAACCGGCACCTCATGCGCCTTCTGATTTATATTCTCCTGAGTTCTGTGCATTTATCTCTGCTTGGTACATACTACACTTAATCTAAGTTTCTATAATCGTGTTATCCGTATGTGGGATGCATTCTAATTCGCTGTAGCGAAGTATTAGAAGAGTACTAATTAGCATTTTACTTCCTATTTTCAGTGTTATGATAATTATCTTGTTGCATTCTTTTGATCACTCTATACTATCCATCCTTGTTTGTCTAGTCAATTTTGAGATGCGATCTAAAAGTTCGTTTGATTTAATTAAAGGATTTGATTATTTAGAGTTTTTCCATAATTTTTTCTCATTACCCTCATGTGCATTCCAAGTTTTGATCGATCAAATGGATACAATTACGCGAAACATCATGAGGACCTGTTATTGTTCTAACGTAATACTGAAATGTCGTGTATATAGTTTCCAGTAATACAACAACAACAACAAACTAAGCCTTAATCCCACTACGTGGGGATATAGTTTCCAGTAGTTGTTAGTAAATATTTCCAATGTCTTCTTAAACAACAATATTGGAAATCTTTTATGCCTGTTTATGATAATTGATACATTATCTACTAGCTTTATTTTCTGACTCGATCTTGTGCCATTGGATTTTTGTCAGTGTGCAAAAAGATCCTAAAGATAGACTGTCAGCAAACGAACTAATGGTACTTCTGATACTTGTTTGTTTTAATTTAGTTTATTTTGGATTACCGTTGTGTGATTAATCTCATGAATTTTTCAGGCGCATCCTTTCATCACTAAGTTTGAGAATCTTGAGATTGATCTTGCGCTTTACTTCACCAGTGCAGGACCTCCACTCGCCACACTTTAAACAAAGGTTTGATGTGTGCGTAGAGTTTAACTAATCTTTCCAATTCTCGGCCTATATATTGTTGTATTTCCAACAACCATTTTCATTTTCTAACTATTCCGGAAACTGGGTTTTTGTTTGTTTTGGGCAATTTTAGGTAGAAATGAGGTCATTTCCAATTTTCAGATTTTTATGGAAATATTCTTTTGGAAACACAACCAAATAAGTTTTTACCACAATCACGCAAATCTATGTGAAAACATCACTTCAAAAACTATAACTAAACAAATTTTAAAAATAAACTTCAAAAACTATAAACAAACATATTTTCATTGTCAAACAAAATTCAAACAACAAACCAAACATATTCTCAATACTCACACGAAAACCAATAACACTTGAAAATTTACTTTCCAACACTGGAGACTGGAAATTCGACTTGGGAATACATCCATACAAGGCCTATTTCCATCTATTTTTCGGCCAAATATTGGGATTTTCTCTACACATTTCCAGCAACTATATCGGCGAAAATTTTAACTTTTGGTGGGAGATTCAAATTCCCAATTTTTGCGTTTGCATGCAACTCACATGAGATTTTCCAGGCAACTTTGAAATTTCTGGCAAATTGAGGACTAAAGTCGAGAGTCTTTTAAAAATATATGATGATTTTGCCAGACAAAATTTTAAAAAGATTAATTTTCCAACACCCCTATAGTTACAGGATAACAATTTACCACATACCACAATCTGATACCAGCACTCCAACTAAATTCGTTATTATCTTATCAGTAAATTCTGGAAATAAGTTGATGTACTCTGCCTAAAAGTTTAAAGATTTTCCCATGGCTCGAATAATAGAATGGAGTTCAAATAAATGAATATAGCGTATATATAGTGATCGGACTTGTTTTCTTTTTGATATGCAGATGCAAGAAATTTCATACCAGTAAATGAATTATCAGCGGCAAATCTTCTAAGAAGTAGTTGCATGTATTTTGATCTTTGTTTCTGTCAAGAGATGACATACTGTTTCAGAAGCCTTGGAATTTTAGCTACTGTTTCTTAGGCAGTCTCACGTTGTGCATCAGAAAAACGTTGCTAGTGTGACATAACCCAAGAAATGCCCCTGTAGAAAAATTAGGTGTAACGGCAACTTCTACTTAAGAGATCAAATGTAGGATTTTGTTTGTGATCTTACATTACATATGTAGCAAGACTCGAATGAAATAAAGCTCCATTACGTTGAGTTAGTATCTGTGTAGCATATTACTCGTGTTTGTTAAGTTTTGCATTCTTGTAGAGTTGATAGATCTTCATGATAGGGCTAATTGCATTCACTTTATTATTAGGTACCTTGGATTTGGGGTAATTTAAAAGACTCAGAGAAGTTCAAAAATTACAGAAACTCCCTTGAGATTTGAATCTATCTAACATTTCTACCCTAACCATTTGTTGAACTGACGGAATTTGCTCATTCATTTGTTTACATACTAGGGTAGTATTCAAGTATGTAGCATCAGATTTCCTCGATGGATTTTACCTGGCCTCATTATCTATTTTCACTAACTTCAACAAACATAAACGGGCTCTTTAACTCCGTCTGATGATTCAGTGAAAATGAAATCGAGTACAAGCAACATCATGAAAGCACCGAATATTCAGCACTGAATATTCAGCGATGGTTTATCTTCATTATCATTAGACGATAACTCAGTTAGTAATAATATACCTACAGCAGGGATATTAAACCCTGTGTTAATGTATTAGAGGAAAAGGAGTAGCAGAAAAATGTACACTTTTCAAGTCTTCTTTTTCAACTTCCTTTGAGCTTTGAGATCGATTACTATCACCGAGATATTGTCTCTGCTTCCCCTTTGGAAAGCAAGCCGCGAGAGGTAATCCGCTGCATCTTGGGCAGCCGGATCAATCTCTTCTCCTCTTTCTTTGGACAGGATCGGACCGTTCTTTTTGTGCCACAACAGAATCCGTCTTCGCGCCAATTCACAAGCCTCCTCGTTTGTCATCACGTCCCATAGTCCGTCACTAGCCAGAATAAGGCACTCGTCTTCTTTTGCTCGAGGAACAAACATTACTTCTGGATCAGCTACCACATACGGCCTCAAGTATCTATCACCTGATCAGAAAAAGAAATTATAAAATTGTTGATGGACTCGATAACTTTTGTTTGCAGATACAATTTGAGTAATCTTAGTTTTACCAAAGTATTATACGTTGTATGCATTGCATTACAGTTTTAACACGTTTACTGATCTTTTTTGGTACTCTGTCCCAATGAAGTATCATTTTTACCATCATACTTCAAGTGACACAAGTCCTTTAGTAAAGGGTTTAATTAATTACAAAAAATACCATTGAGGTTCAGTTTAATTAAAAAAAAAAAAACTCAGCTATCTTTTGAAATTACAAATACCACATTGACATTTGTTTCTATTTTACATATTGCATCCTCACTAGGAGTATTTGTTAATCAAAAACCGACCTCAAGGGGGCTGTTGTAATACCTTAAAGTGGTATTTGTAGTAATTTTAAAAGATAACTGGAGTTTTCTGTAATTAAGGTAAACCTCAAGGAGTTTTTGCAAATTACCCTTTAGTAAACTATTTACATACATTGTCTTAATCAACAAATTGGACAATGCATAATATCACTTTGTGAAAAATATATGATTGACATACCAATGGACCTTGACACTGCTAGAAAACCCGAAACACGATATCCATCCCAATTAATGACCTTGCCTCCTGCAGCTTCTATCCTCGTACACTCATCTTCTCTATTCGGCTGGAAAACAAGATTTAAGTTAGGGCAATTGTATTAACAAGATCCAATAACTACAGAAAAAATGAGCATTTCTTTTGACAAACTCAAGCCTTACTTTATGGTCTACGGATAACGGCATTGGCATTTTGGCCCGATACAGGACGGCTCTCGAATCACCACAATTTGCAACGATGATATGGGTAGAACAAACAACGGCAACCACAGCGGTGGACCCCACCGAGTCGGGAGCAATAGGTGGAAGAGGAGTTTCGAAATCAGTATCCTCATCAACACTGGGGAAACCTCCAACTTCATCGTCCAATTTACGAAAACAGTTCAGAAAGACCTTCATCCATTTTTCCTCCCAGTTACAGTCATCAGGTTCGATATGCCAATTTTCTTTAGCAATACCAATCTCTTCGGCTAAAACTTGGTGCAGACGGTCTTGGCAATAATCAGCAACCTATGCACACACAAAGTAATCTCATCACATATAATGAACCGAAGATATGTCCAATTCGCTACAGAGGTGGGGTTAATTACAAAAGATACCCTTGAGGTTTAGTCTATCTACTGACGAAAAACCCAACTGTTTTCCAAAATTACGAATTCCCCTTGATACTTTTTTCTATTTTACAAATTAGATCCTCATAGGGATGTATTTGTTATAAAAATACAGACCTCTATGGTGTCTTTGTAAATAATTGGATTTTTTAGTCTAGATTTGTGGTCATTTGTCTATAACAAAAATGCTTTTTAGCCATTTTTTAGTTCAATTGTCCATTCTATAGTTTTGTTCATTTCTTGGAACCGATACATGTCTCAGTACCGAGAAATACCCCGCATCAATTTTTTCCAACCTGACCAAGTAACTCACCAAAGAATAAAGGAGGACATATGACTATCCTTTTTTTTTCTAGTCAAAGTGGCTAAAAACCATATTTTTAAAAAAACATGTCTAGTTTTCATCTTTTCATTTTTTATGAATGGCTAAAAAGATCTATTTACAAATGAGCAAGTCTCTTGTGAGACGGACCTCCTAAGGGCTCCGTCTTGAGAACATGAACAATGAAAATAAATTTAAAAATAATAATGAACCATGAAGAAACAAAAATAAACCCGAAAAACAAAAATAAACCCAAAAAATAAAAAATAAACCCTAAAAAAAACTAAAAATCATAAAAACTCAAATCAATTAAAAATAAACCCTAAAAAAACAAATATAAACCCTAAGAAAAATAAAATCTGAAAAAAAAAAAAACCTTTAAAACTTTGTGTAAGGGCTCCGTCTCACGGATTTAAATCCGTGAGACCGTCTCACGCAAGTTTTTGCCTTTACAGATTTATTATTTTTGTAATTAGGCTAAACCTCTAGATAAGTCTGAAATTACCCTGCAACCAAACAAAATCAGAAACTGGAATGGCAAAAAGACAACAGTTATTATTATGTTTTTACCTGGCAACCTCCATGTCCATCATAAACTCCAAAAACATGGGCAACCAAATCTTGATGTATTGAGCTTAAATCACCACACATCCAAGAAGGAATCCTCAGAAACCGCGGTAAAGCTACAACCGAATCTTCCATTTCTTTCCGCCTTCCGCAAATCGATGTCAATCCCCATAGAGGTGGAAAATTTAAAGCAAACTTTTGCTTATTTATCTTAATTTCTTCAGAAACCTTAACAAGGGCACCTGAAAATGTCCCTTTAGATTCTTCAACATTAAGGGCCTCACCATTCTGTTCTACAGAGACAACATTTTCGCCTAAATCGGACTTAATCGTCGAATCCCATAACTCCGGCTTAAAAATCAAATTTCTTTCCCTTTGCACAGTCTTTACCAAAAGATTGGATTCACCATCATTGGACTGATCATAACTTGAGTCTATTTTGATGATAACTCCCTTTTGTGAAACATTAGAGCTATTTTCAAGAGTAAGAGGCAGCTTAGTCATGGCTGGATTTGAAATAAAAGTTCTTTCTATGCTATCAGCTAAAATCCCAGAATGTCAACACAACTTGTGAAGATATTGTACTTTATCCATCATCTAAATAATTGCCTTAGCTTTGTGTACTCCACAGAAATGTTCAACAACTCTGTAGAAATTAGAAAAAAAAAATTAGAAAAGGGATTTGCTACAGGTATACCACAAAAAAAGTTAAAAAAAAAAAAAAAAAAAACCAATATTAGCCTAAGATAACTGAAGCCTGACAGGGTTATCAATTATAATGAGGGGAAAAAAATAAAAATAATTGCAAACTTCCATTAAGGGTTAATCAACATTAAGAATACATCCAAGAAAATTCTCAGACACCACACTGAGCATCTTCTTGAATTCTACTTTTTTGGATTCTTCTTTATGTAAACTTCACAGTGAAAATAAAGCAAAAAGCAAAAACAAAAAATACAGTACAGTCTACAGAACAAAACTCACAAGTTAAGAAAAACAAAAGCTTCATAACCCAGAAAACAAATAGGTGCCCTCCAAGAAACACAGAAAAATCTCACTTAAACTGAAAATTCTTGAAAACTGATAATATCAAAAATCCCATTTTACCTCTGAATTTAGAGTGGCCCTCTCCAAGTGTTAAAAATCCAACCTTTGGATCACCACACGTCACCCTAGAAGAAACCCAATTCAAATAAAGCTGTGAAGTAGCATTAGGATTTAGGACACCTATCTTTTTTTGCTGTCAAAGCTCAATCAATACATACAGTGAACAAGTCCACGTACAAAGTACAAACACATTCAAAAAACAAATTACTCAAAAATTTCCTCAACTATTTGGTGACACACAGGCCTAAAAAGAGTCCCATCTTTAATTTTTTTCGGCAGAAAGAAAAAGAAAAGACTTGTAAAGAAGGCAGAAACGATTACGTGTCCACCAAACGAAACTCCCATGTTACCAAGAAAAGCTTTTTCAATCAAAACCGAACAACTCTTTTGCATTAAATTTTCCTAACCGTGGGACCCACCTGAGGGGACATGTGTCCACCATAGGTGTCCCGAAATGATGTGATGAGGTCTTGGCTATGCGGTCTCTTTCAATGCCGTGTTTTTTCTTTTTCTTTTTTTCTTTATTGTGCTGATTTTTGGCATCTTGAAATATTGTGGGTCCTCAGCCAATGGCATGGTTACACGATAGTACGTGATATTTTCTGTGTTGGGTGTGATAAATGTTATGCTTCGTTGATTATGTCTTCTTCTTCCTTTGGATTTGAATGTCTGGTTTGGTGGCATAAAATCTTCTCCGGTGGCTGTAGCCTTCATTAATTTATGATTTACAAGCAATCTTGTATCTTTTTTTAAATATATTTTATTTTATTCTAAGGCAGCATTTGAAATAAGGTAGTCAACGCCACATTAAGAAGTTTTGAAATAAGATAGTCGGAAAATATTTGGATAAAGGAGCTTTTCGCTGTTAGGCGCAATAGATGCGTGCCATGATTCTATATTCGATTTATCCAAAATATCCGATAATCATACCATCCGTGACAAAAATTAAATAACACCGACAACAATATAAAAATACATACAAAAATTTTACATGGTTAGACAAAACCCGCATATGTTGACGAGAATTTTCATTATTTACTAATTAAAAAATTTTTGGTACAAGAAAATACACCTATTGAGCCTTCATAAACCAAACCCAAGAAAATACACCTATTGATCAAAAACAACAAAGTTTTAAGTAGAAGAGTGGAAAGTTATCCAAAGTTAGGGAAGCTGGCTTCGGGGCGGGGCTAAGGTCTGCGAGGGAAAGAACCTCCTCGGTTAAGAGCTTTTCCGATAGGAACCAACTTGTACATAGTTCATCATAAACAAAATTATCCTCCCAAGTGACCGAGGCGAGGTCACGAGGATGGGGGCGAGTAACCTTCCACTCAAAGGGAATCTCTACGGGGGCTCGAATATATATAAATTTCTCCTTCCAGGGCCAAACGAAAGAAGGAAGGTGGTGGAGGAGTTTGCGATTAGGTCGAGGCGAGAGATAAAAGAAGCCTTTCTCGCTAGTAGTTGACGAGGAGTTAATTGAATACAGTGCCCAAAAGTGGGAGAACAAGGCAGCCACCTCGAAATATTTCATTAAAATTGCGAACCCTAAAATGTGACGGTACGCATTCGGAATAAGTTGAGCGGGGCACACACCTAATCCTCTTAAAATATTTACAACGGGGCGAGCTAAAGGGAAGCGCAAGCCCGCTTCGAGGCTAGGGATATGAAATGACATGCATCGGGGATGGGGTTTGTCTATGCGGTCACTCCTGCCCGGAATTATTATTTGATAATTGCTAGGAATAAAGAATCGCTCCCTAATCTCCTTAATTTGGGATCTATTTATAATGGAGCGAAGTAAGGCCCAATGAGCTGTAAACTCTAAGTCGGGATCTAAAGACGTATCTTCCTCAGATTCGTCATTAGGTTCGGAATCAAGGTTAGGGTTTTCTAAATGAGGTACGGCCCTAATTGGGCTGAAATTTAAAATACGAGCCCCAGAGAGAGGGCCAGGATCAGAGCTAGATTCCGAGGTGGAACCGAAGCTTGAACTCGAACCGCTCGAGCTCGAGTCGTGGGAACCTAGGGTTCGGTCGGAAGGCATAGCAAGAAGAAGAAAGAAAAATAAATGAAATAAAAGTAGTACGTGAAGCAAAGCTAAGGGCTACCTCGAAGTGGGAGATCTGAGTAAAAAGGCGAAGAACCTTCGACTAAAGAAGAACCTCCGAGCTCGCGGCGAACTGTCAACTGGTTTTACTGCACCTTGTGAAAGTAAAAAATGACAAACACAAAGGCCTCCTTATATATATATATATAGGAAGAGGCGGGAAGATCAAGCGTCCAAAAACAAAGGGGCTACGGTCCAGATTCAAAGTTACCTTAGTAATTAATTACTAAAGTAACTGGGGAGTAATGATATGCACGTATCTGAAATTACTTATTTGCCCTCGCCTACTAGAAGAAATGACTTAAGAAGTTAAGACCCACATATTATTCAGGGTCGGTCGTGACCCAAATCGAGGTAACGGTTCGGGTCGCCTACCCGACCTAACCCAAATAGATCCATAGATTAAGGAAGGCCTGGCTAGACTGGGCGAGGTGACGATCCGGGATGACATACTGGGCGACCCAAGAGAAAGCGGATGCGGGCGGGTGGACCAATGCGACAGTGCCCCACGTGGAGCCGCCACGTGAGCGGCTCGCACGTGCGACCTCGCACTGCACGGCCTGGTATTCAACACCTATAAATACACCACTATTCCATTGCTACAGGTATCACATTTATTGCTATTCACCTCGCTTTACATTTACTAGCGACCTAACACCTATACTGACTTAAGCATCGGAGGGTCTTAGCTGGGAATCCTCCCAACTAGCCTAACATTTATCTCTCTTACAGGACCCGAACCGAAAGTACCTAGGCTCGAGACGAACCGACCCGACCCGAAGTATATCTGATTTGTTCACACCCAAATCACAACCCTTTTACCAATTATCAAAGAACACTCTCATTAATCCTTTTGTATTACCAAAGATACATTGAGTGTTTCTCGCACATATCATAATTTGACTCACACAAATTGATCTCTCAAGATGTGCACACTCATTTTTTTCTCTCTCATATCTGGTATGATGACCAAGCAATTCACCTACTTGTCATGATCTTCTTTGGGCTCAAACCTCACATTTATTTGCTTTGGTCTTCCTTTCTTGACTTTGTTTTAATGTGGACAATCCCAACAATCTCCACATTCACCTTAAACAATTTCATCCACAAACCAAAAAACACTATTGGCCTTTATTCCTCTGCACATGCCAAATTGGTAAGGTTCTAACTCCACCTAATTCAACCGACCTATGCATACGTGCAGTCCAGTCACACCACTAGTGAACTTAAAGACAAATCCTTAAACGACATGTTTAAATTAAAAAGAAAGAATAAATAATTAGAAATTCTAGACTAAGATGATGAATTCCCTTGGCTTGGATAAATCTGTCTTAAAAAATCCTGAATCTTGGTGTCTTCCTTGATAATCCCTTGTGTGGCTATCAAAGATCTCTATTTTTGTTCTCAAGCACGACTCTCTTGCCTCCAAAATGATTCTCCTTTGTTAGGTCTTCTATTCTTCCTTTTATAGTCGTTTCTAGGTCTCTCCAGCTCAATCAAATTAAAAAGAAAAAGGATAAAAATCCGTCAAATTAGAGCATTCCCACACGACCCGTGCACCAGACACGGTCTAGTCGTGTGGTTCCATATTGCCCGTGTGCTACCGCGTGACCTAGTTGTATGGTTCCATATCTTTGCCCGTATCTTTGCTGCGCCTGATCGGGTTGTGTGATTACGCATCGCTCGAAAAGCCATCTCTGGAATTTGTTGGACACGCCCAACCAAATTTCTTCCGATTATTGATTGTTTTCTTGATACATCTTACTTGTGGATATCTTTTGTTACATCCATCAATATCATATTCTATTCTACCTCCAATTCGACTGAATTTCCTACAAAGTGATAGAACAATCACAGAATCACGTCCAACAAGTGAAACTAAACAAAATACACTAAATATACATGCAAATGCAAATATATGCTGAGTTACATACCAAAATGCATGCCTAAAAATCACTTATCAATTTAGTCATTACATCAAATACATCATAGTCATTGGTTAGAGAGTTGTCTTAGTATAAATACAGTGGATCATGTTGTAAAGGAAAAAAATTGGGAAGAATCAAGAAAGCACGTTCTTAGCTAGCTCATTTTTAAATAGCATAATCTTTCTATTAAGAAAATATCTCTTAGAAGAAGCTTTCTTTTAAATAGTTTTCTCTTTCCACTAAGAAAATATCTCTTAACAAAGCTCTCTTGTTCTTCTTGATCATTTAATCATCTTGACGCTCTACCAATTTATAATTAGAAATGTAATTATCCCTTAGTACTTTTTGGACTTCAACACACCTCATGGGCGTCGACGCATATTGAAGACATTCATATTCGCCCCCCATCCACATTTAAAAATCTAGTAAAAATACCATGCATGAAATGAATCTAGAAGATTACATGGGAATGAGACTATGTAATCATTGAACCTAAAGTCTAGAAATTGCAACGGTTGGCCCAAGGTTATACCAAACCTATCTAAAACTTCAATCCCACCTTCACATTGAACTGACTATCCTGTGAGCCAATCTCCAAGTCTATGATCTACCTTACCTCCAGGGTTTTCGCTACCACAAACTGAAAAAATAATGTGTACAACCGCAAAAAAATTATGCTTCCAAGTCTTAAACCAATCTTTGCATACGACATTGACACAAGACGGGATAATTGGAAGACAAACAATATTTGAAGAAAGAAAACTTTAGTGTTAATGCGTAAATATAATTTAACAATCCAAAAATGTCTAAAAAGTTATTTAGAAGAAATAGAAAACCTAAACAAATCGAAACTTAAAAGGAAAATAAAGTCCAAATAAACTAATAAACTTAAGTGGGCAGAAACATGCTTAAACAATGGAACTTTGGGCTAAGACACCTTATGCTAACACATCTAGTATAGCTTCTATTTTATATTGCTAAATAATTCAAGATATGTTAGCTATAAAATAATATTGGTAAAATATGATTAGTCATGCCATACAACCAACTAAATAGTGATAGATAAAAAGAAAATTGAGAAGCTAAAGCTTTTTCATTATTGATTTCAAATCCATCACAAATCTTCTAATCAACCACTTTGTACATCGATTTAAAGCCTCATATAGAACCATTTCAAATGCAATTGATTCATTCTAGTTATAAATAAATGCATTTTGCTTTCCAAATACTTTTACAAGATTCAAACATTGCAAAAGAGACATTAAAATAACAATACTAAAAATGTTGCATCTTGTTATGAATTACCCAATATGTTACCCTAATACAAATTCAGCTAGATCTTGATCCTTAATAATGATTTGATAGAACAACTCGATTTAAGATGCAAACATGCAATGGGTGATCATGTGAGGTGTGAACAAATGTGTCTGTGAAAGTGAGTGTATGTGATATGATTCTGTAGAATAGAAAGAGGGATATATTAAGAAAAATCAGAAGATTTTTAACTTGTACAATTATTTGCCTCATCCAGCTTTTATAGTTGGAGTTAATCACAATCGCAGCTAACAACTCATTTAACAACTAACAGTTTTTAACTAACTAATGGTTTCTAACTACTCAATTGTTTGTGAATAAAATGGTGTCATTTCTGTTAAATCGCATTCTCATTTTAACGTGTATGTAACATTAACCCATTGAAGAACGACCTTGTACTCAAGGCTGCATGTGAGGAAATTGATGGGTAATAACATCATAATCTTTCTAGGTTGCCTCTGAATTCGGAAGATGAGCCCTACGGATGAGTACCAACGGAACTGGGGTATTATTCCATTTCATCTAGCAAGGATAGATAAAGGGTGTAAAACAACCATGTCGTCATCATTAAAAAGGAGTGAGTGTTGAAGAGATGAAGTCTGAAGGAACCACACTTTTCTTCAAGAGGGATACATGAAAAACTGGATGGACCTTGGCTTGTGGTGGAAGACGGAGCTTGTAAGCCACGGTACCTAAAACCACAATGACTTGGAAAGGCCCATAAAACTTGGGAATGAGCTTTCATAACTTGTTGTGGTGATTGGCGATAAGGTTTGAGTTTAAGGTATACTAGTATACCCAATCGCCCACTTGTTTTGGACTGAGTGCACTGTAAATGAAGCTTGAGATACTATTGGATTGGTTGTGTTTCTTGAAGCAATCATTCTACTCCCACAACATAAGTTGGCAAGTAAGGACCTAAAGATAAATGCATGGGCTTGTACCCATACAAAACCTCAAATGGTATCATTGCAATGACACTATGAAAATTGGTATTATACCAAAACTCAACCATTGTTAGCCATCTTGCCCGATTGGGGAGTGCGACTACACATACACCCGAGATAGCCTTCAAGACATTGGTTGACTTGTTCATTCCGTCGTCAGTTTGAGGGTGAGAGGTTGTGCTCAAATGTTGTTGAACTCAGAAAAGTTTGAACAATTCTTTGCAAAAAGTGGCTATTAAATATCATATCCCTATCGAAAAACAATACTAAAGAGAATACCATGATAAACAATTTCAAGGAAAGGTGTCTTATGTGAGATGCGATGTAAGGGTGGTGTAAGACAAAGAAATGAGTATATTTTGTAAACCTATTCAAAACTACCCAAATTGTATTTTTGCCTTCACGAATAGTAAGGTGAACCCAAGCTCCTTCTGGCATAGGAAGAGGATGTAACAACCAAGTCAATCTTTTATTCTCATGCTTACAAAGTTGGCAAATCCCACAAGTAGACACTACCTCATGAACCAAAGCTCTCAGGCCAGAACACACAAAAATAGCCTCCATCCTTTGGATTGTGGCTTGATCCCTAAAGTGATCTCCCATGCTAGAAGAATGCATATATTCCACAATTTTGTTCATGAGATCAGTAAGTTGACCCTCGTAGAGTCTTCTTTTGTATCTCAGAAGTCCACCCACGTAAGATAAAAATGACATATTGGAAGGGAATGTGACGCATTCAGTGATGGCTTGTTGAACTCATTCATCCCTTTCATATTTACATTGCAATTTCCCTATCCAATTAGGTTGTAAGGTACTAATAGCAAGACAGTGGTCTGCCTCCAAATCTCTCCTTGAAAGTGCATCTGCAACTCTACTTCCAACCCATTTCTTATACTCAATTCTGTAATCAAACCCTAATAATTTGGTGAGGTATTTGTGTTGTAAAAGTGTAGAAATTTTCTGCTCCAATAGGTACCTACGTTGATCAGACTTGATAACAAATTGGCCTTGGATCAAATAAGGTCTCTATTTCTCCTTCATTCTCGTAGACTGAAAGGCCCAAATTCTTGGTACCTAATGGCTTACTGAGATAAGCCAAAGGGTGGCCTGCTTGCATTAGAATTGCTCCTAACAAGCATAATAGGCATTCGTTTCCACTACAAATGTTTAACTGAAATCTGGCAAATAAAGCACTAGAGCATAAGTCATGGCCTCCTTTAATGTGTTAAAACAGTAGTAGCCTTAGCATCTCACTTGAACTGACCCTTCCTGGTTAATTATGTGAGAGGTTTAGCAATCATCCCATAATTTCTTATGAACTTTATATAGTACCCAGTGAGGTCTAAAAAAACACTCAAAGCCTTGATAGACTTCGGTTGAGGACAATCCACCATGGCATGTATATTAGAAGGAACAATTGCTGCCTCATTGCAACCAATAATATGCCCAAGGTAGTCGATTTGGTGTTTTCCAAATGGATATTTAGAGGCTTTAGCAAAGAGGTGATGTTCTAGAAGGATGTCATAAACAATTTTGAGGTGTGTTTGATGTGCATACATTGAAGGACTGTATATAAGGATGTCATCGAAGAAGACAAGAACAAAATGCCTCAAGTGAGGTTTGAAAATATGGTTCATGAGTGATTGAAATATGGTTGGGCCATTGATCAACCCGAATGACATCACTTTAAACTCATACAAGCCAAACATAGTTACAAATGCAGTTTTGGGAATATCATGTGGGAATAATCTGATCTGATGGAAACCAGCTCTTAGATCTATTTTGGAGAAGATTTTGGCTTCCCCAAGTTTATCGAGGAGATCATCAATCAATGGAATTGTGAAGCTATCTTTGACATTTATCGAATTTAATTTCTTGTAAGCAGTACAAAATCTCCAATTACCATTTTTTTTACTTGACAAGCAAAATTGGGGAGGAGTAAAGACTATTGTTAGGTTGTATTATCCCAGTCTGGAGCATCTATTATACCAATTTTTCAATTTCATTTCTTTGTATATAAAGGTACCTATAAGGGGTTATTTGAAGGGTTCAGTACCAGGTTTAAGAAGGATTTTATGGTCATGTGGCCTTTGAGGTGGCAACCCTTTGGGTTCTACAAAAAGGGACTGATATTGTGTCAGCAATGGCTATAATTCAGGAACAATCACACATTTTTTTCACCCTATCAGCAGCAAGCATGCATAAACATCCAAATATTGTCCATTTACCCTTATACACAGCTTTTTTGAATTGATTCTCAGATATTTGTTCGCCTATATTTTTAGCTCCACCGCAAGTGTACGGTGTTCGTTATCGAATAGGGTAGCAAGGTCGTATCCACGGAGACTAATAAATCAATAGGCTAAGTATTGAACCAAGATAGTTTTACTTTTATTTAGACGATCAATATTTGATGGTTGTTGTTTTGAGATTAAGACAATTTCAATCACTAAAATACAAGAATAAGATAACACAAATGAAATAAGTATCAAGATGATGTAATGGATTTCCGAGTTAAGGTTTCGATTAATAATCCTCTTGTTGTCCGGTTTAATCAAGCCACGTTATTATCAATATTCCTATAAGAGACCGATCACAAAGCTATTTTATCCTCCTCTCGAGATGCATATAAAATGTAGATTGAAATATCTATGCTAGCATCTCTACTCAACATAAGATATACAACTCCCAAATGCACAAAAGATCAAATGTCCTCACAAACATTCACAAACCTCTCGATTCATGCAAATAGTCGTGTCAAGTACTTAAGATCTAATATTGAAACTCATCTCTCGAATTATGAATCAATATATCAAACATGTTAAATCATTGGCCAAGTGATAAAACAAGAATAAGCTCAAAGTACTCAAATAGGCTTCAAGATAATAACTTCAACCAAGATTAAAACATCCAACAAGAGTTCATTAATCTACTTCCAAAACCCTAAATCACAAGAGTTTAGCTACACATGATTAAACAACTTACACACAAAGTGTTCAAAGTCATTACAAATGAAACTAAAAGATTGAAACTAAAAGAGAAGCAAAAAAAACTTAGGAACGCCGACAATCTCTCGATATATCTTCGTTCTTCAAGCTCCGATGCAACCCGATTGTCTCCTTGATGTCTCCTTCCAAGAGTTGACTCTTGTCTTGTGTTGTAGATCCCAAAAATGCGAGAATGTCCTTGTGTGCGCCCCCAAAAAGCCTTTTTATACCTCCCATCATGTTTAGGGCTTAATCTTTGCAGTTATGGGATTCAGTAGCAGACGCACGGTGGTGCGCCCACGCACGGTTACCGTGCGCCACCTCTTGAATACCCCAACTCTGTAGGGCGCACGGGTGGTGCGTCGAGCACGGCTACCGTGCGCCACTCCTGAAATAATCGACTCTCTGTAGGCGCACGGGTGGTGCGCCCATGCATGGGCTACCCGTGCGCCATGTGCCTTCAATTATCCTTATACGAGGGGTGCACGGGTGGTGTCTTGAGGCACGCCCAACCCGTGTGCCCCTGTCTTTTCCGTGAACGCTCAACTTTCGCTCTTTTAGGCTTCACTTTTCGTATATCCACTCAATTCTCCGTGTTTCCACTTTGCTTTCCTCATATTCTTATTCAATTAGCTTCAAATATCATGAAATTCCTACAAAATAAGCAAAGTGTAATATCTTTTCCACAAGGAGTGAATATGTAACATTTAACGCGAGTATATGCATGTTTACTTATCATTATAGCTCGAAATACGCCTCATAATACATGCAAAATTCACGCTTATCAAAATCCCCAAACTTAAATCGTTGACCGTCCCGATCAACAATATTTAGAACACGATAAAGTACAACGGGGAGATAAAGATAACAAGACACACCGAGAATCTACAAGAAAATCCAAATTGTTCATCATGAATGCTTAGTACAACTCAATCAAGCCTCAAATATCTAATCAAAGAACACGCCTCAAATAAAACAAAGTGAAATGCTCAATCCAACTCTCAAAGTTAAGTGTATACTCTCATCTCACGAGGTTATAAGGACGTGTTTACGCTCAAATCAATTCGATGTCGCAAAATTACCATAGGCTTGCAATTTGTCTCATATCTCCGCCCGAGAGTGTATGCAATTTGTGAATCATAAAGGACTTTCTCATTTGGTTGTAATGAAGGCTCTTTGGTTTAGGTAGGAAATTTTTGGATAAAGTGACTCAAACTCGAGTGTATAGACCGATGAGCATATCAATCATTTTCATTACAATCCCATATGCTACTCCAATCATCCCTCATTTTTATCAACTTCATTTATCTCCATTTCCTTCTTTTCTTTTGAGAATCACCTCCATTCACAATCCTTCGCCCCCCAAGTTTATCAACTTTTCAATCTTTTTTTCCATTTGTGCATTTTCAACATCTTTCCTTCCTCTTTTTATTCCATTTAACCAAGTATGCCCAATTATCCTATTTTTCAATTCCCACCCCTTCAACCTCGTTCATTCCCCTTTTACTCAACGTTATACATTCGAGTTTAAGGTGATGGAAATATAGTAAGATCAAGGGTTAAATTTTGTGGTTATCAAAGAAATAGGTTATAGGCTCAACTTGGCTAACTAGGAGTTTTCACATTTTTAGGTAGGCAAAAGGCATGAAAAGGCTAGCAAAGATGTCCTTTAATCACATTCACAATTCACATACACATGTGGCCTTGTGACAGATACCCACGCAAGTTCTAGAATTTTAATCAACATGAATGATACACTCAAATTACAACAAGACTGCATAAGATATAAGCAGTAAAGGCTCAAAGCTCACAGGCTTGTCAAAATGTAATTCAAAGCATCACACCAAGTTTTTCATATCAACATGCTCAAAGTTATCTATTCAAGGCTCAATCAATCCATAAACAACATCTAATCCCAACAATATGAATTTTCAATCAACACACAAACAACAAGTTGCACCATGCTCGGTCAACACACTCTCTAACCACTACTAAAGCAATAGACGTGCTAAAGCTATAAACGTGCTCTAATGTAAATGCAACCTAGAATGCTCTAATGCAACTATATGAAAACAAACAAATGCATGAAAATGTTTTTTTTTTCATGTATCCACACTTTTCATGTATTAAAATGCTATCTCTCCCCCAAAACTTGAATGAAATTATAGGGTCCTAAGGGGAAAAATAGAATTTCAATAACAAAAAGTGGGGATATACTCAATCATGCTGGCGGTGGTGGGAAGTGGCCTTGAGAAATATGCCACATTTGTAGTTGTTGGAGCACTTGCCACGTCTTCTCGGGCGCCGCTCCGATCGCTCGAACGCGAAAAATCAATACTATGTTGCCTCAAATCCTCTCCTTGCCACCTCAAGTCTTCTTCTTGCCTCAAGTTCTCCCCAAACGCATAAAATATGTCTTGAAAATCGGTGCCGTCTTTGGGTCCTCCATCGTGAGAAGGACCGGGACGATCTCCGCTTTGAGAATGTCGGGGTAATCGCTCCTCAGTGGGAGGACTCGGGTATAACATACCCAATTTGGGGTGATGAGGTTCCATCCCATGTCTTGGCCATGAAACGCATCCTCCTCCGCCACCATATCCTCCTCATCCAAGAAACCTTCAACTCTCTGCGGCGCTTTCTTGCCTCTATAGCCTCGTGAATTCGGTTGTGTGCATCGGAGTTCATGAGGAAGTTGGTGGTGTCCGTCAATGTCTCGACCGTGGTGTATGGCGGGTTAGGCAACGGAAATGAAGCACCTTTCTTTTGTAAAAGCACCAATCTGTTGTCTTCATTCGCTATGAACTTCATATGGTGCAACGATGCCAAATTAACCCGAGTCTGCCGGGATAGGCTCCAAGCCTCGAAATCAACATTGAAATGCTTAGGGCAATAGGGGTAATGAGGCCCCCTATAGAAATCGTACCCCCTTCCCGCCTAGCTAACTGTTCGATTTGTTCGGCAAAATTGACGGTGTTGTAGGGGTGTTTGTAACCATACACCAAAGGAGATAAAGTTCATTAGTCGTCATACCTCCAATGTTTTCTCGGGGCGAACACGGAGGATGCGATCCACGCGTTGAATATCTTAGGAAAAGCGGATTTCGGATCCATGAGGCTTTGGCGGTCCTTGCGGCGTACAACATCGGCCCGTTTGTGGTGTTTCCACAAGCATTCTCAGTCGTATTGATCATAATGAGGCATCGGGCGGAGTACGAGCGTTTGTTGGGACCTCGAAAATGGTGTTCAAGCTGTCATGTCATAGGCGATTGTCTTCGGACATTCCCAACCGAAACTTTATCATATACGGTTCAAAGGTCCCGCTTGTTTGAGTACTTCCACGTGCTCAAGAACTCCAATGTATGCTTTTTGAATGTCGGCCACCTTCGGCTCATGAAGTTCGTCCATCCTACCTTGGCGAAAATGACGCTACACGTCCTCATGTATCCCCAAAGTTTGGGTACAATCATCGTCGGCATAGCGAGATGGAGCTATTTGGCGACCGATCAAGCGATTCCATCGCTCAAGATCATCGGCATTTGTCAAGTTTACCCCATATGCCTCTGGACTGTTTTGGTCGATTTCCGGCGGTGCCACTTCGCGTTGTGCCGTCCCGCGTGCACGTCTCCTTCCACCTAGGGGGTTCTTTCTCTCGGCCATGAAGAGTTTATACCTGAAATACATTTCATT
The DNA here is from genome assembly GCA_016081115.2 of Rehmannia glutinosa. Taxonomy (NCBI): domain Eukaryota; kingdom Viridiplantae; phylum Streptophyta; class Magnoliopsida; order Lamiales; family Orobanchaceae; genus Rehmannia; species Rehmannia glutinosa. Next base: position 25,887,387 of record CM071934.1, read on the forward strand.
AGCATCCCAATATCATCAATGGCAACACAAAATAGGGGATTAAAGCTAACATATTGGGTGATGCAAATTCACTTGCCCACGTTACTTTTGATCGATCAACTACCCCAAGCAAACAAGAATTATGGCCATTCTAGACAAGTATTAGCTTAAACAATCATTGGCCATGCCCTACTCACCAACAATTCATCCTAAATCTCCTCAATTACACAAGCCCACAAGGTGTTTGATAATTTGCCTCAAAGAATAATTCACATAATTCATAGCAAAAATATCAAAATAAACACCTACCATGCTCCCTAATACATAATTGACAACGAATTGACAAAGAGAAACGGTGTTCTTCTCCGGAATTCTCTAAATTAAACTCGAAGTGGAAGGGTTGAACCCTAGGTGCTTGTGCTCACAATTCTTCAAGTAAATTTGATTTCAACGTAAAGTGAAGTTGAATTGTGATGGGGAGGATTAAAAGGACGAATTTAAGTAGAATTTGCAAGAAATTTCAAGGCAATGAAGTTTGGGGGGTAGTGGGCGCGCGATTTGTGGGATTTTTGAAGAATGAGACAGTTTAAAAACGTCATATTTAAGCCTCTTCCTCGGGCGCACGGGTGGTGCGTCGAAGCACCCAGGTTACCCGTGCGCCACCCCTAAAATTCTCTACTCTTTTTTTAATTTTTTTTAGGGCGCACGGGTGGGGTGCCAGCGCACGGGCTACCCGTGCGCAGAATCACAGACAATTTAGGTATTTTTTTTTTTTTTTTTTTAATTTTTTTTTAAAAAAACACACAAAAATGCAACAAAAAACACAAATCACACTCATTAATAAAAACACACATATCAAAGCACTCAAATCACACAAATTTTGAAACTAAACACACGCAAAAATGGAATTCACACTAAAAACCGTTGGGTTGCCTCCCAACAAGCGCTATATTTAACGTCTTTAGCTTTTAGCCCGTTGATTATCGCTTTTAATTCAAGATAATAACTTCAACCAAGATTAAAACATCCAACAAGAGTTCATTAATCTACTTCCAAAACCCGAAATCACAAGAGTTTAGCTACACATGATTAAACAACTTACACACAAAGTGTTCAAAGTCATTACAAATGAAACTAAAAGATTGAAACTAAAATGTTTCGGCCTAGAAAAGAAGAAGAAAACTTAGGAACGTCGACAATCTCTCGATATATCTTCGTTCTTCAAGCTCCGATGCAACCCGATTGTCTCCTTGATGTCTCCTTCCAAGAGTTGACTCTTGTCTTGTGTTGTAGATCCCAAAAATGCCAGTTGAATGTCCTTGTGTTCTTGCCCCCCCAAAATTTTTGCCTTTTTATACCTCCCATCATGTTTAGGGCTTAATGTCATTAATTCCAGTTATGGGATTCAGGAAGAGGAATATTATTTCGATCAATTAGGTGGTGCACCCTTGCACGGGTTACCCGTGCGCCACCTCTTTGGAATACCCCAACTCTTTGGTCGTGGGCGCACGGGTGGTGCGTCGAGCACGACTCCTACCCGTTCGCCCTTTGATGGATAGCATTGGTGAAATAATCGACTCTTTGTAGGGCGCACGGGTGGTGCGCCCATGCATTGATTTATGCTACCCGTGCGCCATCTTTGCTCCTTCAATTATCCTTATACGGGTGCACGGTGGTGTCTTGAGGCACGCCCAACCCGTGTGCCCCCTGTCTTTTCCATGATTTACGCTCAACTTTCGCTCTTTTAGGCTTCACGTTTTGTATATCCACTCAATTCTCCGTGTTTCCACTTTGCTTTCCTCATATTCTTATTCAATTAGCTTCAAATATCATGAAATTCCTACAAAATAAGCAAAGTGTAATATCTTTTCCACAAGGAGTGAATATGTAACATTTAACGCGAGTATATGCATGTTTACTTATCATTATAGCTCGAAATACGCCTCATAATACATGCAAAATTCACGCTTATCAATATCATTTTAAGAGTCATCACTTATTGTATGTCATCTAAAGTTATCAGTTTATTGTTCCGTTGGAGTTGGATTTTCTGATTTTCAAAATCAAATGTGATTGGTCCTAGTTTTCTAAGCTTATCAACCACAACGACCATGTCACGACCTCCTAGTTTAAGAATCCTAACCTGTTATCTCGATCTGCGGTTCTCATCTCCAATTCAAATTTAGGACACTTAGAGTTACATTCTATTTATTTTTATTGAGATCGCTCCCCTAACTCATACTTATGATAGGCGGGGTTAATGCTTATCGATATTTTCCTCAAAATGCGAGATCCTTAAAATGTCGATAAGTTTTTAGTCATTTTAGATTTTTGAATTCCCGGTATTAAATTGTTTTCCTTAGTTCCACCATTTCAATTCATAAAGTAGATCGCCAAATGAAGCGCAATCTTAAGTATAAAGCAATAGTTTTCATATCGATCGACAAACTTATCGATTAAGAAGCACGATTTTTTTTAGTAGAAAATCAACGCGTTGAAAGATCTTTGATTCTAATGGGAACAAGTCCAACAAAGTAGAAATAGTTCTTGTTTCCTTTTAGCTAGCACTTAAGATCTAATCGATCCAAATTGAATCAATATATTCAATCAATCTATCTTGGGCTAAATAGCTATCTAGTCTCCCGAGGGATCTAGAGTGCCGAGTGAAAGGTGGGGCCTAAAATCAAATCCAACTCTTCCAATTGTCATTCTCGAAAAAATCTTTAGTACATGTCTTTTGACTATATCCCCGCATTTCGAATAGCAAGGTACCCTTGTTAGCCATTGTGAAAGAAGTTTGAGTGTATTCTAATTCACGACAACCTTCTAGCATTAGTGGGATATAAGAAGCTCTGTACTCTCCATGTGTCTACTAGAATGGTGAAAGTACTATTACCTACCCCCCCAACAACTTGATGGTATCCGGTAGGGGTGTTAATCGTGTTTCGTGTTCACGGATCGTGTCCTACGACACATGTAGTACATGTCGACACTAACTGCGAACAAACCCATTTAATTATTAGTGTTAAGATACATGAACACAACCCATTTATGACACGGGTAACCCGACACGACACGAAAAACCTATATATTTTAAAGTTGACACAAAAAAATGGAGAAAAAGCTGAAATTACAAAATAAAAAATACATTAAATATTAAAAATTTATTAAAAAATACATTTAATAATTTTGTCATCATCATATAACCAACTAAAACATCATAAAATATTAAAATAATGTCACTATAAAATTAAATGGGTCATGTCAACAACAAGTCCAATTAGACTTGTCCAATTTATTTTCTATGTTAACCGTGTCCGACCTAAATTTGACCTAAACATATTAAGGGTTGTACTTGTACCTGCTAAATTCGTGTTATGTTCGTGTAGGGTTATCGTGTCGTATCACAAATTGACGGCCCTAGTATCTGGTGTCACTTGGCCAATGTATGTATAAAAATATGGAATTCACTCTATTCAGGGTTCATATTCATCTAACACCACTTGTTCGTCTTAAAAATAAATTCAATGTTCTCTCCAATGATAACAAACAACTCATTACATTTGTGACCTATATGGAATTGTTCATCACAATTAAAACAAGAGATAGTTACAAAAACACCCCGAGGTTCAGAACTAATTACAAAAGAATCTAGAGATTTTTGAAAATTATAAATACACCTTTTAGGTTTGATGCGTCTTATATTCCCCCACCCCCACCCCATATGCAAAAAGCATTTCAAATGCTCTCTTTACGTTTAACAAATATTACCCCCATCATTTCACCAAACTTATGACACAATCAAACCTCAAGGTTTTCTTTTTTGTAATTTTTAAAAACCTCTTGGTTTTTTTTCCTTTTCATTAGCTCAAACGCTAGGTTTTTTTTTTTAATTTATCCACTTATACGAATGCTTTTTGTTTTGTGTTAATCATTTCTTGAGGATAATTTCTTAATTGGTGGATATTTTCCAAGTATGTTAGAGGAGTTTCTAGTATTTGCATTGAAGTCCGAGGTCCCTCATTTCTAGTACTTTACCCCACGAAAATATTTAATAGTTCCCTTAAAACGCGTATTATATCGGTCCACCAAAAAGTATTATTAGTCCACGAAAAGTATTAGTAGTCCTCCATAAATATTATTAGTCCACCAAATGCTTGAGAGAGGATTACATCAAATCAACAAATACTCGGATGTCATGGATGAATGCACTTTTCAAAGAATAATGGTTGAATCGGTTTAAATCAAATTCAAAGTAAAATAAAGGCGATTGACCAAGAACAAAAAAATCCCACAAACAAAAACAATAACTTTTATTAGTACACAAACACACACACACACACCAAATTTCACTCATCAATGGAACAGCCCTCTTTGATAAGATAAAATACACGGACCATAGCCTTGCGAAAGTAAAACAAACAATATTGAGAGATTAACACAATAAGGAGACAGAAACCGATGGAGGTGTCGGACCGGCAACGATCCGAAGGTCATTTAGCATTTGGATAGGGGCGGAGAAGAGGATGGAGGTTTGGAACAAGAGAGAGAGAGAGAGAAAAACTTCATCTTTTTTTCTTTAGATCCGAATCACGTCTTGGGGATTCATCTAATGGGCTTAAATCCGTTAGACTGTCTGACAGAAGATCTACTATTGGTGTAATCAACAACTTTAGATTCTCTTTAACCGAATTATAAGAAACATTACTATTTTCTCTTCACTTAAGATATTTCAAAACATCCTAATCATTATCTTTGCAAATACATTCACGGTAAAATCTCACAAACTACATATCCTTTACACATTTTTCGCAAAACATCTTTCCAATAAAACATTTCTTTCAAGACATGCCATGACAAATCAAAACCAAGACAAGTAAACTCGGAGGCATATTTACTTTTGAGATTTTCTTATATGCCTCAAATCTTGATGTATGAGTAAAACCTAAATTCCTCTAGTTTGAAATCCCCAATGCGCGACTTTCTAAAGTTTGCTTTGAATTAAGTGTTATCCTTCATGGGAAGTTTTAAGAATCATGACAATTTTCATGGAGACTTGATATAATTATAAATTTATAATCAAGTATTTGGGTCCATTGTTGGGAAATTTATTGTTTAGATTTTGATGAATGCCATGTAAAACTTAGAATAGGAAGTTGGCACCCCATTTTTGTTGTAAATCGCATTGTAACTAATAAAAGGGGTGGTCAAGTGAGTTAAGTCGGTATGCTAAACATGCAAGAAGACAATGGAGACTAGAAGGAAGACTCATTTGCAAGGCAGTGAGTATGGCAAATAAGAGAAGACGGGAACTCGGCCAAGGTGCGGTGAGATGCGGTGAGTAAAGTATTAGTCAAGTCAACTCAAGATAGCCAAGTCTCAAATGAAGTGACAAGAAGTCATCCAATGATTGAAAGGCGACTCTAAGTCACCTGGGAAAGCAAGGAAATGCAGACAAGTCGAGATAATCCGAAAGAGATCCGTTGCATAGAAATCAAGAGAATTACTTAAACAAGTAATACCTCCATGCTACCTTTCTCGAAGTGCTCAGTCGAGGAAGCGTGCAAGGGAATAAACCAATGGGAAGCACTACACCGTGTCGAACTACGAAAAGGTGAAGAACAATTCATACGAGGAAGTGGAAACTCCAAGGGCGCAACAAGACAAGCCAATGACCACAAGTGACTTTCAAAAATAAGCCTATCTCTTCAACGGGTAGATTTTTGAAAGATCACTATAAAAGGCTGAGGAATGACTCTGAGAAAAGTGATCTTGATTACCTGAACCACGAACATTCAAGCTAACATTTGAACTGTAATCGAAATATTCTCAAAGATCATTCAAGATTAATTCTAAAGCTACACTACGAAGGAAATCAATCCAACACTCACCGTGAAGGAAAGATAACTTCAATCGGTTGAAGAGGAAACTTTTGAAGAAAAGGGGTCTACATTCCGCGGAGGATTGTAAGAAGGTTCAAGGTATAACCGGTCTCGAGTTTTGGAGGGCTTCGTGATCAAATCAAAAAGCTTGAGCAAGTGAGCTGTAGTAGCAAGGCATCTGCCTGTGAAGAAGCTGAGTCGTACGAGAAGCCAGCCTGCGTGACCAAGGCATCTCGGGATCGGTCCCAAGGAACAAGTCGACTACGTGATCAAGACTTGTATCGGGTATTTCATTACCACTTTGTATCTTGATCAATACTTAGTGGATTCCTCCAGGAGTTGGAGAAGAGAGGAGTAGAAGAATTACCCCATCTTGAACCTCTATAAAATCTATCATGTCATTTACATTTCAAACTTTAATTCCTGCATCTTATTTGTTTAACTCTCTGTGATAAATTTGCTATCCACTTGATAATCCCTAAGTACTAAAACCAAGTATTAAATCTTTACTAAATCAATTTTAAGGGTGTAAAGTCTTCCAGAAAAACAAAGCTGCGATTGAGCTAATTCGATCTTAACAATGAGTTATTCTATCAACAACTCGATCAGTCTTTGAGTGACTAACTCTACTGATTAACTAAATTGGCTATCCACCAAGGACACAACTGTGTAGTATCAACTATGAGATTTAAAAAAGGGACTAAATCGAAAAATTTGTAAGGTTTATTCAACCCCCCCTTCTAAACCTTACACTCACACCCCTTGGGACCTACAAGTGGTATCAGAGCGGTTGGTGCATTGAGCCTTCCGCACTGGTTACTGAACTAGATCTCCAAATTTTTCAAAGTCTGTTTTAGTACTTAAAACTCTTCTTATTATCAAAAGTTATTATCATGGAAACAAATTTGACACGTATCTCTATGTTCACAATTGAAGAATTTGATGATTGGAAAATTCGTATGCAGGCTCATCTATCAGCATTACATGACGAGATGTGGATAGTGATAGAGGATGGGCCACTACAAATTTTAAAAGTGAACACAGCTGTAAGAAGAGTTGCAGCTGAAGGTGAAGAGGATGTCGCTCCTAGACTAGCTATGGTTGAAAAACCAAGAGCTGAATGGACAAATGATGACAGAAAAAGATACAACCTGGACAATGTGGCCAAGGATATTCTTTACAAAACCTTGGACAAAGCCATGTTCAATAAAGTCAAATCATGCAAAACGGCTAAAGAAATCTGGGACAAGCTAAAATTGATTTGTGAAGGCTCAGAGCAAATCAAGGAAAATAAATTATTAGTGGTACATGTCACGAAATTTGAGAATTTCAAAATGATCGCGAGGAGAGAACCTGGATCAAGCTGGATGCTCGGTTCACGAGAAATTACCAACGAGCTATCTGCTATCGGAAAAAGAATATACACGAAAGAAATGTGTATGAAGATCTAAAAAGTCTCCCAATTGAATGGGAATTGAAGGTCATGGCACTAAGACATTCCATGGACCTATCAAAGACATCCAACCATGAACTATTCTAAGATCTCAAAGCTGCAATTTGGTGGAGAAAAAAGACCAGGAAGAGACAATTTGTCCCCAAAACAAACTTGCTCTAATTGTTAAGGATGGCAAAAAGCTGAGGTCAAAGAGGTCATTGACCCCGAGGAAAATAGCCACGATGGTTAAAAGGTTCAACAAGTTCTTCAATAAGAACTACAAGAAGCGGCGAATCCTCCGAGAAGACACTCGGCTCATCTCCAAGTCAAGGAAGATAGGCCAACCAAGAGAAACGGTCATCAAAAGCTGAATATCAAAGTGACAATCGAAATGGAAAGAGGTGATCAAAGGTTGAATATCTATCTTTGGGAAGCTGTAGGCAAGCGGGTCACTATGCCATTGATTGCCCATATCTGTGTCAACAAATACGGGAATGAAGAAAGAAAGAAAAGTCTTGAGAGAAAAGAAGACAAAAAAAGAAAAAAAAAGGCAATGTTGGTTGCGGATCAAGCTTCTTTGAGATAGCCAAGTCGAGAGACATAGGCGATTGAGAGAGTAGTGAAGGCGACTACTCAAGTGACTACGAAGAAGAAGCATTGATCGTCAATGGCGAAGGAACAAGACCAACGACCAAGAAGATGAGGTACACTCACGATTCATCACACTCGGTTCTAGTGATAGTGGTAGCGTGACACACACACTTCATCACCCACATCTTTATGATTCATTAGGCAAAATGATGAAAGATTTTGAGCAGTTAAATCCTCACACACACTACTAAATAAGGAAAACAACCTACTCAAGAGGCCAAAACTCACAGTGACTAAGGAGCTAAGTACTCTAAGTCAAATAGGCTGATGAGAATAAAAGTTTAAAGACTGAAAATGCCAAGCTAGTAGCGAGAAATAGCTGCCATAGAAAAGAGGAGAATGACCTCAAAATGTGATTGCCTCATTCACTAAAGCATCTAAGTCATTGGATGATCTTATCATGAGCGAAAGAGAATGTGGAGACAAGACAAGCTTAGGATTTAATTCCTCTGTGCTATGTCAAGCTCAAAAGTGATTTTGGAAAAAGGATCTTTAAGCGAATGAAGTATCTCAAAAATCCAAAACTCCAAATGGTGCACACACATTTATTCCAAAGCACAATTACAAGCAAAGCGGCATTGGTTATAAAGGAAAAGGAAAAACAATCGATTGAGTGTCTTTGAGAGGGCAGTGAGAAGAAATTGACCAAGTTCCTCGGCAAACTCCAAACAAGAAATACTCTGTAAAGAAGAAACGAGCTACCAAAAACCCCGGAAAGTTCTATAAAAGAAACACATTTGATGGGAATGGTAGAAAATATCCAAGCCAAGTGATTGGAATGATGTAAACTATCGGCAAAAGACCTATGGAATATAAGCCCAAATGGCAAAGGCACAGAACTCGGCAAAGGCCATTCCAAGGTATAAGAGCTTTCATCGGCACACACATGCACTGGCACTACACTCGGAGACATCACAACTACCCCAAAGAAGAAGCAATTGCTAAAACACGTATACATGCATACTGGACAAAAGAGGCAATTTGTATGAACCAGAATCCCCAAGCAATTTGCCAAAATTAATTATGATTATGGCAACGACGATGGCAACCCTTAGCGAATCATCGGCTATAGGTTGGTTGGATCATCTTACAATACTAACCCCTCGGGACCCAGACAAGTATGGGTACCTAAAACTTAATTTCCTTGTTTGCGGGTTCAGGAACAGTGAGTGCCAAGAAACCTGGTACATGGATAGTGGTACATTCGGACATATGACGAAAACAAGAAAAATCTGTCAAAATTCAAGGAAGTTAAAGGAGCAAAAGTCATATTTGGAGGAAATGAAGCTCGGGGGAGAAATAAGAGGCATTGGATCCATCAAGAAAAATGGATTAGAAATCACGGATGTTGCATTTGTTGAAGGACTCAATTTCAATCTGCTAAGTATCGACCAACTCGTGACAAGGGCTATAATGTTGGATTTAACATGAGTATATGCCAAATCAAGGATCTGAGAATCAAGTGAAGTTGTCTTTGCAAGGATGCGGACAAAAGAACACGTATATCGTGGATTGGTCAACGACAACACCGGCCTGTCATTAGCAAAACCTGGTGAATCAAGTTGGTTGTGGCACAAGAAGGTAGTCACCTGAATTTCAAAACAATTAACAAGCTTTCGGAAGCAATCTTGTGGAAGGACTTCCCGGACTCGATATACAAAAGGAGAGTATATGTGACACATGTTAGAAGGAAAACAAATCAAATCATCATTCAAAGAAAAGGCATGTCCATCTTCAACAAGAATATTGCATATGCTACACATGGATCTATTTGGTCAGTTGAACCAGCCATCATAAGTGGGAAGAAATATACCTTGGTGGTAGTATATGACTACTCAAGATATACATGGACAATATTCATGTGTAAGAAGAAAAAAACTCTCTGAAAACTACCACGGTGATGAAAAGGATTCAAAATGAGAAGAGCCAAACCATTATCAAAATAAGATCGAGGCCAGGAACCGAGTTTGTCAATGGTATAATAACTTCGATATTGTATTGAAAATGGCATTGGTCATGAATTATCTGCTGACAAGGACTCCCTGGCAGAATGGAGTTGCGAAAGAAGGAATAGAACTCTCAAAGAAGCGGCAAGGACCATGTTAGCGAAGCGGGGCTACCTAAAGATTTTGGTGAAGCAATTAACACAACATGTTACACTCAAAATAGATGCATGATAAACAGAGCGGTGACAAAGACTCCTATGAGATTTGGACGGGGAGAAAACCAAATGTTGCATATTTTAAAATATTTGGATGTAAATGCTTCATCCATAACAATGGCAAAGACAATCTAAAGGCTTTTGATGCTAAAGGCGATGAAGGTATCTTCTTGGGATACTCGGTGAAAGCAAAGCCTCTGATACTCAACAAGAGGACTATGGTTGCGAAGAATCCATTCATGTAGTATTCGATGAGCGAAATGTAAATGGAGAAGACATTGAAGAGTCGAGTTGATAAGTGAATCATCCGGCCATGCGAGAAAAGTCCTATCTTTGAAGTGAAGTAGTTTGGAATTATAAACTCGGATGAAGATGAGATAGGCTGAGTCTAAAAAGCAATTTGGAAAATCTGCGACTAAGCGAGAGAAGGCGATCAAAGAACAACACGGTACCAAGGCGGCGAATCGGCTAACTTACTTCAACTTTGATGTAAGATGGGAGAGACCATCCACGAGAACTTGTCATTGGAGATATAAGAGAAGGTGTCAAAACAAGATCGAGAACTCAACAAGAAGTCATGTTCACATGCTTTATCTCACAAATAGAGCTAAAGATGTGTCACAAGCATTGGATGACACACATTGGATTCAAGCTATGCAAGAAGAAGTGAATCGTTTGAAAGAAATAAAGTATGGGAGTTAGTTCAAAGACCCACCCATCAAAATGTCATTGGCACTAAATGGGTGTTCGGGAACAAGATGAGCGAGGAAGGTTCGGTGGTAAGAAACAAAGCAAGATTAGTAGCCAAAGGATATTGCCAAGAAGAAGGGATAGATTTTGATGAAACATTTTCCCCGTAGCAAGATTGGAAGCCATTAGGATGTTTCTTGCCTATTTATCTCTCACAAGAATTTTATTGTATATCGGATGGATGTAAAAAAGTGCATTCCTAAATGGTTTATTGGAAGAAGAAGTGTATGTTGAACAACCTCCGGGGATTTGAAGCGAGAAGACTCTTGGAGATAAGGTATACAAACTCAAGAAAGCTCTATATGGATTAAAACGGGCACCCCAGAGCATGGTATGATACTTTGTCACAATTCTAGCGAGAATGGATTCACAAAAGGAAAAGTAGATAGAACAGCATTGAGAATTCAAGACAAGAAGAGCATCTTTGCTTGTTCAAATATATGTGGATGACATCATTTTTGGATCCACAAACAAAGAAGCGTGTGAAAAATTTTCAAACCTCATGCAAAGCAAATTCGAAATGAGCATGATGGGAGAGGCGACATTCTTCCTTGGACTCCAAGTGAAACAATTTGAATGATGGAACCTTCATAAGTCAAATAAAATACACGAGAGATTTAATGAAGAAATTTGGTATGGAAGAGAAGTCTTACGTGAAAATACCAATGAATACATCGATCAAAATGGACATGGATGCGGATGGCAAACTTGTAGATCAAACAAGATCTGAGCACTTATTGGATCATTACTTTATCTCCACGGCAAGCGGGCGGACATCACCTTTGTTGTAGGTGTATGTGCAAGATTTCAATCTGCTCCAAAAGAGAGCCATATATTGCTAAGAAGAGATCTTGAGATATTTGAAGGAAGCGAAGTTGGCTTATGGTATCAAAGGAAGGTGGATTCAAGCTAATTGGCTATTGGACTCTCGACTATCTTTGGATGCGAGTTGTGAGAAAAAGCACCTCGAGGCACATGTCAAATGCTTGAAAGCAGGACTAATTTCTGGTTTAGCAAAAAGCAAAATTCAATAGCCACCTCTCTGGTGACGAGAATACATAGGCTGCGGGTAGGTGTTGTGCCCAAATCTATGGATGAGGCGGTTGAAAAACTATGAAATTGAAGAAAAGAAATTCCAATCATGTGTGATAACACAAGTGCTATTGCAATCACTCAAAATCTGTGTTGCACTCGAGAACAAAGCATATCGATGTCGGATATCACTTCATAAGAGATCATGTTGAAAAGAAATACATCACCTTGGAATATATTTCAACGATAAACATTATTAGTGACATATTCACAAAACCATTATGTGAGTCAAGATTTGAAGAACTCAAACATGAGTTAGGGTTAATTGGTGGTGACACTCGGAAGACTCGAAAGAAAGCAATGAAACACAAAAAGGAAAAATTTGAATTCTCAAAATCGATAAATGAATCGATCGTATCGGAAAGTCGACTTCTGCAAGATTAGGCGGCCGAAGTGAGTCATTATGAGAAGCGTGAGAAGAAGAGTTAAATCGGCTAAGGGACAAGCTGAGTCATTTATGAGCAAAGTGACAAAAACGCGATCGTTTTTACTAAGCGGGAATGTTTTTAAGAATGGCGTCGACATAATGATGATGTGTCTGGCAAAAGCTGCACACCAAGCATGATTGGATATAAATCTTGCCGCATTAAATTGAGACATTAAATGCTAATCGGTGCAAAAAATCTAAGCCGTTGATTTCGATCACATTTCAAAAACCACCATACGTCCTTTCAAGAACCATACTTAAACCATTTTAGTCCGTCTCTCTCACATAATACCAAAAGCTGTTCATTTCTCTCTCGGAAGCAAAAGGCAAAACTCTCTCAAAACCTATCAATCTTCAAATCAACACATAGGTCCCCGAGGGGTGTAAGTGTAAGGTTTAGAAGGGGGTTGAATAAACACTTACCAAATTTTCGATTTAGTCCTTTTTAAATATTCGAGTTGATCTTACTACATTTTGTCCTTGATGGACAATCAATTTAGTTACTAAGTAGAGTTAATCTCTCAATAAACTCAACTGAGAATTGTTGATGGAATAACTCATCAAATGGTGGCTCTAAATTAACTTTCATTGTGGTTTTGTTTTTTATTGGAAGACTTAACACCCTTAAGTTTGATTGAGCAAGAATTTAGTGCTTGGTTTAGTACTTATAAGTTATTAAGTGGATAGCAAATTTATCGTGAGATATAAGCGATTAAAAATGTAAGAATTAAAGTCTTTGAAATGTAAATGACACAATGAAATTTTTATAGAGGTTCGAAGATGGGGTAATTCTTCTACTCCTCTCTTCTCCAACTCTGGAGGAATCCACTAGGTAATGATCGGTTTACAAAGTGGTAGCAGTCCGGATACAAGTCTTGATCACACAAATGCCGACTTGATCCTTTGGGACTCGATGCAGAGACGCCTTGATCACTCGGTGGCTTCTCAAATGCGACTCGGCTTCTTCCGCAGGCAGCTGCCTTGCTACTCTGACTCACTTGCTCAAGCTCTTTGGATTTGATCACGAAGCCCTCCAAAAGCTTAAGACTTGGTTCAACCTGAACCTTCCTACAATCCTTCGGAATGTAGACCCCTTGTTTTTGAAATTTTCCTCTTCAAGCGATTGAAGTTATCTTTCCTTCACGGTGAGTGTTGGATTGATGTTCTTCGTAATGTAGGTTTGAGGATTGAGAATGTTTGATTTTTCTAATATGCTTGTATATCTCACGTGTGTGTCCTCTATTTTCTCAAACAAACTCCTCGGCCTTTTATAGTGAACTTTCAAAAATTTGCCCGTTGAAGAGATAGGCTTATTTTTGAAAGTCACTTTGCGATCGTTGGTTTGTCTTGTTGCGTTCTTGGAATTGCCATTTACTCGTATGAATTGTTTTTCACCTTTTGAGTTACGACACGGTGTAGTGCTTCCCATTGTTCATTCCATTTGCACACTTAGGGTGAGCACTTCAAGAAAGGTGGTATGGAATATTACTTGTTTAAGTAAATCTCTTGATTTACGTGTACAGCGGTCTTTTTCGATTATCTCGACTTATTGCATTTCCTTGCTTTCCCAGGTGACTTAAGTCGACTTCCAATCATGGATGACTCTTACATCACTTCAACTTGAGACTTGGCTTTTCTTGAGTTGACTTGGTGATGCTCCACTCAGTGTATCTCAAATTGCTTCTATAGTAGAGTTCTGTCTACTCTTCTTTGCCATACTCGGTTGTCTCGCGATTGAGTCTTCCTTCAAGTCTTGATTGTCTTCTTGCATGTTAGGGCGTGGCGACTTAACTCGGCAGCGACTCTAATTGTTACAATGCATTATCTGATAAAAATTGGGGTGCCAACTTTCTATTCTAAGTTTTACATGGCATTCATCAAAATCTAAACAATAAAATTCTAACAATTTCCCCCTTTTTGATGATGCAAAACTTAAACCATACAAAAATGCAAATAACAAAGATACATCTGAGATAGTGTATTGACATAGAATGTATCGCGAGAATCAATCTTTTTATTGATCATATCATTCTTGTACTTTTTTCACAATTGTTTACAAGGTGTATCGAGTTCATATTTGCTACACGAAAAAAATAAAGAATTTATAGCTTTATTACGAGAAGACTTACATTGTATGTATTTACATGATAAAATACGAAGGGTTGGGCAATGAACACTTCATCTCCTTCGTTGTCTCCTTCTTTCATCTTGTTCGGCATCTTAACTTCTCTTCTTCTCTTTTTCTAAATCGTCAATTTGCCTTTTTTTCTTTTCATATGCCTTCTGCGACTTCATCTTTTCTTATTCTTTCTGTCTCTCTGCCATGCATTGAGTTTGTCTCTTGTTTTTTCTTCTATTCTTTTTGCATACTCGGCGTTAGTTTTAACCACTTTCAAATTTGCCACTTGGTCAAGCCAGGCCATGAGATCCCTCCTTTCTTTCACGGATCTCGTATTCAATATTCTTGGGCGAGGCTGGGTGCAAACTTCTTCCTCACTCTTCTTCCTCTACCTGCGGGCGTATCTTTGTCTTTGGGTCTTCTTCCCAATGAGTGACTAGCGAGTGACCCGGTAGTGCCCTTAGGTAGTATCTTTGCTGTCGGCTTCTTCACATAATGTGAGACCCTTTTCCCGATACAAGTCCCAATCTTGAGCCATAGACATATTTGCAAAGTATCCTTGATTCGGCGTTTTGAATTCGTCAGGCGATCGTGGCTCTGTCCCGACATACGAAATGGCATAAGTGTCTCTGTCTCTTGGAATGCCTCCGTGTTCTTTCAAGATGTTCATAACTCGGCATCCATTCTTCCTTCCACTTCCTTCATCCCTGCTTCAATTGTTTTTCTCTTTTCGACCATAGATACACGAGTGTTGGAGTGGCGAGTCACGAGGAGTTCTTGCGATAATGTCGGTGTGTGGGACCTGTTGAGGTTTGTGCAATCATCAAAGGTCATATCTTTTGATCCTTCCCCTCGTGATTTTCCTTTCTTTTGTTTCAAAATTTCCTCGGTGATTTTCCCTTCTCGATTGTTCCTTCTCATTTCTCCTTTCTTTTTGAACTTGATTTTCTTTGCTTTAAGGTATTCCTCTTCCCCCTTTTTGGCATCATCAAAGGATAGAGGAACCCCGGGAACATCTTTGGCAAGCATGAAGTCGAAACTGCGGATAGTCAAGTTACTTGCTTCAAGTCTGCTGCGTTGTAAGCGGCACGAATTCGGATCGAGTAGCGTTGGACTCTGCTTTGAAATTAGCTTCATCTCGGCCATGAGAAGGCTGAATTTTCTAGTCATGTGTTCTTCCAAGCCAGCGTAGATCATTCGTATTTTGCTCACAGCGTAGCTTTATCTCGGCGATGTGAGCTTCATGCATATGCTCAATATGTTCTCTCGACTTTGTTTTTGCATCGGCATTTTCGGCTCTCCACACTAGCGACTTGTTGAACAATGTCACGAAGTATCTTACTTGTTCCACACGCATTGTTTCTTTGCTTTGTTGCCACCATTCACTGATTGGATTTGTTATGCCTCTCAAGTCGGTAAGGGTGGCATCTCTGTTGTCGATCGCATATCCAAAGGGCATGATGCCTCTCCATCCGTTCAACCTCGGCAAATAGTGCATGAACACTTCTCGAACTTGGTGATTCTTACTTGCGGTGATGGCCATCTGACGTCAAAATCATAATCGGCTAGAACAATGGTGTCGATGGAAGAAACGAGGAGGGTTTGTGATAAGCGTGCTTGTTCGTTTTCGACTCTTCGTGGAGTTACAGTATCTCCCGGTGAAAAAGGAAAAGATTCTACAAAAGATTCATCGCCGCCAGATACGTTCGATGATGGCGGTGCGCGTGAAGTTCTTTTGGGAATCGATCTGCTGCGACTTGAGGAGCTGCGCGGTGGTCTCTTGTTGGTGGGTTTTGTTGTGAAGTAGTCGATTTGCTTGAGCCTCGGCTATCTCAGCGGCCGTTGGTCTTAGTTTGAGCACCATTTCTTATGACCGTTGGTCTCGGTAATTTTTCCAATGCGTGGCCCGATCCTCGGCCTTGCTCGATGGCGTCATCGGGGCGATGATGAGATCTCCATTGGTGGCTCATCATCAAAGTTAAAGGTTTGTGAGTAGTCTTGGGATCGAACTTGCTCGTGCTTGGAACATCCGCGGTGAGTCTTTTTTGGAGGGGATGACTCGAACTTAACTTCGCCCGATCCCGAGAAAGGATACATCGGGATTATCACGGGAATCATGAAGTGCGCTTATCTCCTTCTCGGATGGGTCGATTATAGCGGGAGGGATGTTCTCTACTTGACTTCTTTACCAGGAAGTCTCAACCTCCGTGGGCCTTCATTACCTCCGGCGATCTCTCTTGCGGCGAGGCACTTGTCTCCTTTCGATAGTGTCAAGTTGTCTTAGGGTCTTCTGCGGCATCCATTGGAGTCTCAACCCCATGGATTGCACTTTCATCGCCAGTGTTAACTCCCGGGGTTGTTCCTTCATGTGCCTCATTGCATCGGCGGCGTCATTAACGCCTGGCGATTGGCACCTCGGTGAGCATCTTCAAGCATGCGAGCTTCGTTGATGGCAACTTGTTGTTCTTCTTGTGTTTGTATTCTCTCTACTTCGCCTCCTTGATTCGTTTTGGAGTCATCTGCGGCATCCTCAGACCTTTAGCTGCGGTGGAGGAGTTTCCCCTCGGTGGCGCACCGGTGAGTGACTTGGAATGGGGTCACTCGTCTCCAAACTCATTGTTTCGATTAATTGTTCGGCCGTTGGGCGGTGTGCTACACCTTCAATAGGGGTTGGCTCGGGGGTCCCACTATCCCGTTTCATCGCCATCACCCTTATTGCCTTCTTCCCGGTGAAGTGAGCTAGGGAAGTGGTGGCGGCAACAACGATGGCTATTCTTTGAACCACTCCCATTGGATCGATTTCATTTGTATTATGGAGGACTCTCTGGTCAGTCCTCCATCAATCTTTGCTCGTGAAGGATTCTTGATTCGTGCGATACTTGCTGCATTTGCAACTCTTACGTGGCGTGACATTCTGCGATCCTCATCAGCATCAGAAGACATCAAGGAGGATGTGTGTGTTACGTGTGCGGAGATAGGGCGGATGCTTGCTTTCTCACGTGCCTCTGCCTTCCTCCGACTTGCTTTTCTCTCTCCTTTTCCTTGAAAATCTGCGGGGATGTCTAGCGATTGTCTTCATCAAGTCTTTGGGAGCACGATTTTAGTCGAGAAATTTAGCGATTCCTCTTCTTCTTCTATAAACTCGGGCCGTTGGGCTGTTCCCTTGACTTACTCAACTTCCATTTCCTCCACTCACGCGAGGCGATTTTGGATGTGCGGGTAAGGTGGAGATAGGATCATTACATCACTATCTGCTCTGGAGTTCTTCTTGTGCTTGTTTGTGTGAACTACAGTTGTGTCTTGAGTTGCCTCTGCTGATCGATCGCCTTGACGAGACTTGGCTGTTTCATCAATTACATCTGGGAGACTCTCTTCTCCGGTAGTCTCCGTATCTGCTCTAGGATGATAAGCGACTTTCATTTGGTTTCTCGATTCGGGCCTTGATGATTCTTCTTCGTCTCTAGTTTGTACCGAGGATTTACGTTCGAGAGGCGTGTCGTCTGAGTCTTGGCGGCGGGGGCGTGTTGGTGTCTTTTTCTAGGAAGCGGAGGCCGTCGTGGCTTCTCGGTTCTCCTCTTTTTGTGATCGGAGAAGGTATTTGTGAGTCCTTCTCGGCCATTGGCTGCTGCGAGCGGGAGACACGAGTGCGAGGCGGGTGACTTCTGCTGCGGGCGAGGCATGTTTGGTTTTCTTTGTTGCGGGCGTGATCTTCTTAGTGGCTTCTTTGGGCGACTCTCTTCTTGGGTGGAGAGGAAAGCAATTTGTATCTTGGTCGGTGATTCCCCCTCACTTAGTGTCGACTTTCTTGGCGTAAGCTCTCTTGTGCGCGCGAGAGAGGTTTGCTCACGAACATCCTCTTGTTAACATGGAATGCCTTCCCATGTATGTCTAGAGGACTCCTCACCTCCGTTAGCCCAGGCCAATCACTAGGCCATATCACAGGATCCTCCAAATGTGCCATCTTCTTTGAAGGATTTGTTCCCCACGTTAAGCGATGCATTGTAGACAAACTTCGGCTTGATTTATCTTCTTTTCTTCGATGATTGCGGCCATTACAATCAGCTTTGCCTTTGTGATTGGTCAAAACGCCAAACTTGATGTCGATACATTTGGCAACTATGTCAACAACTTGTGATAATCCTCCTTGGCGATCTCTTGTTTCTTTGTATACACTATTTTATCGGCAAAGTCGAGGCTTGGCTATTTCTTTCCAAGCATCGGCCCAGGTTTACATTAACCGTTAATCTCGTCGCCCTCTGTTATTAGTGAGCAATGTTTGGCCAAATCCTTGGCGAGAGATAGTCATTGCTTTCCGTGAGCAGATGATTTGATTCCTTCATCGTGAATCTCGGCATTCACGTAGAATTGTGCGACCTCCTCCACATATGTCGCCGGGTACTCTAACGTCGAGAAATGGTTTTGAGCGGGGCGTTTCTAACTTTTCAGCGATTTTCTTCACTAGGGTGTCGTCGGACCCTGTTTCACCATCGTCGAAATCCACCATAGAGCGGTGTGGATTTGCTTCCCCTAACTTGGTAAAGTCATAAGTTGGTGCCATTTTTCGGGATTATATCGAAGAAAAACTCGAGAAATTGACTTGAAGATAGATAGGGTTTTAGAGAATTTTGCCTTTGCTTTTGAGAGAAAAAAATGAAACATTTTAGAAGTGTGAGAGAAAACGGACGAAAATGGTTTAAATATGGTTTATGAAAGGGCGTGCGGGTGGTTTTGAAATGTGATCGAAATCAACGGCTTGGATTTTGCGCTATTGAGCATTTAATGTCTCGTATTTAATGCGGCGGCATTTATATCCAATCATAAGCTTGGTGTGCGACTTTATGTATGTACACTCATCATTATCTTTGACGTATTCCTTAAAACATTCCCGCTTAGTCAAAAGCATTTGCGTTTTTGTCATTTGCTCATAAGTGACTCGAACATCCCTTAGGCGATTTAACTCTACTTCTCACGATTCTCTTAGTGACTCGACTATCGGTGACTTGGTGTAGTTGTCTTTCGTCTGGTGATTCTCTTGGTGATTTACATTTTCGACTCTTTTTCACCTTTTTACATTCCATTTCTCTTCTTTGATTAAATTTGAGTGTCGAAACTTAGCTCAATTAGTCCCAACTCATGCTTGAGTTCTTCAAATCTTGACTCACATAATGGTTTTGTGAAGATGTCGGCTAGTTGTTTATCGGTTGAGATATATTCCAGGATGATGTCCTTCTTTTCAACATGATCTCTTATGAAGTGATATCGACATCAATGTGCTTTGTTCTTGAATGCAACACGGGATTTTGAGTAATTGCAATTGCACTTGTGTTATCACACATGATTGGAATTTCTTTTTCCTCAACCTCATAGTCTCTCATTCTTTGTCTCATCCATTGGACTTGGGCTGCTTGTTTGCCCGCATGTGATATGTATTCTACCTCGATTGTAGAGGTGGCTATTGAGTTTTGCTTCTTGCTAAACCAGGAAATCGGCTGTTTCCTAGCATTTGACATGTGCACAAGTGCTCTTCCTATCAACTCTGCATCCGGCATAGTCGAAATCGAATAGCCAATTAGCTTGAATCCACCTTCCTTTGGATACCATAGGCCTCTTGGCTTCCTTTCAAGTATCTCAATATTCTCTTTCTTCTTTGTCATATGGCTCTCTTTTGGAAGCAGATTGAAATCTTGCACATACACCTACGGCAAAGGTGATGTAAGTGCGCTTCTTTGTGAGATAGAGCAATGATCGATAAGTGCTCTGTATCTTGTTTGATCTGAGCTTGCCATCTGCATCCATGTCCATTTTGGTGATGTGTTCATTGGTATTTTTACGAAAGACTTCTCTTCCATACAAACTTCTTCATTAAATCTCTGGTGTATTTTGTTTGACTTATGAAGGTTCCATCCTTGGTTTGTTTTACTTGGAGTCGAGGAAGAATGTCGACTCTCCCATCATGCTCATTTCAAATTTACTTTGCATGAGGTTTGAAAATTTTCACCACGACTCTTTGTTAGTGGATCCAAAAATGATGTCATCCATATACTTGAACAAGCGTTATCTTCTTTTGTCTTGAATTAAAAAAAGTGTTCTATCTACTTTTCATTTAGTGAATCCATTTTCAATTAGGAATTGTGACAAGGTATCATACCATGCTGCGGGTGCTGCTTCCAATCCATACGGGGCTTTCTTGAGTTTGTATACCTTATCTCCAAGAGTCTTACTGCTCAAATCCTCGAGGTTGTTCAACATACACTTCTTCTTCCATAAACCATTCGGAATGCACTTTTTACATCCATCGATATACAATGAAATTCTTGTGAGCTGCATAGGCAAGAAACATCCTTATAGCTTCCAATCTTGCTACGAGGGCAAATGTTTCATCAAAATCTATCCATTCTTCTTGGCAATATCCTTTGGCTACTAGTCTTGCTTTGTTTCTTATCCATGGGAACCTTCCTCGTTCATCTTATTTACGAACACCCATTTGGTGCCAATAACATTTTGATGTATGGGTCTTTGCACTAATTCCCATACTTTATTTCTTTCAAACTAATTGACTCTTCTTGCATAGCTTGAATCCGATGTGTGTCGTCGAGCTTGTGACACGTCTTTGGGCTCTATTGTGAGATGAAGCATGTGAACATGGCTTCTTGTTGAGTTACGGATCTTGTTTTGACACCTTCTTTTATATCTCCAATTACAAGTTACGGTGGATGATCTCTCGGCCATCTTACATCGGGTTGGAGTGAGTTAGTTGGATTGATCGACTTGCGGTTTGTGTCGTTGTGTCGACTCTCTCGTAATCAACTTGCTGCAAATTTTCGGTTGTTTTTGAGATTCAACAATCTCATCTTCTTACGAGTTGATGATTCGGCTTGACTTGACATAGGGATTATTACGTATGGTTGGATGATTTAGCTTATCGGTGACTCTTCAATGTCTTCTCCATTTACATTTGGCTCATCGAATACTACATGAATGGATTAACCGTAACCATAGTTCTTTTGTTGAGTATCATGGTGTAGGCTTTGCTTTTCGGTTTGAGTATCTGAAAGATACCTTCATCGACTTTAGCATCAAAAGCCTTTAGGTTGTCTTTGCCATTGTTGTGGATGGAGCATTTACATCGAAATATTACAGTATGCAACATTTGGTTTCTTCGATCCAGGATCTCATAGGAGTCTTTGTTTATCATACATCTTTGTTTTGGGTCTATTTGATTGCTCAAATCTTTTTGGTAACATTGAAGCTAACATAGTCTTTCTTTTGGGTGTATGCTTTGCGGTCTTGCTGATATTCTTATGACCATACCATTCTCAATACTGCTTGAGTTATTATTCCATTGACAAACTCGGTGACTTCTTATTTTGATAATGGTTTGACTCTCTTTTTGAATCCTCTTGTTTTTGTAGAGTTTCTTTTCTTCTTACAAATGAATATTGTCCATGTATATCTTGAATAGTCATCGAAGGTGTATTTAACTTTTTGTGCCACAACCAAGGATGGGCATGTCTTTTCTTTGAATGATGATTTGATTTGTTTTCCGCCGACATCTCTTTGCTAGTATCAGAGCCTTCTAGTCTTTGGGTTAATTGTTTTGAAATTGCCGCGGTTGACCAATCATTGCTACATACATATTTTGGGTGTTGCGATTGACCAATCCACTACATTCGCTTGCGGCCACAACTTCATTTGATTGATATCTTTGATTTGGCATATTCCCATGTTGAATCAGCGTTGTAACCACATCCGCGAGTTGGTGATGCTTAGCGAGTTAAGTTGAGTCCTTCAACATATGCAACGTCTGTGATTTCTAATCCATTCCTCTTGATGGTTCCATGCCTCTTATTTCACCGGGCTTCATTTCCTCCAAATATGACTTTTGCTCCTTTAACTTCCTTGAATTTTGATGATTTTTCTTGTTTCTGTCATGTGTGCAGGAGCGACCACTATCCATATACCAGGTTCCTTGGCACTCAATTTGTTCTTTGAACTGCAATCAAGGAAATTAAGTTTTAGGTACCCATACTTATGCAGGTCTGAGGGGTTAAATTGTAAGATGATCAACCAACTTATAGCGAAATGATTTGACTCTGAGGGTTGCCATCTATCGATGCCATAATCATAATTAATCCTGGCAAATTGCTTGGGGATTCTAGGTTCATCTGTTTGTCTCTTTTGTGCGTATGTTTGTATATGTGTTTTTAGCAATTGCCTTTCTTGGGTAGTTGTGGTGACTTTGAGTGTGATGCTAGGTGCATAGGTGTCTTTGATGAAAGCTCTTATACTTTTGGAATGGCCTTTCTTGAGTTCTTGGCCTTTGCCATTTGGGCTTATATTCCATAAGTCTATCTTTGATAGTTCACATTATTCAATCGGCTTGGCTTGGATATTTTCTACCATTCCCATCATATGTATTTCTTTTATGGATTTTAAGGATTTTTGGTAGCTCTGCTTCCTTTTTACTGAGTATTTTTGTTAGGAGTTTCTTTGAGGACTCGTGAATCTCTTCTCATTATCCTTCAAAGCACACTCAAGTTGTTTTTTCCTTTTCCTTTGTAACCAAGGCCGTTTGCTTGTTATTGTGCTTTGGAGTGAATGTGTGTGCAACATTTAGAGTTTTGGATTTTTCGACTCTTCATGACTTGAAGATCCTTTTTCCAAAATTGCTTTTGAGGTTTGACATAGCACGAGAGGAATTAAATCTAAGCTGTCTTGTCTCCACATTCTCTTTGACTCATAATAAGATCATCCAATGATTTAGATGCCTTAGTGAATGAAGCAATAACATTCTTGAGGTCATTCTCCCTCTTTTCTATAGTAGCAATTTCTGCTATTAATTTAGCATTTTCGGCCTTTAAACTTTCATTCTCATCGGCTATTTGACTTAGAGTACTCGGCTCCTTAGTCGGCTTTGAGTTTGACTTTTGAGTAGGCTATTTTCCTCATTCAATAGTGTGTGTGAGGATTTAATGTGTTCAAAATCTTTCATCATTTTGCCTAATAAATCATAAAGATCGGTGGGTGATGAAGTGTGTGTGTCACGATCACTATCACTAGTGTACGAGTTTGTTGAGTTAGATTGTACCTCATCTTCTTGGTCGAGTTGATCTTGTTCTTTGGCCATCAAGCGGATCGAGGGCTTCTTCCTCGAGTCACTTGAGTAGTCGGCTTCACTTGCTCTCTGAATCAGTTGTCTCTCTTGACTTGGTTGTTTTGTGATCTCTGCGGCCATCATTGCCTTTTTCCTTTCTTGTCTTCTTTCTCTGAAGACCTTCCTTTCTTCCTCATCCCTGTATTTGTTGACTACGAGGATACGGACGATCAATGGCATAGTGACCTGGTTGTCTGATTCGGCATAGATATTCAACCTTTTGATCGACTCTTTCCATTCTTGGATTATCGACCCTTTGATACTCAACTTTTTGATGATTTGTTCTCTTGGTTGGCCTATCTTCCCTTGATTTGGAGGGAGGCTTTGAGTGTCTTACTGGAAGATTCACCCTTCTCTCTTTTGTAGTTCTTATTGAAGAACTTGTTGAACCTCTTAACCATCGGGGCTATTTCTTACGGGTCAATGACCTCTTTGACCTCGGCTCTCTTTCCATCTTTAACAATTAGAGAAGCGGTTTGTTTTGGAGTCTGTTGTCTCTTCTTGGTCTTTTCTTCTCGGCTCAAACTCGTAGGCTTTGAGGTGCGAGAATAACTCGTGGTTGGATGTCTTTGATAGGTCCATGGAATGTCTCGGTGCCATGACCTTCATTTCCCGTTCAAGTGGAAGACTTTTAGGATTTTCATACACATTTCATACATGTGTATATTCCTTTCCAAGTGCGACAACTCATTTGTGATTTACGTGAACCGAGCATCTAGTTGATCCGGGTTCTCTCTGAGATCATTTTGAAGTTCTCAAATTTAATCGACCCCGATAATTTGTTTTCTTTGATTTGCTCGAGCCTTCACAAATCAATGTCGACATCCCATTTCTTTAGCCGTTTTGCATGATTTGACTTTATTGAACATGGCTTTGTCGAAGGTTTTGTAGAGGATGTCCTTGGCTACATTGTCCGAGTTATATCTTTTCTGTCATCATTTGTCCACTCGTTCTTGGTTTTCAACCATGGTATGCAGGAACAACATCTTCTTCTCCTCCATTTGCAACTCTTTATGCAATTGTGTTCACATTTAAGATTTGCGAGAGGCCATCTTCTATCACTATCCACATCTCATCATGTAATCTTTGATAGATGAGCCTACATCTGAATTTTCCAATCATCAAATTCTTGAATAGTGAACATAGGGATGCGTGTCAAATTTGCTTCCATTATAATAACTTTTAATGATAAAAGGAGTTTGAAAGTTTAAGTACTAAAGCGGACTTTGAAAAGTTTGGAGATCTAGTTCGATGCTAACCGGTGCGGAGGGTTGATAAACCAACCGCTCGATTGTAGGTCCCAAGGGGTGTAAGTGTAAGGTTTAGAAGGGGGTTGAATAAACCTTACCAAATTTTCGATTTAGTCCTTTTTAAATATTCGAGTTGATCTTTACCAGTTGTGTCATCTTGATGGATGATCAATTTAGTTACTCGGTAAGTTAATCTCTCAACAAACTCAAGCGAAGTTTGTTGATGGAATAACTCATTGGTGGCTCTAAATTAACTTTCATTGTGGTTTTGTTTTTTTGGAAGACTTAACACCCTTAAGTTTGATTGAGCAAGAATTTAGTGCTTGGTTTAGTACTTATAAGTTATTAAGTGGATAGCAAATTTATCGTGAGATATAAGCGATTAAAAATGTAAGAATTAAAGTCTTTGAAATGTAAATGACACAATGAAATTTTTATAGAGGTTCGAAGATGGGGTAATTCTTCTCTCTCTCTTCTCCAACTCACTGGAGGAATCCACTAGGTAATGATCGGTTTACAAAGTGGTAACAGTCCAGGATACAAGTCTTGATCACACAATGACTTGATCCTTTGGGACTCGATCAGAGCGCCTTGATCACTCGGTGGCTTCTCGTGCGACTCGGCTTCTTCCGCAGGCGGTTGCCTTGCTACTCGACTCACTTGCTCAAGCTCTTTGGATTTGATCACGAAGCCCTCCAAAAGCAAGACTTGGTTCAACCTTGAACCTTCCTAAAATCCTTCTGGAATGTAGACCCCTTGTTTTGAAATTTTTCCTCTTCAGCGATTGAAGTTATCTTTCTTCACGGTGATTGGATTATCTTTCCTTCACTTGAGGATTGAGTGTTTGTTTGATTTTCTAATATGCTTGTATATCTCACGTGTGTGTCCTCTATTTTTCTCAAACAAACTCCTCGAGCCTTTTATAGTGAACTTTCAAAAATTTGCCCGTTGAAGAGATAGGCTTATTTTGAAAGTCACTTTGCGTCGTTAGTTTTGTCTTGTTGCGATTCTTGGAATTGCCATTTCCTCGTATGAATTGTTCTTTCACCTTTTTGAGTTACGACACGGTGTAGTGCTTCCCATTGGTTCATTCCATTTGCACGCTTAGGGACTGAGCACTTCAAGAAAGGTGGTATGGAGATATTACTTGTTTAAGTAAATCTCTTGATTTAAATCTGTGGTCTTTTTCTGATTATCTCGACTTATTTGCATTTCCTTGCTTTCCCCAGGTGACTTAGAAGTCGACTTCCAATCATGGATGACTCTTACATCACTTCAACTTGAGACTTGGCTTTTCTTGAGTTGACTTGGTGATGCTCCACTCAGGATGTATCTCAGTTAGCTTCTATAGTAGAGTTCTGTCTCTCTCTTCTTTGCCATACTCAGCTATGTCTCGCGGTGAGTCTTCCTTCAAGTCTTGATTGTCTTCTTGCATGTTAGGGCGTAGGCGACTTAACTCAGGCTTGGCGGCTCTAATTGTTACAATGCATTATACAATAAAAATTGGGGTGCCAACTTTCTATTCTAAGTTTTACATGGCATTCATCAAAATCTAAACAATAAAATTCTAACAACTTCTAAGTTTCTTTTCGTGAAATCTTTGGAAAATGGCATCAACTTATGATTTCGTCAAGCTAGGGAAGCAAATCCACACTGGTCTCTTTGTGGATTTCAAGGGTATGGTCAAGCAGTCCGATGACGCCCTCGTAAAGAAGATTCTTTGAAAAGCTCGAAAAGTCCGGGCTAAAACCATTTCGTGATGGAGCTCCCGATGACCTATGTGGAAGAGGTCGCTCGATTCTCGTGAATCTTTGAAATTCACGATGAGGGATCAAATCCTCTATTCACGGGAAGAGTTCATCATCTCTGCCAAAGATTTGGCATAAGCGAGTGCTCATTCGGCGGAAGGAGCACCCGAGAAATCAATGAAGGCGATGTAGACTTGGGCTGCTGCTTGGAAGGAAATAGCCAAGACCGACTATCTTTGATAAGATAGTCTACCACACAACAAGAGGTTCTTTGAAGGAGTACTACCACAAAGCTGTTGGACATAGTTGCCAAATGCATAGACATCAAATTTGGCGACTTTGACCAACTATCAAAGCAAAATTGATCGTCATGGCTGCGATCATTGAAGAAAAGCAAGTAAATCGGGCTGAGTTTGTCTCTGGCGGACTGCGAGAATGTAAAACAAATCCTTCAAGGAGAATGGAGCATTGGAGGATCCACGGGATACGGACCTGGTGATTGGCGGTGATGGAGGTGAAAGAGTCCTCTTCGACATGGAAAGGCGTTCCATGTAAACAAGAGGATGTTGAGATCAAACCTCTGCAGCGCCGAGAAGAGCTACGCGAAGAGGCGATACAAGTGAGGGGAATCGGTGACCATGAAGATCGATTGTTTTCTCTCCACGAAAAGAAGAAAAGGCGCCCTACTGACTACTAAGAAATTATTGCCCTGCGACAAAAAAACAATCTGCTCCTGCCCCCTTGTTGAGTCACTGCCCCCTTGGTAGTGTCTCCTACCCAAGACGCGCGAGAAAGGAATCTCAAATACCTTCTCCGGCGGTAGTCAAAAGAGGAAAGCGATAAGCGAGACGGCGACTCTCCTCGGAAAAAACATGACTCCAGCCCCAAGAGACTTGGAAGAAACTCTCTCAGAACAAAATCCCTCGGTACAAACTAGGAGAAGAAGAATCTTCAAGCATTCCGAACTTGAGAAACCGGTGAGTCGGCCACTCAAAAAAGCAGATCTGGAGGCAGTGGAGAAGTAAAGTCTCCGAAAATTATTGATAAACAACCAAATCTCTTGAAGCGTCGAGAGAAACGAAGACCCGTTGTAGTTCGAACAATGAGACACAAGAAATGGCCCAGAAATCTAACTCGCATGTTGTGGATCGTATCCCCTCCTACAGACGCGTGACGAGAATGGAGCACCAAAGCTTGCTACCTTCTATCCACGAGAATGAGGGGCGAGAAGAAGGCGATAGAGATGATGATGTGATGATCTATCTCACCTTATCCAGGACATCAAAATCGTCTGCGAGTGGAGGAAGTGAAAGTTAAGTCGATCCAGGAAACGATTCCAAGGCACGAGTTTATCGAAGAAGAAGATGAGCAGATGAATTTTCTTGGAGTGACCATCTGTGGTCAAGCAACTGGATGAAGAAAAGCGCACGGATATCTTGCGGATCTTCAAGGACAAGGAGAAAGAGAGCGGTAGAGGAAAGGCGAGGCACGTGAGAAGGCGACATCTCCCTATCAAACACCCGCAGAACATACACATCCTCTCCTTGATGTCTATCGAGAAGCGGTGAGGATCTGGACCTGTTCTTCTTTGCCCGCCCGGAAGAGTTGCAAATCTGACCAATGCAATGCGAATCCAGAATCCTTCATGAACAAAGAATGATGGAGGGACCAGGAGAGTCCTCCAAAACACAGTGGAGGCAGACCATAGGAGTGGTGCGACATATTGCCATTGTTGTTCTTTGCCACCACTTCCCACTCACTCGGAAGAAGGAACTAAGGAAATGGTGATGGCGGGTTAATGGGGACCCTAGTCGAGCCAACCCGAATGAAGGTGTCTCACCACCGACAGGCTGAAAACTTCGGTAAAAGCAGTAGGAGTTTGGAGGCAGTGACCCCATTCCAAGTCACTCGGTGGTGCGCCGAGTGGTGAAAACTCCTTCCGGCTGCGGCAAGGTCGGAGGATCTGCGGATGACTCCTAGCGAATCTAGGAGGCGAAGTGGAGAAGGAACAAACATAAAGTACCGGGGCGAGTTGTCATCAACGAAGCTCGGATAGTGAGATCTGTCTCGGGTGAGGTGCCAACTTGCTCGAAAGGCTAATGGCGCTGCGATGCGATCGAGGCACGAGGAAGGAACAACCACGGGAGTTAACACTGCAGGCGATGAAAGTGCAATCCATGGGGTTGAGACTCGATGGATGCCACCGCGAAAGCCCTAAGGCAGTGACAACATCGAAAGGGATGTCAAGCCTCATTGCGATTGAGGCTGCGAGGGAGGTAATGAAGGCCAACGGGAGGTTGAGACTTCCCAGGTAAAGTAAGAGAAGAAATCTGAGAACATCCTCTCTGCTATCATTGATCCATCGAAAAGGAGATAAATGCGCTTCCACGATTCCCGGGGACAACCACGATGTAACCTTTACAGGATCGGAAGAAGCGATGAAGGTGAGTCATCCCACTGCATGGTGATCAAAGGCTTCGGTGAGGATGTTCAACCACGAGCAAGTCGACCTCAAGACTACTCGTCAAACTTTCAATTTTGATGATGAGCCACCCATGGAAATCTCATCATCGTCAGATGATAAGCTTGATAAGGCGAGGACAGTAACTCAATTGGAAAAACCAACTGAGACCGAAGCGAAGGCTGTTGAGGCAGTGAGGGCTCGGCAAAGCTGGTCAACTTCACAACAAACCCCAACGAGTCCCTGCGCGGGCTCCCCAAGGCTGCGGCGTTCGACTCCACAAGGAACTTCACGCGCACCACTCATCATTGAACAAATCCCGGTGGCCCGTGATGATTCCTTTGTAGAATCATTTCCATTCTCTTTGGAAGTACCCGATCTCACTGAAGAGTCGAAAAAAGAGATCTCGTGCGCTTCCACGAGACCAGATCCTGTCATTCCATCAGATACTATTGTTCGGTGACTATGATTTTGTGTTGCTTGGCCATCAGTACCACGGAGAGGAACAAGCGAAGTTCGGGAGGTGTTCAAAGCATTATTTCTTTGAAATTGAGCGGATGGAGAGGCACCAGGCCTCGATGGACATGAGCTGGATAACATAGATGCCAACCTTACTGGCGACTTAAGAGGTATAATAGTCGAGAATCGAGGGGTGGTAACAGTGAAAACAATCGCGCGTGGAACAAGGCTTTAGATATTTGAACATTGTTCAACAAAGCTGTTGGTATGGCGGTGAGAATCTTGATGCAAAGACAAAAGGCGAGAGAACACATTGAGCACTTGCATGAATCTCACATTGTTGAGATCAAAGGCTGCTGCGTGAGCAAAATAAGAATGAGCTCCTGCGTATGGAAGAAAACATGGATCGAAAATTGACCTTCTCATGGGCTGAGATGAAGTTGCTTAAGTTGAATCAGCTACTGGTTACGAGTTTAAATGCGACATACTCCCGCAGCAGCTTCGAAGCGAGAACTTCGACTATCAATGCAGACTTCGACTTTACGCTTGCTAGTATGTTTCGAGCGTTCCTCTCTCCTTTGATGATGCCAAAAGGGGAAGAGGAATACGCCATGAAGAGATCGGGGCGTTGAGAAGGAGGAAGCGGTATTGTAAAGGAAAGGCAGTGAGGAGGTCTCAAGAGCAAAGAAAGGAAAGTCATTGGGGGAAGGATCGGAGATGTCACCTAATGATTGCACAAACCCCAACAAGGTCTTGTCACAACCGATATTATCGGCGGACAAACTCCCGGTGACTCTGCCACTCCAACACTCTGCTTTGTGTATATGGTTTGAAAAGAAAAACGATTGAAGCGAGGGATGGAGAAGTGGAAGGAAGGATGAATGCCCGAGTTATGGATATCTTGAAACAACATGGAGGCATTCCGGTGAAGACGAGAGACAACATGCCATCTCGAGATCTGGGAAGCGAGCGAAGATCGATTGATGAATTTAAAAGCTTCGCATCGAAAGATACTTCGCAAAATATGTCCATGGCTCAAGCACAGGACTTATCTTGGGAAAAAGGGTCTCACGCTATGTGAAGAAGGCGACGACTGACGGACTACAGCGATCACTCTGCTGAGTCACTCAGTAGGAAGAAGACCCCGATCAATACACGCCCCGAGAGGAAGAGGTAGAAAAGAAGCGTTGTGGTGAAGGAAGAGGTTTGGACTGGGCCTCTGCCCAAAACATTGAGTACATAGATCAGGGCAAGAAAAGAGGGATCTCTTTGGGCTGGTCTTGACCAAGTAGCCAATCTGCAAGTGGCTAAGAACAATGTTGAGTATGTGAAAAGAATTGAAGAAGAAAACAAAAGACAAACTCAGCTATGGGAGGAAAGACAAGAGAGACTAAGAAGAGATGAAAGGCTGCCGAAAGGCATATGAAAAGAAAGAAGAAGAAGCGGTGAAGATGAGAAAAAAGAGAAAAGACCGAGAAGATGACGGGCGAAGAAGATGAAAGAAGGAGGCAGCGAAGGAGATGAAGTGTTGCTGTCCACCCCTTTATGTATCTTACTTTGTATATACATTTCATGTAAGTCTTCTGTAATAAATCTGTAAATTCTCTATTTTTGCGTAAACATAAATGTTGCTCTGATACACCTTAAGCTTGATTACGTAAAAAGAACAAGAATGTTATGATCAATAATAGAATTGATTCTCGCATACATTCTCTGTAAATACACTATCTCGTATGTATCTATGCTATTTACATTTTTGAATGTTTTAAGTTTTGGCATCATCAAAAAGGGGAAATTGTTGGGAAATTTATTGTTTAGATTTTGATGAATGCCATATAAAACTTAGAATAGGAAGTTGGCACCCCATTTTTGTTGTAAACTGCATTGTAACTAATAGGGGTGGTCAAAGCTGAGTTAAGTCAGCTATGCCTAAACATGCGAAGACAACTGGAGACTAGAAGGAAGACTTGCTGCAAGCAGTTGAGTATGGCAAAGAAGAAAGACGGGAACTCGTGAAGGTGCGGTGAGATCTGGTGAGTAAAGTATCAATCAAAGTCAACTCAAGATAGCCAAGTCTCAAATTGAAGTGACAGAAGGTCATCCATGATTGAAAAAGGCGACTCTAAGTCACCTGGGGAAAGCAAGGAAATGCGGACAAGTCGAGATAAGCTGAAAGAGATCAGTTCGTTGCACAGAAATCAAGAAATTACTTAAACAAGTAATACCTGCATGCTACCTTTCTCAAGTGCTCGGTCCCGAGTGTGCAAGGGAATAAACCAATGGGAAGCACGACACCATGTCGAACTCTGAAAAGCTGAAGAACAATTCAATACGAGGAAGTGGAAACTCAAGGACTGCAAAAGACAAGCCAACGACCACAAGTGACTTTCAAAAATAAGCTATCTCTTCAGGGCGGATTTTTGAAAGATCACTATAAAAAGGCTGAGGAATGACTCTGAGAAAAGTGATCTTGATTACGAACCACGAACATTCAAGATAACATTTGGTATGTCGAAATATTCTCAAAGATCATTGAAGATTAATTAAAACTCTGCTACGAAGAAATCAATCAACACTCACTGTGAAGGAAAGATAACTTCAATCGGTTGAAGAAAACTTTTGAAGAAAAGGGTCTACATTCCGCGGAGGATTATAAGAAGGTTCAAGGTCGAACAGTCTCGAGTTTTGGAGGGCTTCGTGATCAAATCCAAAAGCAGAGCAAGTGAGCCGTAATGTAGCAAAAGCGTTGCCACTGTGAAGAAAAGGTAGAGTCGTCGAGAAGCAGTGCGTGACCAAGGCATCTCAGGTGAGTCCCAAAGGAACAAGTCATTGCGTGATCAAGACATGTCATACGGTATTACCACTTTGTATCTTGATCAATACTTAGTGGATTATCCGGGGAGTTGGAGAAGAGAGAGTAGAAGAATTACCCCATCTTGAACCTCTATAAAATCTTATCGTGTCATTTACATTTGACACTTTAATTCCTGCATCTTATTTGTTTAACTCTGTTTGATAAATTTGCTATCCACTTGATAATCCTAAATCTAAAACCAAGTATTAAATCTTTACTAAATCAATTTTAAGGGTGTAAAGTCTTCCAAATTCAAAACAAAGCTGCGGTTGAGCTAATTCGATCTTAACAGTGAGTTATTCTATCAACGGCTCGATCGAGTTTTGAGTGACTAACTCTCTGATTAACTAAATTGGCTATCCACGAGGACACGGTTTGTGTAGTATCAACTCGAGATTTAAAAGGACTAAATCGAAAAGTTTGTAAGGTTTATTCAACCCCCCTCTAAACCTTACACTCACCCCAGGACCTACATCCATCTAGTAATTTCACTCACATTCTATTGAAAATGGCTAATTATACATTCTGGATTTTAGGACTCATTGGTATTCTTGATCATTATCTTGTTTGGAAGTTTATAAAACCTGGAAGTGTACTTTGTAATTCCATGATTTTAGATAATCAATACATCTGATCTTAAGTCTCCTTGTTGGAGTGTCAAATTTTCTCTCTCTAGAAGAGGGAACCACTAGTTTGGTGTCTTCTATTTTTGTCTTCTCTTTGGTTTCTCGGCCTCCTTATCTCCTTTATGCATACGTACTTTGTTAAGGAATCTCCTTAGTGGATTCCACTTGGACAAAGCTTTGTGTGTCAGATGTCCATTTTTAATGCCATTATGTGTGTTTTTGCATTTTTATTATGTACCATTATCACCATCGTTGACACTGCTCTAATGTTTGTTGTTTTTACCTTCATTTATGTCTCTTTACTTCTATTAACTACCCAATGCTGTTCTTCTGCTCTTTGTGCTTTAATTAGTTTTTCTTTAACCTTTTTTTCTTTTTTTGTTTCTATTTTGGTCCACTTTTGCATCACTGTGTGCTGCTCTTGATTTACGTGTTCAATGGGTGAATCTGGGAGAGTTGAGTCGAATATAAGGGCCCAGGGAATCCCTCCTTAACATGGATAAAGATATTTACGAAAGATTAAAGTCCTTCACATTATCTAAGGAGGAAAAGGAGGCGTGCCGCGATAACTTGATGTGGCTAAATCTCGGGCGAGAATGTGAAAGAAGGCAATAGGACGGGTGTATGGTCAAGAAAACTAATTTTGCGGGAAAAAACACGATCTCAAACATTTGGTTAACTAAAGATCCATTCTCGGTCCAGGAGATTGGTCCCAACTGTTCGATTCGTATTTGTCTCCCAAAGATAAGACTAAGGTTCAAACGAGGGAAGTCTGGAGCTTTGATAATCGATGTCGATTCTTAGGGGCCCCGTCTAAGGAGACTCTTGATGGGTTTGAGTCGTTGAATTGGTGGAATTGTGGATCCAAGTTTGGAACTTGCCCGTCCATTGGGTAAGTCTTGAGGTGGGCGAAAGATTGGAAGAAAATTTGTGAGCCTTGGATATTTATATTGGGATACGAGGGGAGTGATAAGGAAGATGTATAAAGATCTTGGTTTGAAATTAATTTGGAAAAACCTCTCCTTAGGAGTACTAATAATATTTCGTTGGAGGATGAATCTTGTTGGGTCGATTTGAATCTGAAAACCTTCAAGGATTTTGTGTCTATTGTGGAAAGATTGGGCATCCGGAGCGGTTTGCCAAGACAGGAAGGATGACTTACGAGTGATTCCCTCGGGAAGGCCAATTTGGCGAATGGTGCATGCTCACGATTTTGGTGGCGATCGTCGAGGAGAACGAGGGTGTGAGACCTAATGTCCTTCGAGGATCGAAGACATGGAAAGGAATTCGAAAAGAGAAAGAAAAACAAAAGGAACTTGAGAATAGTGGAACCAAGTAACCTCTCGAATGATCTATTGGACAATACCTCCCGATCTTTGTAAGTCAAGCGGCTACGGTAATCTAGAGGGTGAATAGATTATCTCTATCTTTTCGATTATGCCCTCTTTTTTTGAATCAAACAAGCGAAACAAATAGTAAAGTACGGAAAGTAAACAACACCGTCGATTTATAGAGCTTCACCCCACCCTGGGACTACATGCTCTACCACCCCGATATATCAAGGGATGGGTTTTTATGAAAAAGAAAAGAATTTTATTAATTACCACAATTAATACAAATTTAACTTACAACAATACCTTGAAGAGCACCACACTCTTCTTCAACACCACGCCCAGGAATTACCCGCAATCTCCTTGAAGATTACCAAAATCTTCCTTCAATGGCACCTTGTGAAGATTACCTGAATCTTCAACCTTGAAGAATACCAAATTCTTCAACACCTTGAAAGCACCACACTCTTGAATAAGAAGATCACCATAATCTTCTTGCACCTATCACCTAGATCATCCAAGTGTGTTCTTACCACAGAACACTCACAAGGATATCTTGTGTTGAATGATAACCCAAATCAAGATTACAACTCAATAATGAATATTACAATTTGAGTGCAAAGTGTAATCCAATAAATGAAAGCCTAGACCTCAAGATGTGAAAATGAAAGACCTTAGGCTATTACAATAAGAATAATAACAATGAAGAACAAATATGTTTGCTTGAGTGTATCTTGTTGTGTTGTAGTATTCTCTCTTCATGTTGTGCTTCAAATCTTCCTCTATTTATAGGAGATGATTGATCATTGATAGGCTCCTCTTGGAATCTGATATCTACAAAAGAATTGCAATTAAAATCAAGATTATAGCTGTTAGAAATCAATCCCACAATTTAGGGAAAAGTTATCTGCTTGCTGGCGGTTAGAAATTTGATGTCAAACTTGAGGGCGACCGGTCGCGCACTGATAGAGATTGAAAGATAACACAGCAAAAATTCACAGGGAGACCGGTCCTGGGGGGGTCCGACCGATCGCCCAGGGGTGCGACCGGTCAGCCCTAGTGTGGATCGGTCACCCTTCACAAAATATGCATTATAGAGTGTTCTGTAATGTTCCCAGGTACCGGTCGCCTTCTAGGTCGACCGGTCAACCTCTGGGGTTTTCTCAAACGTCTCGTTTCTGTTTTAAAACTCATCTCCAGGTACGGGTTGCCCTATAGGGCGACCGATTGACCTCAAAATAAAAGTGTTGTCGATATTATATCGAAAATAAATTCAAGAAATACTCCGAAAAATAGTAAAAATATTTTAGTCCGATCGGGAGTATTAAGACAACATTTAGAAACATTGTTTTGATGTAGAAACTCATTGACACAAAATCATTAAAAGTGTTGTCCAATTTTGTCGAAAATAAACTTGAAGAAATACTCCAGAAAATATTAAAACCATTTTAAATCATTTAGGAGTATTTGGACAACCTTTAAAAACATTGTTTTGGTATAAAAACACAATCATCAAAATCATGATAAAACCATTTATCAAACAAGTACTTCTCCTAAGTTCGATACAGTGAAATAGCAAGCTTGTGATAAGGGGAAGGTAGATGAAACAGTAGGAGTTGCGGTTCAACAGGTTATGGAATTGAGACCTAAACGCCTATTATCAGAGAATGGAGGGAATAAAAATTGGAACAAGGAAAATAGTATGATCACTGATCCTAAGGAACAAAAAATGATGAAAAGAACCGGGAAGGTGGCGAGTTCCTTTTAAGGAGATTAATGAAAAAGAAAAGCAGAATCTCTCACGAAGATTGAGGTGAAGCCGGAAGTTTGGAATGAGATATTCTTAGAAAAACAAGGAGGGAGCATGCGGGGTAAAGCTATGGACACTAGCTCGGAAATGCCTCCCCCTCAGAGTGGGCAAAAAAGAAGGCATGGTCTCATTGATGAAACAGAAGGAGAGAACATTAATCGAAGAGAGTAAAATGTCTTGATTTAAATGAATGTGCTCTGTTTATTAACTCTCGAGGTGGAGGTGGCGGCCTTAAGTGGCCCAATTGATCAATGAGTATCTGCTTTTGGAATTGTAGAGGCTGGGGAGGGCCCTCTACTATTCCGCAATTGAAGAAAGAGTCCCGCCGACTCCGGCTCCGGATGTGTTATTTTTATGTGAAACAAAAAAAAAACTTTTGTGACTACGGTTTGCGAGAAAATGAAGATGGGTGATAGGTGGCTTTGTTTGGATACTTGGGCGAGAAGTGGTGGTATTTTTGGTGTCTTGGTCTAATAGGATTAAGATTGTGCAGTGTGATTTCTCAGTGCATGTAGAAATTGAATGTGATTTCATTAATTCTTCTGAAACATTTTGGGTTATTTGTATTTATCTTTGGTACAGATAGAGTCTTAGGAAAACAATGGAATTTTCTATTTGAGGCAAAAGGTAAATGGGGAGAAAAATGGATAATGGGTGGTGATTTTAATGATCTTACTTGCAATGAGGAAAAGAGGGAGGCATTCGGATAGGGAACTCTAGCTTTAAGGATTTCAAGGATTTTATTGTTGAGTTGGGTATGGGGAGACCCTTTCAAAGTTCACCCATTTACGTGGCCTAATAATAAGGATGGTGAAGGTTTCGTAGAGGAAGATCGACGGTGTTTGGCTCCCAGTGGTTAATCTCTTATTCTGAGGCTTATGTTTTCCATGTTGAGAAACATGCTTGATCATTACTTGATGCACCTTGTTATCTCGCCTCCTAAAGATAAGAAATTTAAGAGGTTCTCATTTGATAAGAGATAGATTCATTGGGAGGGAGTTGATTCGGTGGTGGTCGGCGAGGCATGGAGTCGGTTTGTTTGGGGACTCTCTTTTTCAAATTCAAAAGAAAGTGACCAAGCTGAGAATGGAATTAACTAGGTGGAGTAAAGCTGCAGTGAATTAACAACATTATTGAAGAAGCGCACAATTAGACTTTACAGCTCAAGAAGGATGGCGATCGAGAGAGATTGGAAAGAATGGATGAACCTCAAGAATGTCCTTGACAAAGCATATAAGGAGGAAAAGGCATTTTGGAGTCAAAAGTCGAGAATTAGTTGGCTTAAGGAGGGACGAAACACGAGTTTTTCCATGCATGCACTTTACAAAGAAGGAAATCTAATTGCATTGAAAGGCTTATCAAGGAATATGGTAATATTTGTGAGACTCGAGTGCTATTGAGGCCCGAAGTTTGCGAGGCTTATAAGGAGTTGTTTTGATCATCTGTTTCAAGGGTGGATCATGATATTTTAGAAGGGATTCTGGAACCATTTCGAGACTCGATGAACCATATTCTTACCAAAATGTGGATGATTGAGGAAATCAAGAGGCTCTCTTTGAGTTCAACCCAAACAAAGTCCCTGGTATGGATGGTATGAATCCTTTATTCTTTCAATATTTTTGGTCTATTGTTGGTGATAATCTTTGTTTTGTTGTGAGAGACTTCTTTATTCACCACAAAATGCTCAAAAGTGTCAATCATACCTTACTCACTTTGATCCCTAAAATAAAAAATCCCACTTCTATGGCTCATTTTAGACCTATTAGTTTGTGTGGTGTTGTCTATAAAGTGATTTCTAAGGTGATTGCTAACAGATTAAAACCTGTCCTGCATCATTGCATTAGTGCTAATCAATATGCTTTTATTCCTAGGAGATAAATCATTGATAATGTTGTGCTTACTCATGAGTGCATTCATTTCCTTAATGGCATAAGAAAAGGTAGAAAAGTATTTATGGCATTAAAATTGGGCATGTCAAAAGCTTATGACCGTGTTGAATGGAGATTTCTTGCATCTCAGACTTTGTGTAAGATGGGGTTTGATAGAGGTTTGTGGACTGGGTATATGTTTGTATCGCTCCTCTTCTTTTTCTTTCAATATTAATGGTCAAGTGTTCTAATATTACATTACCCCTCTAGAGGTATTAGACAAAGGAGACCCTTTTGTCCGTCTTGTTTATTTTACTTTACCCGAGGTCCTCTCTAATCTAATTCATCAAGCCCAAAGTCACCCATGTTCAAAGGTTTCAAAATTGGAAGAAATTGTCCTGTTCTTACTCATCTCTTCTTTCTTTGATGATTCCATTGTATTTTTCGAAGCTTCTACCTCTCAAGCTTTAAGTGTTAAAAATATTCTTGAAAGATTTTGTGAAGCATCTGGTCGAAAAATTAATTTAGAAAAATCTTGATGCTATTTAGTAAAAATGTTGGCCGGCTTTAAAAAATGATATTTATGCAATTTTGCATGGAATTCTGTTGAAAATTCTAGGTATCTAGGGCTCCCTATGGTCATTGGAAAATCCAAAAGAGAAATTTTTAAGTATGTAGCAGATTGTGTGAGTAAGAGAATTTGTGCATTTGAATAATGTATTCTTGTCATTTCTTTGGAAAGAAACTCTTATCAAAGAAGCAAAGATTATCAATGCCCTTCCCACATATGTGATGTCTTGTTTTAGGCTCCTGTCAAATTTGCAAAGATATATGCAAAACTGTTGCTCGATTACTGGTGGGGGTTAGGGTTCCAGGATATTTCTTTATTTAATGAAGTCTTTCTTACCAAACAACTTTGGAGACTTACACTTACACAAATCTACTTCTCGATGTAAAGTCTTGGGGTAAATACTTTCATTCAGGGGTTGTTGAATTGTGAAGCCAAGAGTGGGGACTCTTGGGCTTTGGAAAAATGGATTAAAAATAAGAAAACTCTTGATATGGGATTGAGGTTTAAAGTGGGATATGGGAAATCAATTAGGGTGTGGGAATCCCGGCTGGCTCCATGTTTATCCTGGTTTTAAACCGAAAAGAATTAACTGCCGGGGGAAATTCTTTAGTTTGGGTCGGGAATTGCTTATGATGATAAAAAGAGTTGGAATAAAGATCTTGTGTTTAACTCTTTTTGTGTAGAAGATGCTGGAAGATGGAGGAAAGGATGGTTCTTTTGGCACGAGGGGAAACAAGGTAATTTCACAATAAGATTCTCGCTTATTCACGACTTTTGAGAGAAAAAATTTGGAGAGTGAACAAACTCTGAAACAAGCTATGGAGCAAGACCTCTTGCACTATGTGGAAGAAAAGGCTGGAAGTTGGAGGTAAAGAATAAACTCAAACACTTCATTTGGAGGTGTGTGCATAATTGTCTACCTACAAAGAATTTGCTTTGGCAAAAGAGGAATGAAGATTGACACTTTGTGCAAGATGTGTGGAGAGGGAGGAGAGCTCGAGCATCTGTTTTCCTTTGCACGAGCAAGATTGGTTTGGAAGTTGGCTCGATTCAATGGTTTGTGTCATCCCGAAATCACTTCTCATTGGCGGGGGTGGTGGCAAGACATTAATTGTTGTGGAGATAATTCTAACATGCAAAATAGAATTCAACGTTCAGTATACATACTCTGGTGGCTTTGGAAAACGCGGAATTTGTGGGTGTTCCAAGATACTAAGTGGTCGGAATCGATCACGATTCAAGGAGCTTGCAAGGAATGGCAAGAATTCCAAATGCTTCTTTGAAGGTTGCGAATTGCAGGCGTGAGAGAATAGGTATTTCAGTTGATGAGGGGTGCTCTAACCCAAATCTAGTAGGCTATCTAATGAGATAGTCAGTGCTATGGTTAAGGAAGGGAGCGGGGTTCGAATTGGGGTTGGGCGAGGAATGAGTATGGCTCTTTGGTTCGAGCTTGGAGCACCTCTGGGGATGACATTTGTGATCCAGTGGAGGCTCTCTTGGTTGGTATCTGGAAGGCTTTATGTGCAGCTGACAAGCATGGCTTCAAAAAGATTGTCATACATCTAGAGGATATTTTGTGCAAACTCACCAATAAAAAGTCCTTCGACTTTGGTGGTGCAAGAATAGCCGAGGACATCTATCTCTTATGTTATCTTTTTGATCATTGTGATTTTGTGCTTCAAAACTTACAAATTCGAGCTAATTATAATAGATTAGTGAATTTGATGTTGGATGATTCTATCGAATTGGATTGGTTGACCAATTCCCCACTTGGCTTTGATGTTTTCCAAGTTAGTTTCTAGCCAGTTGGTTACGTTGTAATAGTTTAGTAGATTGAGTTATGATAATAATATTCTATCGTTTGAAAAGGAAAAAAAAATACATACAGTCTTCTCGTTTCATTTCTTTCTATTAGCTTTTAGTTAAAAATAACGAGTCATACAACAGATGAGGATTTTGCACTGTTAGCTACAGGGTTATCAAGGAAAACAAGGATAATCTATGTAAAAATAAAAAATATATGTTCAATAAATGACTCATATTATCATCTAGGTGTTGTACTTTACATACACCATGCGGTATGCTTTTTATATCAGCAGAAATAGATTTGACAAATAATTAATTCATTTAAGCTGTCTCATGGATAATATCAAAGCAAGTTAAGTAAGCATGTGAAGAAAGATGAATTTCAAATGTTATCAAACCTAATAACAAGATTGATTAGGTAGGTAGAACTATGAAAGGAGAAAAAATAAATAAATAAATAAACCTTCAAATTCCACCATTTTCTAAAGTGACTCGAGTAAGAGCAACTGCGCTTATTCATTGCAGATGTTTCTTCAATCAATCTTTTCAAAGGGATCATCAACCTGCCACATATATGTAAACCAGTCATTTCAAAACTAGTGGAAAAGCAAGAGCTCAAGATTTGACACTGAATTGCGCAGATCAGCTCCGGATATCTTCCAACTTATTTTATAATAGACAAGCTACAAAATAAACAAAATTACTCTTACATCAGCCAATAGGGTTTTTGTTTTGGAAGCAACAAGGGAATGCAAATGAACAGATAGATAGATAACAACTATGGATACAATCCTCAAAAGTAAATTGTATAAACTGACAAAGACATATAAAGGTAAATTAAGCACAAGATAACTGGATATATCGTTGTTATAAGTATAAAAATCTACTGGCTGAGCTGACTCCATAAAACTGCTCATAAAATTAGCATGTCATGTTACCTTTATATACTTGTATCTCATGAATCCACTCATGATCCAACCTTTTTAACAAGGTATCATACTCCTAATGCACTGAGTGCATGTGAAGTCACTCTCGTTACAGCGATCTATCATGTTGAACAATTGACCTTTGCCATTTGGGTGACTGCAGGAATGGCAACTTCCTTGAACACATAGAGAGCACAGAAGATGTGTTGTGGTAATCAAATAATCCGGATTTGCATTTTCATGTAAGGAAAACATTTACAATAGCATATACTGTATTCTAATGGTTTGGGAAGAAATTAAAAAAAAATGAATATACTAAGGGTTCTTGCCTATGACAAACATTGACTAGAGACATGCAGCCAGGGAAAAATACATGGATGGAAAGTCGTGACAAGATGCCACGTGCGACAAATGT
Source organism: Rehmannia glutinosa (assembly GCA_016081115.2). Taxonomy (NCBI): domain Eukaryota; kingdom Viridiplantae; phylum Streptophyta; class Magnoliopsida; order Lamiales; family Orobanchaceae; genus Rehmannia; species Rehmannia glutinosa. The sequence goes on from CM071934.1 coordinate 25,929,162, forward strand.
GAGCACCATCATGATTTTGACAACATTTATGAGCACGAGCATTCTAATAGTTTGTTATGAAGCTTCTGATTGAGTTGATGAATAAGATAATGATGTGCTTTCTAATAGCTAATACTCCCTCCGTCCCATTAAGATAGGCAAGGAGAATAATTCACACAGATTAAAAAAACATAATAAATGTAATTGGGATTATAATCTTTTTCCATATTCTTCCTATTTTGCCCTTTACATTAAATGGGCCCAACTATATTGAAAAAAATGAATTTTGTTAAAAACAAAGTGAATTAAATAGGGGTATTTTAGTCTATTGTTGTGTAATTAATACTCTCAATAAGGAAATAAGTATATAATTTGGGACAGACGAAAAAGAAAAGCTGTGGGACGGGGAGTAATGAATAATGCATCAGACTAAGAAAAAGACCTTTAACATGTTACTATTAGAACTCAGAACAGCAGAAATGCATATAAAACTTCAAAGCCCAATAGAAATGACACCTTTTCCTTACATTTCGATTTCACCATCAGTGGAAGGACATTTGTATCTTCTTCAAAGGGAACTTCTCTTATTGATTGTATAAAGTAGATGAAACAGGGAGAAGAAATTGTGTCATCCAATTCTGGCTGCCTAGTCAAGAGTTGTATAATAAGGAAATTCTGAGACAGACAAGCAAAGCGCATCAGCATTAAAGAAAATCTTAATACATGTAGAGAAAAAGGAATCAAGCAGGATGCTTCCATACATTGGATCAAGATGGCAGAAGGAAGCTGTTTGAGAAATAGGCAGCATACAACCAGAATGAATATTTTGAAATTATCGAATGACATCATAAGATATAACAATGGACAAACTTACAGGCCTTGAAATTCCTTCAGGAACAGGCTGCAACTTGCAGCAGAATTACTTCAGAATGAACGATGAGATGTTAAATAGCCTCAGTGTGATTAGAACCAAACCCATCATCACCAGTTCAGATTTGTGCCTTGAAATGAGTATTGAGCAGCCTCAAACTAATGCCTGATGAAGTAAAGTTAGCACCACTCTCATAAAATCAAGTGATTAGCCTGGCAAGTATTATAACTTTGCAGATTTGCTCGAATGTAATATGAATATCTTACCAAGAACCAATAAAATACAAGTTAGAACACCTCAATACGGCTACTCCCAAAAAGTAAGGGCTGACTGATGGGTGCTTCAGGTAAAGGCAGTAGATCGAGTTAATGCTTCAGCAGAGGCTACTGGACATTCTTTACCAGTATTTATCCTGTAAAAAATTCAAATGGTAACTACACCATGAAGGCTTTTCATCTCAGTGGTTGAGTTGTGCTTTAGAAGCATACAAGTTTTAGTTCAAAATAATGAAGCGCACAAGTTGTCTAAGAATCATAACATAAACAAATTGACAAGGAAGACTCACCATAGCATGATTGGCATGTTAAAGAGCAGGTGAACTTAACCTGTAGTCTTGTAAAAAATGTTAAAAGGAGAGATGGCCTGCAGAAGGTGGATCTCCCAAAGAATCCATTAGGCAATCTCCTAGCCCATGCATCACCTCTTACCTTGACCAAGAAAATGTAAACTTCATCCTCAAGGAAACATCAATTGGATGACAACAAACAGAGCTTCTCCATCATCTAATCCCTAAGACTCGTGTCTGCGAGATAGAGAAACTAAAATCGAATAATAAACTAGATGACTATAAAATTAGAAGTCCATGAATACAAACTATGTACTATTAAATAACGAGCTCACTAGTGAAAAGGGAACTTCCCTGGCTCCTACAGGAATGCTAAATTAGAAAAAAGCATGATTTTATTGAGATACAAATTTATGTACAAGGGGACATTGTTCCTTATCTGTAATTGCTAGAACCACAACACAGTGTTTGCTAAGACCTTATCACTAAGATACGAGCTTATACATCCAACAAAAAGATCTTTACAGTCAACTGTCAACAACTTGAATACTAACAAAATCCGTAAGTAGGAAAAACGTATTACTCGAAATCAACTTGTGCAGAGCTTAACCTAAAGAATATATAGCCTAATTATGGTCCGGATAATTGCATGAACTCCATGTGACTGGTCAGTTCATGACAGCAGTTCTTCCTTTTTTTTCTTTTTTTCTTTTCTGTAATAGTATAAGGTACAGGAATATACAGCATTGCAGTCTCAAACCAACATATTTAAGTCTGACAGGTCATCCATAGGGATTCCAAGGCCACCCATAAAATCATGATCATGTAATCCATCATCCTCAATATTCAACCATGATCCTATATCCTCTCCTTGACCACCTAGATCATCGGGAACACCTAAATCATCCATCTCAGGGAGTTGCAGGCCAGATAAATCTATGGGTTCCTCCAACATGTCCATGTTATCTTTGGCAATGTCACTTCCGCTAATCTCACTTGACTTAGGTGTTGATGAGAACATTCCTTTTGTTTGATCTGGCATTTTTCCTAAAGGACCATTGACCCGAAGCAGACAAATGAGTGGTTTTCTGTTTAGGTTTTGCCTTAGACTTTCTCTCTCCTTTGACAGAGGCCGAGGCAGCGCGACTAATTTTAGTTGTTCCACTTCTGGACAAGACCTCCCTGCTGTTCCCCTTTCCTTCTCTGTCCCTCTCACTCCTTTTTCCTTTCGCACTGCATGAAAGAGAACATGGCCAAGCCCTGATGGTACACCTGGAGCTCTGCTCATTGTACCACCTACATCGTCAAGTAACAATTCCCTCCTTTTCACTCTATTTGACCAGCTGTCTTCGTTACCAGTAATTTGTTCAGAACCCAGATTTGCTGATGGGAATGCTTCAGAAGAATATGTATCCTGATTGTTTGACGTAGGGCTCTGCTGTGTGCCCACAGGAGCTGCACAATAAAAAGCATAAAAAAAGTGATGTATTCCATAAGAGCAATAGCTTAGGAAAAGGCAGAATTGTGAAGAAATGACCATGGATTTAACAGAAATAAATGTTGATAGGCATAGTGCAATTCATCTCTGTCACATACCTGAAGTTCTAAGTTCCATAGAGCATCCAGACGTGCCAAAATGAAGTTTGCTAGATTAGTTATCAGTGCTGGAATTCAAAGGTTGTCCTTCAATGAGGCGCGATACTCCAGAGAAAGAACATATCCCTGTACAAAGGATCATCAAAGCAGCTCTTCCCTGTCACCTCAAATTCATGGCATCGTTCCATTGCCCGCTTAACAAAAGATAAGGCAGCTTGTTTGGCCATTTTACCACTGGCACTTTTCATCCCATGTGCGTAAGGACCCCAGCAACTCTGCAGGAAAAAATAGTTAAAGAAAATGAAAAAACTCAACCAAACAATTCCATATTTGGCTTTAGCATAAGTAGGTTCCAATGGTATTTTATGGAGTCTTGAAGCAGACCACATCATTACAACACCCACTTACATAGACTAAACCATGATTTCTAACCAACAATGAACAACCTAAGTTAAAGGCTCCTTACCAAAAAGAAGACAAAGGAAAAAGAAAAAAAAGAAAAAGAAAAAAGAACCTAAGATAAAAGGCTAGTGTGATTATAACTTACTTCCATAATCTTTAAAAGAGTAACCATCAGCTGGCTTTGCTATTCTTGTTTCTAGAATGTTTTGTCAAATCATTATAGAGGCATTTTCTATAACAGATACTAGAGACGATTTAACCAAATTACAACAAACATAAACTTCAGATTGATATTGCCTTTTTTTTTCTATCTTCTCAATTTTTCATCTATATTTTATTTCCCATCTTTTGGATATATAAATCAGGGAATTTGGGACCTGACAAAGTGAATTAAACAACTCTCCATATGCATTACGTAATAAGAAAACATGTCAACTGTGGATAAATGGTTACTGAATTCAAGTTTTTACATAAGCAAGCTGTTCAATTGATATATTTCTAAATTGTTGATACTCAAAGAGACTTTCAAAATTAATTTTACAAGAATTTTCTGACAGTAAAATAGTGTGATATAAAGTCAAGTATCCAAGTGCTTCGAAAACTCAGTCTGCTAATAGGAAATTGATATTCATGTATAATGAATAAAGACAAGATACTTCACTGTTCATGTTGCTACCATATAGTCGCCTCATGTTATACAAGGAAGTTTGTATATCCAATTATTCAAGAAAGATAGGGGAAGAATGCCCAGGTGATAGTGAGACTTACCATGTACTTTTCATAAGCCATTCCCACAAGTTTGTCAAGAGCACGCCCTTCAAACTCCTACAATATATAAAGGTGCTTAAGTTATTATCAGGATTGAAAGGTTGTCTACTGATCATATTGACAGTTTCATACAGAATAAAAAGAAAAAAACTCCTTACTTTTCCTGCAGCTCTTTAGCTTCAGAAGCAGAACTTAGAAGTTTTCCAAGCAAGCTTTTCTTCCTTGAAACCTACACAGTGACTTAACAATGAGAAAATTCCTAGCACGACTGCAATTCAGAAGCTTCACTAAGAAAATTTGACAAATTACTAAGGTTAATTACAAATAATACCCTTGAGCTTCAGTCTATATATAAGGGGGTTTCTGTAATAGCTTAAGGGGGTAGTTGTAATTTTGAAAGACAACTATATTGTTTTTTGTAATTAGGCTAAACCTCAGGGGCACTTTTTGTAATTTACTCATATAAGCATCCAAATTAACAGGATTCAAATGACTCCTGCTCTACATTGTGAGGAAATCCTCTTCAGCAGGAAGAACAAAAACAAACTGAAATGCAAAAATTCTCAATTCTTTATGATTATCCAAGATAATCCAATCCTGTATAAATAAAATGTTGCTTTGATAATATAAATCAAATGTTGGTTTGATAAATCCAAAGAAACAGTGTATTATTTCCACAAGCTCCACGCCTCCACCTAAGTTCATCTCCATCAAAAGAAAGAAGCCCCCTAGTTGAAGATCTTAATCAACACACGCGATATACTCGCACAACAGAGGAAGATGGCTCAGCTTTCTCTTCCCTGTTGTGTTTAAAGATGTGTAAATGTTCCTTTAGCTTTCTGATTGTGTAATAGAGAGAGAGAGAGAGATGACTTAGGTGTAGGTATCATAGTTGTTAGGCTCTTTTCTCATGAAGCTTGGGCCAAAAGCCTGCAATCTAGCCTAATCACAAATACTATAAAATATAGTTGTGTCAACATAGTGTTCACCAAGAGCCGAAAAAAACATACACCAAATAAAGAGAAGAGGAAAAATATATAGAATACAATTTCAAGGTACCAAACCCAAACTATAATTTTTAATATGTTATTATTCTATAATATAATTGTATGTTATCTCGACAACTATGGCTGGAAACACATCTTACCTGTTCTTGGTACTTCTCGTCTAACTTATTGATATCTGCACTTATTTCTTCATCTCCACTCTGTGCCAAATCACATTGATCAAAAGAGTGAAAACAATAACAATTATGAAAAAACTTCAGACAGAAGGGTGAATGGAAGCAAATGCCTTAGATTAGACACCTTCAAAGAGAAAGACAGAACATACCACTAAATCAGGTAGATTCCTATGCTGTGAATCTCCATGAGAAGTCTTTCATTTATTGACAAATTATAATACTGATACTCAGAACATACTGTGCCAGGTATCAATTGGTCTGCATGTAAACCAATTTGTAAATGATCATAGCTTGGGTTCCTGTGTCTGGAATGGACACAATATTGTGCTCCAGCTCATATAATGATCTTCCATTCGAATTTACATCATAACCATTAGAAGTAGGATATCCTGAAGGGTCACAACTTGGTGAAATCTGAGAACATAAAGTATCTGATTCCATATCTTTTTCCAACTCAAAGCGAGACCCATAAACATCATATTTGAGGTCCTCTTTCCCACTACAGAAAAGCAACTGATTTCCTTCTTCAGGAATCAAAGCTGCTATTAGTCTCTGATACAGGGAAATCTCATCCGGTGACTTGGCTCCTGGAGTTAAATGTTCAGGACTAAGTTCCACACTTCTTGCTTCAGTCTCCTCTCTCCCAAATTCATTTGATCCGCAGCCATTAGGTATTAAAGTGCAACTACCTGCGTCAAGAGGCGCTGGAGCCAGTGTATCCACAACTAAACCAGGATTAACCTAGTAGGAAAAAATAAAACTATGAATTAGGATACACTAATACACCAAAATAAAGATGATAACAAATGGCAGAACATAAACTGAGCACAAGTCATCGTTACCAAGTGAGTACTGTGCAATTTTCATTTAAATATAATGTATAATTCACTAAAACTCGTCATGTATAGTGCATGTTCATATAACCACACGTGAGTATATAGGAGCATAAGGGAAAATAACAAAATAAAAGCTTCATATATCTTAATCACAATAAATTTTTGGCAGCCTTCAGGAGAATTATGCGTGAAAACATTGCAGGGCCGTAGTTCTACAATCCTAACATTTATCACTTAAGAGGACAAACAGTATACACAGGACATGGATGGCTGTAGATCAGGCAGTGCACCTGTGAACATATATATAAGCATCAAGACATCAGAAAAAGATGCATGAAAATAGTACTAATTCTATAATCCTAACGTCTATTACTTGAGAGGATAAACAGAATACACAAAAAAATGGCTGCTGTAAATCACACAGTACTCCTGAAAGCATATATTAGCATCAAGACATCAGAAAAAGATTCTATCTGTAATTAAAGATGCAATAACATGTTGGTCAACAGTTAAACTTGGAGAATACGACAGTAATCCCCATATTAGTGGTAAAAATGAAGCATGCCAACCAAAACATCACATGAGACCTAAACCACACTGCTTCTAGACTCTAACATCTCTAGGGGACCACACTATAGATCTCATCAAATGTTCTTAACTTGTTTTCTGTTTAACATAGAAAATTGAGATAAATCTTAATAAAATATTATGAAGTAATTTGTTAAAAACCTATCATCAGTAAATATCTCTCTCCCTCCAAACAATAACAAAAATATTAAAAGGCACCTAAACTGGTGGAGAATAATATTTCAGTAATTCAGCAACACTTACAGAGAAAAATTCCTCAAAGAAAGTTGAAAAAACAGAAAAGACTGACCCAAGCCATTTGAAGTTTCAGAAATCTAACAGATGAAATGTCAAAGATTGTTCACGGTCAAGTAATGGAAATGAGCAGAGCATAAAATTGGGAGAAAGAAATGCTTTAATATGAAAATTGCAAAAGTCAAGTATAAAGGTATAAAACTTCAGAATAATAATAATAATATTAATAATAATAATAATAACCCAAATAGACAGTACTGGTTACGATTAGATAGCATGGGATATAATACAACTGCATTTCTACTTCGGTCCTCCAGTGGATTTTTTACCATCAGAAGATCAAATATGCCCACTAATTAATGCCTGAGTCAAAAGGCAATATATGAGAGAACTTGTTTCTCCATATCACAACTAATTTCTCTTCCTCAAACTAACAAAACCTTCAAAAGAATGCAAAACATATATTCTCCCAAATTTTTAAATCATTATGCTTACGATGTCAAGTCTGAATAGTGCATGTAAATCTATGATAAATTAGGCAGTTTCCCAAGCAATGGAAAATAAAGAAATGGATCCAGCAGAAAAAGAGTGGGTTTCCCAATGCATCTGCAGTACCCATGCCTTGTTTGAAGCACTCCAATTGTTTAGATAGTCACGTGCATGTGCCAATGACATGATATTAGATCCGAGCTTACCAAAAACTACGAGTCCGAATTTAGTTGTCATAGTCATTGACATGTAAGTCCTGAAGTAATGTCAGACGAACATACCAGGATATTGCTACTTATTAAGCACGGTCATGGCCTGATACTAACTATCGAGGAGGTACTAAATTTAGTGCTCCCATAACAAGGTCAATAACTTTTACAGTTGTTGTCGCGAAATATATAATTGAAGTGCTAAGGCAATAAAAACCATTCCAAGAAAACTGATCACTCATTATTAAATATACAATCATACAGTTATATATCTTACTTTAACATATAGCAGCATTAACTACAGATTTTATCATTACTTTGGAACAAGCCACTTCATGCTGTATAGAGTTAATAGATATCTCAAATAAAAAACCTACACCAGGTTGTTCAAAATGATATGTCCGCATCAGATATAACGAAATAGAAACAATCCAAAAACTGATCATTCTTTATTATTAAATACAACAATATATCATACAGTTATAAATGTTACTTTAACAGATGGCAGCATTAACTAAAGATTTATCATTACTTTGGAACACGTCAGTTCTTGCTGAATAGAATTAATAGATATCTCAGAACAAAATGAACTCCACCTGATCTTTCAAATAGGATATGTCCGCATCAGATATAAAACGAAACAGAGGCTCCATCTTCTTCCAGAAAGGGCTAGAGAGGGCTTGAGCTGCATTAAATACTAGGCCGATTATTACCAAGAAAACAACATACAGCAAGAGCAAGAGAATTAATGTTTGTTTATATTTTCAAAAGAAAATTTTCATTTTTTGCTATTTTAAACGTCGGCTATATATTTGTTTTACCCACTTTTCAACAGAAATCCCACTTATTTCATCTTTAAGGCTTTTCAGTTAAACTTAGGAGATTGAAAATGCCCATTTCCAGACCTACAATGACATTTGCAATGAAAAGTCCCTTTTTATTAAAAATAGGACCCACATCATTAATGTTTTCTTAAAATCCACAACCAAATTAAGTAATACTATTTCGTTAATTCCATATAAATATAATATTGATGTGACATAAAAGACCCACATCAGATTAAATTCTCGCAACATAATTTGATTGAAGGGACATAAGGAATAATAATGGGACCGACAAACTATCACTTTTATATTAAATAATTATTATCACAGAAAAAGTACTTTTCGAGATGTATCATAAGTGTACATTTTAGAAAAATTACATCTTTCACGCATAGAAAACCATAAACCAAATATATTTTCATTTTTAAACCTATATAGTCAACATTTCCACAAAACAATCCAAACAAATATTATTTTTACATGAAAACCTAAAGAAAATATTTTTAACTCCTGAAACTGTGGAAATATGAAATGAGCCTGGAATGAAAATAAAGGGCTCTAAAACTTCCAAAGGAATAATACCAGTGTTTGTAACAGCATTTGCGGCAGCCAAGAGCTCTTCATGACCATCATCAGAACCAACTGTTACATATATTCAGGAATAGCCAATCAATTGTCAGAAAAGCAACTAAATAAGGTAGCCAGGAAATCAAGCGTCATTATACTCATTTCAACATTAAAATTAAATTACCAAGAAAATCTGCTCCTGTACTGATAGTAATATGCTTTTGTCGTGTATAAGCCTTCCTATCAAGAGAGCTTTCTTGTGGGTGGCCGACCGGTCTGCTGAAGAGAAGCATGTCATAAAAAGCTCTTCACAATCTTAGCTTGCATCAGCAGAAGAGCTAATCAGAAAAATAAGAACACAAAGTAAAAAAATTCTTTAAACCTTTCGGTCTTGTCAAGACCAAGTCTAGAACTTCTAATTTGTTTAGTTGTTCCCCACATTCCCAAGCTTTTCCACTGATAACGGCAAGAGGACCTAGAGGAAGTAAATCCTCGACCACTTCTGCCTCTTAATGCCATCTCCATGGTCATCCCCACTGACTGCCTTGTTTTTCTTGGTGGTAGCAGCAGGGTTGACATTTTCTGGACATTCTGACCACTTTTTTCATCTATCTCATCACACTTCTTATTCTTTTCTCTCGACTTAATTTCAGCAGCACCTGATTCCTCACTCTCAGATAATGCAGCAGGAGAAAATTGTCGCTTTTTATTTTGACTTGCTGAGGAGAATGGGCAGGAAAACGTTTTCATTTACCATCATGTCAGATGTCGCATCCGCAGCAGGATTCTCGTCATTGCCAGGAACAATGGGTAGTAAATTAGTTCTTCTTGCAGTTCGAGAAATCTTTTGTGGCCTTTGAACCCAATTGGCAACAGGAGATGAAGACCGTGCAGAAGGTGTCCGTTTACGACTGTTAGCCCCAAGGCCACCAGGGATTTTTATTTGTACAATTAGAAGTTCCCAATCATTAGAGGATGCCGACCGCTGCACCGCCAGACAACTTGGACACACCACCATTCGAGCCTGACCGTGGGGCGCGAACATTTGCATTCAACTTTGAGCCTGAAGTAGGGCTGCCTGAACTGAAATCTTCCGTGAATTTGCCCTTTGAAGGCCAAAAAGATATAAAATAAGAGAATATCCAACAGCATAAAGTTACCAAAATAAGGTGAAATTAACATAAAACAGAATATATATTTGTATACATATATATCATGCATAAGACCTAAGTATGAGTTTTCTTTCCCCAACATCAAGCTCTTTGAATACTAGGATTATACTTAGTTGTAATGGCTGGCCTTCAACATCGACAAATGGTCTACTCTTTAGTAAGAATATTCTTCCCAAAATAGGAGCTGGAAAAAATGTTCTATCTCCAGCAGGCGTGCAGGTCTAAGTTTGCTACAGCTAGTTTTGATTCTTAATTTTCCTCCAGTACAGCTACAAACGTAAACAGGCCATGAAAGCATGGTCAGGTTAAAAGTAAGGTTAATGTAATTTTACCTAATTGAGACATATGGAATAGGGTCCACCCCTATATTATCTTCAGCGAGCTAAAGAAAGTGATAACAAGTTCAAAAGCCCCCAAAGGAGCATAGGCAGCCAGAAATCACTTTTAGCAGCTTTTTGTTAACTTATTTCATCACATGCATCTTTCTTGGGGTTTGAACTGTTATTACTACAGATATGAAAAAGAATTCATGGATCAATAGCCAAATTCCCAGTAAGGCTTCCAAAGACCAAAAATTTAAGCAGCGTTCACCAAAGGAAATCTCCATAGTTTTCATTGTCAAGAAAACTTTATATGGGCACACTTTATCCTGCGATATGATGAGACTAAATGGACTCTCAACCAATTTAGTTTAACATCATCAAATTTTGCAATTAATCTGTTGCAACTCAACATTGAAATAATTTCAGAATTAGGCGGGCATATATGCATAGCACCTAATACTAACTAATTTTGCATTTCAAAATACTAAAGAAAATTCACTATTTTAGCAGTTTGAAACAGTAAGATACACTATGGGCATAGAAACTACAAGAATTAATAAATTAGCCATCATCAAAGCTCTGAAATATTCAGAGAAACTGAGAAAAATATATTTTTTCATACTTGTTTACAGCTTTCAGGTTCACCCTTTCTTTCTCTTGACCACTTGGACGCTCTCTCCTCTCATGGAGAAAGGAAGTGTTATCAGAATCAGTCCTAGATACAGATGATTCGTATGCCTGAGCTTGTCTGCGGGGTGGCTTCAGCTTTTCCTACTCCCAGACCTCCATTAGTAGTGCCCGATCTACATCAAGGTGCATACCAAAATTACATGGGAGGAAAATAGTCATATCTAGATTTAAACTTTTTCACCAGAAACATAGAAAATAATTAAATAAAGAATTAAAAAAACAAAAAAAACAATTTGCTCAACTTCTTCCAATGTGTGATATGAAAAGATTTTCTTCAAACAAGAAACTATGTAATCACTCATTACCACCAACAAAAATGTTCTCATGTTCCAAAGTTATTTACTATAAGAGGGTTGGCCATATATGCAATCGCACACCAGATAGACAATGAAGTGCCAAGACCTTAGAAACATATTCAGTCCTAAGAGCAAAATCATCAACTACACAAAACTACTAAGTTATAAAAAATAATACCTGAAGCCATAGGCATCAATCAACCTTGAGCGGGCTTCAGTAGGAAGCCGCGAATCGTTCCTTGCTTAGGTTCCCTGTAACCATCAACTGGTTTTGTCATCAATGAACTGGCAGCAGCATCTGGCTTTTATACCCGTGCACGCTTTTTCTTCATTTTGAATTCTCCCAACCATCAACAGCAACTGATAAAGATCGATCCTCTCCCTGAACTGCACTACTATTGACCTTCCTAAATCCCTGTCCTTATCCACAGTTCCAGATGGTCTCATAGGGTTATTTGCCGCGTACATCCATCTAAGTGTTAAGACAAATAAAGTCGGCCTTCATGAAAAGGTTTTTTCAATGCTCACTTTCAGTCAAGCAAGAAAAAAAGAGCCCTACATGATTTATAGGAAACAAAACCGGGAGAAAAGAAAATCACTACTACAAGATAGTTTGGCAACATCTCCAATTTCAGTGGGACATTGCAGCACATTAAGGGCGTCGTAAAAGTTAACTTTCCTTAAAAAAAATTTAAGTATGACTGGAACAGAAAGCTAAGCAAACAATCACAAGATGAATAACTATAGCCATCACATTAAATTCTATGCAGAAAAGACATGCAGAATCTTATTGACACATCAATTGAGAAACAAAAAGGGAAAAAAATAGCAAAAAGGCAAAGAAGGAAAGAAAAGACACAAACCCTTGCATCAACCATAGAAGTTCGATCGCTTGCTTGGAATGGTATTCTTGGTCCTTTCTTCAGATTTTTGCTGCTCCAGTTCAAAACCACTCGTACTGGCATGATTCTGTGATCCCATTTTCCCAATGCCCATTCCAGAAGCAGACCGATCAATTGACAACAACGTATTGGAATCCGGTCATTGGGCATCTAAAGCATCCAGTCGGGATCTCTTCCTCGATGGAATAGTTGGGAAGCACTTGTTAATTACTGATAAACAGTCATTGAATATCTTCACCGTTCCCTAGTGTAGTTACAACGTTATAATATGCCACTCATTTAGAAGGGGAAAGCAGATAGGGAGTGACAGTAAAATGAATAACAATTACCTAGCTTTAGTACCACTTTCCCTTTTACACACGTTTGGAGTCGTCTGAGATCCTCAGTGAGGAGAGAGGCGTTCATTTGCCTTTTGTGATGCAGGTAGAGAATCTTCCAGAGGAATGCCAACAGCAGCACTTGCAAGCAGGCAAATTCTGGTGGCGATTCAACTTATGTTCTACAACCATAGACTTTTGGATCAATACTTTTACATTGGAAGAAGTTGAGCACATCTCCTTGAGTAGCGGATGAACTGCTTCTTGTCATATTCGGCAGACTTCGATAAAGAGGTTCTCCGTGTTTTCACGAAAAGCTACCTGATCTGTCAGTGAAGAGGCACCATAGGATCCCACGATGCCCAGATGCATATAATGGCTATCTGGGCTACCAGAAGAAAAGATCAAATTTGCTAGATGCTGACATGGCATCAGTTTCCACACACTATCCGTGTTGAAAAACCAGTTAACACAATCGTGCATGGCAATGTCGAATCACTACAATCTGAAACAATACGTAAC